>OX122884.1:9009022-9047946 GCA_944738645.1 Eristalinus sepulchralis | reverse complement strand
AAATTGAATATTTCTCAGGCTGAGAAGTAAGTTGCCTTCAGCATTTTGACGACAGCGGACGCAAATAAAGTTTCATGAATTGAATCTCGGACTTTCATTTAAAGCAACTACCGGTAATTTTCATTCCACAGTTAACGTTTTTTATTACACTGCCTTACTTTGGGTATTGACTGGCCTGAATGTTGAAGCCAAATAGAATTGTGTACATTGAATTCGCCTGCAATAACGATTTTAGTGACGTACAAGGATACGATTCTTGGTATATCGAGCAGCGGAAGAACAGCTTGTGTTCTTACTATTTGGGAAACCAAATATTAAAAAAACACGCTTTCTTTGCTTAAAAGTATGCTTAAAAATAAATAAAGGGTGACCTTTTATCTACTATCTTCTTGGCATCACTGTGCTTAACAGCTGACGAGCGTTTCGTGTTTTTTTTCACTGTCAAACATCTTTAGTTTGGTCCCTAATTAACCATGAATCTTAAAACGAACAACTCTTGCAAATTATTGAATTTTCTTATCAAAATGAGTGCTATGTTAAGAAAGTTCATCGCACTCATCTTCCATTTAATCGACCCACTGAAGCGGCTATTCGGGCTATTGTGACTAAATTTCGCATCAAATTATCATTTTTGAACATTGAACCACCAACACGCTTGCGTAAAGTGCGAACTGAAGGAAATATCGCGGCTGTTTGCGGAAGGATTTAGGTGTGATGACTTTCAAAATGCAAGAATTTAAGCCGAACGACCTACCGCAATGTAAAATTTTTGGTAAATGGAAAGTTGGTCGAAGATCCACCTTTTTACCGAAAAATTATATTCAGCGACGAAGCTCATTTTTGCCTCAAGGGTTACGTAAATAAGCAGAATTGTCGATTTTTGAGTGAATATCAGCCAGAAGCATTGCAAGAGCTACCAATGCATCCAGAAAAAGTCACAGTTTGGCGCGGTTTATGAGCTGGTGGCATCATTGGACTGCACTTCTTCAAAGATGATGCAAATCGTAACGTAACTGTGAATGGTGAGCTCTACCGTGAGATGATATCCACCTTTTTTTCGCCCAAAATGCAAGAGCTTGACTTGCATGAAACATGCCACACAGCATGAGCAACAATGGACTTATTGAGAGGCGAGTTCGATGAACATTTTATTTCACGTTCGGGACCGGTCAATTGGCCGCCTAGATCGTTCGACTTTACGCCTATAGTCTAGGTTTTGTGGGGTTATGTTGAAGCTCATGTCTATACAGGCAAGCTCGCTTCAATTGACGCATTGGAAGACAACACTGAAGCATTTATTCATGAGATACCGGTCGAAATTTTGGAAAGAATATGCCAAAATTGGACTAAGCGGATGGACCATTTGAGGCGCAGTCAAGGTCAACATTTGCATGAAATAATCTTCAAACATTCAATCATATGGGACCGTACTATCGATTCAAATAAAGATTTTATGCATTTCTTCTGAATTTTATGTTTTGTTTTGAAAAACGGTCCTATAGCTTTTAAAAAAGTCACCCTTTAGTTAAACACATCTTTACATTGTTGACGTTTTAAAAAATATATATTTTGTTTTCTTTTTACAGGTAAGTTTGGACATTTCGCTTGTTGTTCATCATATTGTAAGTACAAATTGGCATGGAACAAGTTAAGTTTTTAAGACTCAATTATCATCTTTTTCTGTGACCTACATATTTCACTGAAGGGGTTGCGAGGGAACAAGAGAGCTGTGCTCAATCCTCTGCCATCGACTCTATCTCATAAGCAGCTAAGCGTAAGCAGACGAATTTATGAACTTGTTCCGAACACCTCGCCCTGGGTTTGCCGAGCGGAAAGAAAATATAGAAAATAGAAAATCGTTATGAGTGGAACATCCGCACCACATAGAAGAACCATAAAAAAAAATATCTCTTTCCGTCCAAAGACACATGAACGAGTAGGTGCTCATCATTGAGTTCACCCTGCACTCTTGTGTGTCTCGCCCTATTCACGCGAGTAACTCACTCAATAGAACGAAGAAATTTCATGTCGACAGCTGGTGTTCGCGTCTTATTCCATCGGTCATTGCCCAAATTACATGACCATAGGTAAGAGTATGAAGAAACACTGATATTAAAACTGTAAGGTCACATAATAAGAAAAAACACAGGAACACCGACTGACTCGAGAACGTATCTCATCAACAGCTTTTATTTAACAGAGAGTGTTAACAACATCGATCAGCCCTTTTATAACATGTGTATAACATTGGTATAACAGAATAATCATATGACATGAGAACATATACATAATTGGGTGCATACATAATAAAGAGAATGAGGCTTTGAAACCAGGCTCCGCCTTCCATATTAGTGAGCTTCCAAATTGCTTCAGAAAGTGTCCAACTTGGGCAACCGGTCGGGATGTGAGGACAGCTAAGTGATCTGCAAACCAAATTTCCCAGTTTTTTACATCGACTTCTGAATTCAATAATTAAACACCAATGACTCTCGATTGACGGTGTAACATCCTTTAGATCCCTAGACCATTTCTTAAGTTTATTCATCCAATGATTTCGTTCATCTTAAATTTAAGTGCTCCGGAGTAGCTTCATTTCGGTTTGATAGCCGTCTCTTGTTCTACTCGTATTTACAAAAAAAACCCTCTTTGCTTATTCATCCATGACAACAGATTAACGACGTCTGTCTGGGATTTTTTGTGAGCCATCATTAAGGGGGTCAACGTTTGCAGAATAGTTTTCTGTCGCGTCTGCTTTGGTTACTATCGTTGCCCTTGGTAAAGTGCTTAAAGATTTCCATCCTTTATATCGCAGGTTGATGTTGAGAAGGAAAAGATTTTTATTTTGGGGGTAAAGAAGTGAAACGAAGTTCAGTAAATTAGTGACCCCATAGAAAAACAAATTTTCAGAACCTCAAAATTTGCAGACTTTTGACTTGATTGACATGACACTCCCAACTGACAAAATAATCACGAGACAGTACTTTCCCACTAACAACCTCAACTGCATCACATTCAATCCCAACTATAGCGAAGAGAGAATATCCTCAGAGTTAAACCACACTCCCTTGGACATTTTATCTCGCAGACACTATTCGTGAAAATCATCACACCATATCCCATTCCCACATTCAGGGACATACCCAGTTGATTCATGACTGCGGTCGCCCTCTGATCCAGTCTTTCATTTTGTCCGTATGAGGCACACAGACCCTGGCCACAGCATTATCCCCTCTGCACCGATCGCCACCGAAACTGTAAACTCCGATTAAGGAGCTTTGTGGCGTCGACTCGTAACCGAGCAAAAGCTCATGAAATCACGGAACTGTTGGACGCGTGGGCACGGCGAACAACACTTCCCAGCTAGTCGTTCCAACCCACACTGAATGCTGCTTACAGTTTAAACAGTGTGAGGCGATGCGAAAATTCCCTTATTTGGAAAACGATTTTGGTGTTGGGAGCTGCTCAGAGGGACGCTCTGTCCAGTGGCTGAAAGTCAACGAAGCCGCGACAACTACCCGCTGGCAATATCCGGTTCGGTGATGGCGAGTTTACCGCAAATATTCATCCCGCATTACGTAAAAGCCGAATGTAAATTTCCATCCACGGCAGGATGCATTCGAAGTGTATTTTTGGCGCCCGTCCCCCTCTCCCGCCTGTGGGTTGCTGCCCCCTTTCAAGCGTTTGCAGTGTTGCTTCGACTACTTGAATGACATCAAATTAACATGTTTTTTCACACCACTATTTTACGGAGCACGGTGACGGTCATCCCTTTTAGCGGCGACGGCGGCGTTCCCTTCTTCTAGATCCTTTTCCCGGAACGTGCCACCGGTTGCGTTGCATGCAACAAAGGCGTAATTAAATTGCAGCAGCACGACTATTTACGGACGTAGCATGGAAGTGAACGAAAGATGGAAGAACGAGCGCGGCCAACAAGAGTCCTTGGAAAGAATTGCCATTGCACTTGTACAACAATTTTAAACGCTGGCAACCGTTTAATCCTTATTGTGATTGTAGCAATTGTGTTGACTTTGTTTGCTTTTAACGAGCAGGCGAGCACTGCGACCACTTCAGAACATGTAATTTAGGAATGAAGCTTAAGTGCTACAAACTTCAAATAGAATCTCGACAAATTGTTAAAATTCTCGAGAAGACAAAATATGTGTGTACACTTGACGTGCGCTAATTAAGTTGTCTGACGGTGCAGACGCGCATGAAGGCTTTCTTCTGTGGTAGGAAATGAGGTGTTGAAGAAGATGAATGGACGGCAAAAGTAAGTGCTCTCTGGAAAGGAATAGAAGTTGGTTGCGAATGTTGTTTCACTTAAGCGCATAAGAGGTCAATTAGTTTTATGTACTTCAAGAATGCTCGTCAAGGTCAAATTGGGCACTGAGGCCGGAGGCAATTAGTTTTCATTATAACAATGTGGTTCTTTGTGTTCAAGTGGGAAAACGGGTAACGAGGAATTATTTATTAGGACAATGGTTAGGAAAATGTTTTTGTGGCTTAAGTTCAGAGGCCGAGTTCGGGGAAACTTCAAAAACTTTAATTCTTTACAAATTTCAGAGCCAATGCGAAATAATGTTTGTATGTGAGAAACTTTCGCGACAGCTTAAGACATCTCATTGCACTTGGTATTCATGAGCAAGCAATCCCAAAGAGACTGGGTGCCGTATGAAATAGAATCAGGATTCGTTGATGGGTGATCTCTGATATGTTGCTTGAGGGCTACGAGTATAGACAGATTTCGATTTTGCATCGGATTTCAAAATAATACAGGATACCTTCATACAATCCTCCCCCACTATGTGACAAAGCTCGGATCTAGAACTAAATTCTTACGAGGGTCGGCCAATATATTCTCGGTATCGATATGAAGGAAAATACGAATCCAATTATTTATAATACATTTCCTTTTTCTCTGCAAAGTACCCATTTTTTGCCGACTTGAGTTCTTCATCATCCGAAAATCTTTGTCCACGAAGACATTTTTTCAAATTCGAAAAAGGGCAACAATCAATAGGGGCAAGGTCTGGACTTAAGGGTGGGTATTGGATTTCTTCGAAACCACAATTTCGCGCAGCAGCCTTGGAACGTCTCGCGTGTGAACAGGCGCGTTGACATAAAGAAGCAACACACCCGCCGCCAGTTTACCCCGTCTTTTCTTCTTAATTTCCTCGCGTAAATTGTCCAAAGTGGAAGCGTACGATGGTCACCTGTTTTTTGTACTCAATGAGCAAGATTCCCTTTGAGTTCCAAAAAACTGTGGCCATGAGCTTCCCGGCAGACGGAGTGACTTTAAACTTCTTCGGGGGGTCTGTTCCTTTTTTATGCCACTGCATGGACTCTTGTTTTGCTTTCAGGGTCATAGTGGTGGAACCATGTTTCGTCCCAAGTAACAATTTGATCCATGTGTTCTCACTACACATCTCCAAAGGCTCTCTACAGCGTGCGATTCTCACTTTTTTCTAAGGCTCTGTGAGCATTCGTGGCACCGACCTTGCACTGACCTTTGAAAGGTTAAGATGGCCATGAAGAATGGGAATGGTACCAATTGAAAGCTTGGTGATCTCTTTCATCATTTTCACCTTTATTCGGGCATCCTCAAAAACAAGTTTTTCGACTTCTTTGATGCTTTCTCCCGTACAAGTAGAACGGGGGTCGTCTTCAATGCTTTCTCTGCCACTCTTGAACTCACTTGACCACTTTTGCACAATTGATAATGAAGGTGCGGAACTCTGGTAAACAGCCATCATCTCTTCATGAATAGTTGTTTGCCTTTTTTCTTGCTTAGTGAGAAATTTAATTACAGCGCGATGCTCAATTTTCACCATCATCGTCTCAGTTGCCATTATGATTCTGTTTAACTAGAGATAAAACTCGAATTAACATTTATATGAAATTTTTTGTTTATATATAACCACAGTTTCACCCCGATACCGAGAATATATTGAACGCCCCTCCTAAATTTGATCACTAACAGCAAGCTTAATTGGAAACCTAACGTCCAAGAGCGTTTTTAAAAGGAATAAACAACTCCTTACTTCCGAATAAAATTTATCAGATGAAAGCTGGGTCTTCACCCACATGTTGTTCTCAAAAATTTGTACTTCAGTGGTAAGACTGTGAACAGTTCTTTACAAAGCTGTAAACCGTAATATTATGGACTGATTATGGACTGTGTGGAAGGATTCTTCTTCTTCTTCTTGTGGCGCTACAGTCCGGGGTGGTCCCGGGCCTCAACCAACATGCCTCTCCAGCCAGCACGATCTTTCGCTATTGCCAACAGCTACGAACTCCAAGTTTTTTGAGGTCCTTCTTCACTTGTGTGCGCCATCTCAACCTAGACCGTCCTCTATTGCGTTGCCCCATTCGCTGGGATTCGAAGACTTTTCAGGCGTGAGCAGTTGTTGTCCATACCCTCTGCATGACCTTGCCATCTTAAGCGTTGTATCCAAAGACGCTTGAACAGGCGCATACCGTCGTAGAGCCCGCAGACTTCGTCGTTGAATCTCTTCCTCCAGATACCATCAACGCAAACAGCACCAAAAATCACACTCAGAACTTTTCACTGGAAAAGACTAAGGGCTTCCTCATCCGTTTCTAGTGGCGTCAAAATTTCCGTGCCGTAAAGAAGAAAGGTGCCTTCATTAACCACCAGACCCATTTTAGCCGCTTCCACTTCAATTCCAACAAACGCGTCATTGACGGCTCACTGTGTTCGTCCAATGTCGTTGGCGTAAGCTAGTAATTGAACTGCCTTTTGGAAGATCGTGCCTCCGGTGTTGACTTGTGAGTTACGCACGATCTTCTCAAGGATGATGTTAAAGAAGTCACATGACAGTGCGTCGCCTTGTCTAAAGCCTTTTTGGACATTGAAGGTCTCGGTGAGTTCGTTCCCGACCTTGACGGAGCAGCGCGAGTTCTCCATCGTCATTCTACACAATCTGACGAGTTTGGTAGCAATACCAAAACTAGACACGGCATTGTATAGCTCGTCTCTATGCACGCTGTCATATGCGGCGGATAGGTAGTGAGTGTTGATTTGCACTTCTTGGGTCTTTTCCAGAATCTACCGCAGTTTGAAGATTTGGTCGATGGTGACTTCCCTGGTCTGAAACCACACTGATAAGGACATATCAGGTTGTTGACGAACGGTTTCAGGCGTTCACACAATACGGTAGAGAGGACCTTGTACGCATTGTCGTGGAGTTTGATTCTTCGATAGTCGACGTAGATGAAGAGTTATCCTTTCGTGTGGATCGGGCAACGAACGTTGTGTTTCCGATCCTCGGGCATGCTCTACTCAACTCCAAATGCTTTAAACAGTTCTGCGGACAGTCCGTCTGCTCCAGCAGCTTTATTCGATTTTACCCGTATTTGTCCCTATCATCACGACCAGTAAGGCGTAAATTGGATGGAGTTTTATTAGGAGCCGACAGCTCGGTAAACACAGGCCGAGGTGTTTGGATTAAGAGCTCCTGATGAGTTAGAGTCGAGCAGATTATCAAGCGTTTTCTAGCCTAAACGTGTATTATTCCACACATAACCTCATCCTGTCTTTTTTACGATATAATAAAGAATTCCCGATTTTTTTCAATATCTCCGTTTTATTTAAAATTTAAATCCTGCGTCCTTGTTGGGACACCCTTTACTTAAAGCAACGACAACTCCTCCCAGCAGCTCCCTGCGAATATTTTCGTCAAATCCATTCTCAATTTTTATGTCTTACCTTCCACTTATTGATCGTCGAAAATGTCTCGCTCTGTCTGGGTCGTAGCACGAAATTGATATTCTATCCCAAGAGACAATCTGTCTAGACTGCGCAATAAGATCCCATGGAAAATTCAAGCTCACCACTCCCATATTTATCCGTTTACAATTACATTTCGTTTCACTGGTGACTGTGCGGGTAAACGTTCCGAGGACTGTCGTGTGCAAATGCACAAATTCACATCCATTCGGGTCGATTTCAATGTCTTAAGTGGAGAGTGGCATGAGAGCCACAAAAAATGTTGGTTATAACGTTTCCTCAACACATCGTAAAGCTTTCATTGTCTCCGTGTATTTTTTTGCTTCCGTAGAATCGTGCAACAGACTCGACTCAGGTCGACTCAGCCACACTCGTCCTGTGTTTGCGGACTCTGATGCAAATAAAAGCGCAGGATATCCGAGACGTCGTCAGCGGGGTTTGCTCCAACCGCTCCCCGCAGAATAGAGCTCTTTTGTTTACATAATGCAATTCGTAGTGTAACCGGAAACAACAGCGTGACTGCATGCAGCCACAACGCTCGCATGGGAAGCCGGTTTCCTGTCAGTGAGTTCATACCTACACAGGATTTCATGTACTTGAAAATAAAAATGCGCAATTGAAAGACGAAGCAGCCTCTCAAATTGGATTCCCCCACTGACTGTATTGTTCAAATCCAACAACGCTCCCCCAGTGGCGGCGAACGTACACGACCTTATTGCGCTCATGCGGTATGGAGGCAGCAGTCAAGCGCCTCCAGAAGCCCAAAGATATTGCTTTCGAAGTGCACATCTCCGGCAAACTAGTCAAGCACACCACAATTGATATCGGACTCTCCTTGCTGGGGCATGCCAGCCATCTCTGGGGGGATGCAACAAGGATTCCGCAGAATATAGATGCATCAATTTCAATTGGGGATAGATGGCGTCGTCCTTCAGCGGGGTGGAGTGCACGCTTACGTCTCACAGTCGGTAATTGATGGGCAAGGATTTTCATGAAAGAAGTGTACGCCTGGTTTTTGAAATTCCATACAGGGAATCACTTTTAATCTGACTTTTCTTTGGCGCAGATGAATTCTTCGACATGTATAGTTCCTTATCCCCCAGAAGTCGGGGTGAGTGAGTGCATGAGTTATGGGTGACGGTTGCGCAATCGGACTTGGGGGGGATAATTCATGTGATTCACACTCACTTCCGGCAGAAGGCGGTCGTAGTAGTTGGAGTTGAGTGGTTTCCTTGGGCAACGAACCACATGAGATACCAGGCGCCAAGGATGAATAATATCGTACTTGAGGTGGACTTCATTCACGAGTATCTTTTAAGTTGAAATATTCATGACTTAAATGGGTTGTTTTAACATGATACTTTCACAAGGGTAGAGTGCGGGATATATTCACTTCGATCCTCGTTCCGTGTGCAAAATTAACAAGTAATCCCCGAAAGCACCACATCTCATTTATTAACATTTTAAGGGAGATCCCCATTCGTATTGGGCCAGCACTAAGGGCAGGAGGTAATGATAATTTGCATTGTTCCATGTGCATTTGCGGATTGGTAAGTAGGATCCAGAATCTTCAAGTCTCGAAATGTCAGCAAAAGTAAAAAAAAAAAGCACTTCAATAGTTCGGCACTAAGTCCTGAAGGAATGCCAGATTATGGCGTGAGAGGAAGAGGTCTGGACGACTGATGGGACGAATATTTGGAGCGTTTTATTGGAGGAGAGTGTTTAGGGTCATTCAGACTATCAGAGTGGAGTGCCTCTGCAGGCAGTCCCCGTCAAGGGCATTATTGGTGGAGGATGGTTGTGTCTTCCTCATTTGTTCATCTTAAAGAGAAATCGTTAAAGAGGGCTCCTAGGTATCTCAGCTGTTCACCTACTCCAACTACCAGGCGTTTGGAATAAAGACTGGGCCAGACGTTGTTTAACATCCAGCAGGAGTTCTCGGTTGCTTATTTATTGTTGACCGAGTAGATCATGGTCAGGACCTTCAATCAAGTCTGGATGTGGCGAGATGAGTACCTACTGCCATGTTCCTGCTATAAAAGCGTAGTTGCTGGGATTTTGTCTGTCCGGTCGTCTACTCTCGGAATGTCTCTATTACCTGGCTTCCAGCATTGACGAAAATAGACACTCATCCAACTGCTCGAGAGTTTTATGCGACAAATACTAGAGCTTTGAGAACTGCATATCTATCAGCAGGAATAAGGATAGGATTGGCCGAGACAACGTTCCCCTCGTGCCAAACAAAAATTACCATTGTCTGGATCACTCTACATTGTTTTAGAAGTCAAAAGGATCATCCAGTGTTTAAACTTTCGGACACATTGTGCTGCCCACACAAAGTAACGTTTTTGAGCTGCACATGTGGATACAGATGAAACTTGCAAATTGTTTTTAGTTTCCTAGTCAGATGATGTTACGCGGATGTAATATGCGTATATTGATCTCGATTCCATGCTCGTGTTACAGAGCCAAGAGGTTTGTGCAGAAAATGTATGTGCACAGGATTCAGACCATTTAGCGAAGGATAATAACCGAAACACAGTACTTGCTCCTAAATTGCAACTAGCAAGATGCAGGATATTTAAAGCATCCCTGGTTGTTTTTATGGTATCTCCTCCATCCATTATCAGGCAAAAACAAACTTGCAAAGCCATTCGCGGGATCGTTGACTTTAACTTTGAGGTTCAGAAGAAATTAATAGAGGCGGAGGGACATAAATGGGATTTAGTTTTACGTCATTGCTTGTCTTAATGGCTTATATCACGGGGTTGATTCCCTAGAATCGTAGATAACGCAGTCCCCACATCTTATTTACCCAAGTACCAAATGAGATCATGTTTGATGGACAATCATTCCACCTTGGTTTATAAGTAGGCCTTTCTAAAACCTTTGCCGCTCTCTAAGTCTCAGTACCTGACCGCGGAAAGTCCCCTAATCATCTGGTCAGAATCAGTAAATCTTAACTCTGTCCACGACACTGGCTTTTAAATCACAGCTATCACGATACTCCTACAAGGGGACCTACCGCACGGTCAGACTGCAAACAACGTTCAAGGTGTTCTTGAACTCATCTGGTACCAGAATAGAGCCTCTGGTTAAGCTGTCACTACCGGTAAGGTTCCCTTAATACCTGGATCTGGTCATGGTCCTTGGTTCTATCAGTAATTCCGTTGACAGTGATTCCGAGTTCATCTAAGGCAGTTTGGAAGAATCGACTGTCGAAGGACGACCAGAATTCGAAATGTAAGAGCGAATTAAACTTGGGTATGGAAAGGAAATGCACTTGTAATTTAGAAATTCGACATTCGAGCTTAGAGTAGGACATGGGCCCGCTTTTAGCTTTGGTGGACGGTTAAGGTTTCTTCCGAGGTTTTCTTTCAGGAGTGAAGGGGGAAGGGTTTTTATTATTACTACTATGCTTCTATGCTAACTTATATATACCAGTAGTGATGACTTCGCCATTTAGATCGCTGAACACCCAGCGGTATTTAGAAGAGAAAGACAATTTGAAGCTACCTTAGTGGAGCTTAACACATTGCTTACTTTGTTAACGAAGGTAGTTCTGGAATGCGGTGGCGATGGTGTGAATAGGGACATCTACAAGACGGAAATCTAAGCAAGGTAACATTTTGGTTTCTGAATTAACCAAGAGGAATAACGCATTCTTCTTCAATCCAGTACGTACCAAGATTTTGAATGAATTTTGGATCGAAAGGGTCAATTAGAGCTTCTTCTTCTTCTTCTTGTGTCGCTACACTCCTGAGTGGACCTGGGCCTCAACCAACATGCCTCTCCAGCCAGCACGATATTTCGCCAGCTGCCGCCATTTGCTCACTCCAGGTTAGCTGAGGTCCTTCTCGACTTGTGTGCGCCACCTTAGCCTAGACCGTCTCCGTCTCAACGGTTCAGATTCAAAGACTTTTCGGGCCGGAGCAGTGGCGTCCACACGCCTAGCCATTTTTAGCATTGTATTCGAAGACGCTTGTCCAGAAGTTCGTCGTTAAGTCTTTACCTTCAGATGCCATCAACGCAAACAGGACCAAACTTTTCTTTCGAAGAGATGAAGGGTTTCCTCATCCACTTTTGGTAACGTCCAGGTTTCCGCGCCATATATATATATAACATATATATATATAACAGTATAATAATATATATATATATTATATATATATATATATAAATGCTGTTATATAAAGCAAACTTAGTGCTTTGTGAGAGGGCTCTATTTCGCAATTGCCTCTTGAGCCCAAAGAAACAGCGAGTGGCAAGAGTGATTCTGCGTTTGTCCTTGACTACCTCGAAGTTTCTGCTGTCTAGTGTGACGCTCTGTCCGGGAGCGTCCTTTCTTGATGACAGCATGTGCCACGTATTGCCCTCATTAACCACCTACGCTTCAATGCCAGCAAATGCGTCATTAATGGCTCGCTGTATTTGTCCAATCCCATCCTAGTCATCAGCGTAACCTAGCAGTTAAACGGACTTTTAGAAGATCGTGCCTCTGGTGTTGACTTGTTAGTTACGCACGATCTTCTCAAGGATGATGTTAAAGAAGTCACATTACAGTGCGTCGCCTTGTCTTAAACCTTTTTTGAAATTAAACGTCTCGGTGAGTTCGTTCCCGACCTTGACGGAGCAGCGAGAGTTCTCTATCGTCATCCTTCACAATCTGAGTTTGATAGGAATGCCAAAACTAGACATGGCACTGTATAGCTCGTCTCTATGCACACTGTCATACGCGGCCTTGAAATCGACGAATAGGTGGTGAGTGTCGATTTGCATTTCTTGGGTCTTTTCCAGGATCTGCCGTAGTGTGAAGATTTGGTCGATGGTGGACTTCCCTGACCTGAAACCACACTGATAAGGAGCTATCAGGTTGTTGACAAACGATTTCAGGCGTTCACACAATACGGCAGAGAGGATCGTATCGTATGCGATGTTAAGGAGTCTAATTCCTCAATAGTTTAACATGTCAATGGCAATGTTACACGTATCTTGGTGGGAGTCAGGAATGTCTTCTCTTAACAATTAACCGGCTTGTAGGTTGGTAGAACAATTTGTGGAGATTTGCTACGGTGAGTGAAGTAGAAGTTGCTACGTATTCAAATTTGTTTATTGACTTATCTTTCATGATGAACGAGATTTGCCGTCTATAATGATGTCAATCTCCTGGGAGTCCTTGGCTTTCATATAAATGTCCTCCGTTGAGTTTTATTCTTCTCCTACACATAGATCGTACACCGAGAGTAAAATTTGGTACAATCCAATATTATACAATGTTTCTGAGCTACCATAGGGGATAAAATTGGTCCTTTACTTATTCACTGCCTATTATTCGGCACACCATGACATGAATTCATACAATAGATTGCTTCTTTTACATAATCTTTTTGTAACTGCTAGTAGGTAGATACAAATTTGAACTGCAGCTTGGACTTAGACTGCAATTCATACAAGGAGTTGAACAAAAATTGTCCAAAGCCATAGTAAACATGGGTCCTCTGAAATTGTAAACAAAATACAAAAATGTAATAAGAAGTTGGACAAGAACCACGACAGATCAAGAGCTTAGACTAAAGCTCAGACAAGGTCTGGGAGCAAAAATTGAAGTGCGATTTAGAGAAGGACTAGGTATATAATGTGAAATGAAAACTCATGCTCAGTTACAGCTGGATTTTTACAGACGGTAACCTGCCACGTGTGAACTCATACTCGATTTTTGTTTGAGTTACTGGTGACTGTCCTTTCCTCTATGCCTGGTTCTGAAGAGTCTACGTTTGACAGGCTTGTAGCCGTTTGTTCTGATGCTGGAGTAAGCGTGAAAGTGGGCAAGTTCGAAGTTATGGGCGTTTCTAAAACTTGGAAAACTGAAGAACTTGATTCAATGTGAATGTGAACTTTTTCACGAGTAATGGGAGAAGCAACACTGGGTTTTCTTGTAGGATTTGCCGGGCAGGATCAATTTAGAAGCAGTTTGGGGGATCGGTAACAAGAAGAACCGAGCTGTATGTTAAAAGCCAAGTTATCGGTTTTCAGCTAAATTATGGTCCCACTCTTGCCTCTTGTCATGAAATTTCGGTAATGGCCGAAGGAATAAGATCGCGAGTACAAGCTGTCGAGATGACATTTCTCCGTGCCATTGTCATGCCATTGTCGTGCCGTTTGCCAGTAGTTGTTCACCGGGATAGGCTGAGAAATGAAACGGTGCGGTGAGAACTCAATGTTGAGCTGCTACTTCTATGGATGGAAACGGGCATGTTTCGCCACGTGGTACGGATGTGTCTTTCATCACGGCTTCCGGGGCGTGCTATAGATACAATTCCATAAAGTAAGCGACCACTCGGCAGACCCAGTACGAGATGGTTGCATCAGGTCCATCAAAACTCACTTGTTTCCTCTTGGGAATAGCTTCTGATGAGTTAAATTCAATGGCGGAGGATTAAGCGGCCTGGGTGTCTCTCGTGCGTGCATTGCCCCGCAACCCCTTTAGTGAAACATGCGTCCTAAAGAAGATGTTAATGATGAAATTTATATAAGCATACGCAAATCAATAACATTCTTCATCTTATCAGAATGAAAAATTTTCAATTTGGGATTATTCGAATATTAAATATGAAACTGCGTCCCAAGCACTCATTGAGCATTCCCTGACCACCGCGTCAAATGTGCTCAATGAGTAATTTCAACTTAACAATGGCAAATTCCCAATAACATCGTCTAAGCTCTAGTTTTATTGATTTCCTAATGTCGGTTGAAACAATTTCAATTCTGTTTCCACACTATTTCTAATTTATAAGTACCACTCTTGAAACTGGAAAACTATAAAATCCACTGAAAGAGATTCATAAACGTCTCATTCTACATGCATGCAGGATCATTCATATTTCCTCGCATACCTAGACAAACGAATGCTCATCTATTCCCACTGCATAATATATTGCACAATCATGCATGAAGTTTGCCATTCCACAATGCGATCACAAGCGTCCGTGTCATCGGCGGCGCAACGTTCGTACATGTGTTTGCCTGTTCATCAGACGCTCAATCCCATATCTGGGAAACATTGCACGCTTTTTAGTGAAAGCAAACATTGCAAGCCGTTCTCTCGTAAAATAAACCGACATAAATATCTTTCGTTTGATGCATAACAAGTGCGACGCTGACAAAGGACCTTCATGTGTTAAATGCGGCAAATCGTGATGCTCACATCCTCCGAAACTGAACAGGGCCTGGTGCCCATGAGCAAGGAAGCAATCTGAAAAGAGAAAATTGAAAAGGGGAAAAAACGAACAAGAAACGAATTGAATTCGATGTATGGACGGGTGTGTAGGCATGCATGTACAGCAATCAATTTTAAAATTCCATACGAAGGAGAGTATAAATTGCAAACAACAGCCTATCGCACACACCCATGGCCACGCAGAGCACACTTTCATCGTCCCTTCAATCCTTTGACAAAGGCTCGGCGCATAACTCTTGTGTATAATGCTCTCGAATGGTAAGACATTATTCCCAAAACGTGCTCAAATGAAATATAAATCACACATTCGCCAACCTCGGCTCACACACATGTTATGGTGCGCAAAAAGGACACAGTCGATAAGTAAACAGCATGAATATGGAGACAGGAAGAATGGATGTGTAGTCAGTCTTTGCTTAATATGCCCAGCTGCCAACGTGCGTTCCAGGAACTCATTCATTCGGACATGATACGAAGCGTCTGAGGCATATTAATTCTGAGCCTTTAAAAAGCACATTGGATGGAGTGTCCGCCATGAGAGGAGATTCCATTCCGCATTTCTAAGGATTTATAAATATACATGCACCCCACATGCATAATTAATTCTCATAACTAACATACATATGTACACTTATTGAGAATGAGTGCAATCAATATCTGTGGCAGAGCAAGTGAAGAAGGTTTATATAGTCACTTAAGCCATCGTAATTTTTCAAGCCCCCTTAAGTGGGCTGTATAGTTCTTTATGATTCCAACAAAATTGATTGACCTCAAATTAACTATAGCCTACCACTTTTTTCTATAAGGAACTATTTTCAGTGACAGGCAGGCAACTAACCAGCCGAAGGTCTTAGGCTCAATTCCTGGACTGTTCATCTCGCAGTTTTTGACGGCACTCCATCTCTCGAGTTTCTGTTAACAGCAAGAGGTTGCAGTTGTCAATAAAAACCAAAGCTTACTGCTGCTTTCTGCCCGTAAGAGAACAATATTTCGCCCAACTTTAGTAGTTGTTCTGGAAGCTAGACCTTGGTGCCTTGTGGATTGCTGCAGGACAAAACAACTTTTTCGCTCTCTGTTAAGATTCTTTTCAAAAAGTCATCGTCTGACAGTCCACCGTTGTTCACTTTCTCCCATTGGCCTCTCTCTCCAACTTCTTAAGTCCTCAGAAATCAGCGATGGATCCCATTCAAGACAAAGGGGATCGACTACTTTTTCGCATCATCGTGTTTTGGTGCCACAAATGTGGTTCAGCTCCATTCAACTCTTTGCAAGTCGCTCTGATTCCTTCTTGACTGTTCCACGCCACATTTTTCCAGCTCGCGTACCATCTTGTATGTGCATCTACTTCATTGCAACAGAGTCATTTCCTTTTCGAAGCCTGCCACCTGCACTTAAGCTTAGAGTCAACATGTGTCAACATGTGTCAGGTCTGTCTACCTGTGAAGTTCTTCATTAGATGCACGTTTAGGCTAAAAAAAACTCTCAGGCTGAGTGTTTGCAATTTTTTTGTGATAATTTTTGCAACTTTTTAGGTGCTGCATTATTTTACATTTGACCGTAATAGTCTCAGTTTGGAGAGAGATTCACTTGAATTTTGGACAACATTCTGAACGCAGTTATTGCTCTCCTCCTTTGGCTGTTTGTGTCCTCTTTGGTTCCGTCGTCAGTAGGAGCCAAGGTAGTGGAATATTTTAACATTTTCTTCCGGTTGTTAAGAAATATTATTCTTTCCTCTCCACCCTTATTGTCATCTGATGGTGATTCATTATCTTATGAGAGGCTGCGTACTGCGCGTATTGCTTATTACCAAACAAACAACACAACAAAACAAGCGTCTAACGCAACTTCAAGCTTTCGTCTGAAAATTTTTCAGCATGACATGACATGTGGATCCGTCAAATATCTCGAATCATCACCATCGTCTTCGTTAACCCGCATGTTCCGCTAAAGTGGTCGCGCGAGGGCAAGGCAACCACAAGTGCCCTCGATGTTCCACCATCGACTCTGACTCATACGGACTTATTCGCAAGCGCACCTAGGCGAGTTTATGGACTTGATCTAACCACTTCCACCTGGGTTTGCCATACATACATATTTTCAGTGAATTTATTCGGGATACACCTTTTCGCATAAAAAACCTCAAGAAGCTCTTCGATTTCTCAAGAATTTTAACTTGGGTATGGCTTCGTTTTAATAACCAAAACCATTACTTTCAGCATGTCCGTCTGTCTCTCTGCCATTTCTATCACAGTTTGGAGCTCTCCCAGGGTGGCAAAGCTATTCAAACGAAACTTAGAAAATACATTTGAATTTTTGAATTTGAGAAAGAAGGAACTTTTGGTCCGGATCGTGACTGGAGATGAAAAGCCTGTTTTTTTATTCTATTATCATCGACATCAACACCAAAAAAAGCATCCACTGTTCAAAGGCGGATGCTCTGCATATGGGGCTGGCGTGGCGTACTATAAGCTGTTAACGCCAAGCGAAACCATTGATATAAAACCTTACCGACTGCAACTAATTCCTTTGAGCCGTGTGCGACAAAAACGGCCACAAACATTTGAAAAGGATGACAGGATGATTTTGCAACATGATAACGCTCCGCCCAACGTAACTGTAGCGTCTAAGTATTTCCTGTGAACGTTGAAATGAGGGGCTTTACACCATCCGCCGTATTCTGCAGACGTTGCTCACTAATTTGTTCGTTCGTCGGTTTATTTTAAAACTTCATTCCATATCTTGCCTGGACAACCAATTTTACTATTTCATTGATAACCTCTGTTACTTCAGTCATCTTTTTATCTGCTCCTTCTCAAATGTGCCGGGGTTGTAGTGGACTTCTCTCATTTTGGAAGAGTTTTCCTATACTTCTATGCCAATAGGTTAGCCTTTCTTTTGTGAGGATTAAAATCTTTCTTTGAGCACACCACACCGTCTTTTTATTGCAGTGCCAGATTGTTCTTTTGTTCTTTTATGAAGGCTAAAGCTGTCATTAATTCTATTATACTTTTCTACGATCTCACATTCATGCATTAGGTTCCCGTTCTTAGCTTCTTTTATTTTGATTTTAATTATTACTACTTTTTCCCTTACTCCGATTTGTTAATTTTTTCTTCCATCAAGGTATCAATCTCATTTAATCCTTTTTTGTATTTTGATCTCTTGGTCTTAAGAGAGGATCTTTACTTTGGGCTTTGCGAGCTATTTTGTTACTTATCATGTAGTGAAACAATGAAGTTTCAGCATTCGTGAAGAACAATTTTTTTTTAGATTAACGTACACTTCCAATTACCTTGGCCCAACTTAAGCCCGCTCCAAATCCAAAGTCACTTATTTTCAAACGTCTCATAATCAAAAAAATACAATATATTTTAAGTAGTTTTCCAGCAACTTGTTTTTCTGCATGACGATTCGGAACAAACTAAAACCATGGTGGTCGAAAGAGATTGTGTTCCTCTGTGTCACATTGTCACTTTCTAACTGCTTCGACTCGCACTTTTTCAAGTGGATGATAATGGCGATGACAAGCTCTAAAATCACGCCTTTCGGAGTAGAAAATAAACTGTACTCACACCACAATTATTTGTTGAAGAATCTTTGATGTGGTCTTTTGCGGTGTGTAGTACAACCCAATATTTAGTTAATAATAATTCAATTTTAAAAAAACTGCGGGCACCACGGCGTATGCGCAATTTTTTCCATTCAAAGATAGCTGGTTAACGGTTTAAGTTCTTTGTAATTTTTCAATAATTCTTTTGCATCCTTATTTTTATAAGCTTTCGTACTTTCAAAGCCAATTCTTCTGAGGAAAACCGGAAGAAGTTCAAACGGGTCCAAAATGGCAATAATAAGACGTGCTAAATACTCTTACGATCAAAAGTTGAGGCAAAAAATGCTACATTATCCTAAAGGTCGCAACAACTTTTGGTCATTCGTAAAAAACGTAAAGAATACCGCCTCGTCTTTAATTCCAACGCTCATTTACAATGACATTGCAGCTGTCAGCTCTTTAGAGAAAGCAAATCTTCTAGCTGCACATTTTGCAGCCAGCTCAACGCTACCAGATTGTGGTTTGTCTCCGCCTTTACTTGAGAGTGCTAATTTGTCCATGGGACAGATCCATTTTCGCACTCGTACAGTTGCAAGAGCAATTAAAGATCTTAACATGCACAAATCCGCTGGCCCGGATGATATACCCCCTGTTCTCCTGAAGATATGTTCTTCTACGCTGGCAAAACCACTGCGTAAGCTTTTCCATCTGTTCTACCCTTTAGGGCTCTTCCCGACTAACTGGAAAACAGCATTTGTCCAGCCCGTCCCTAAAAAGGACGAACCATCACCACCCACCTCCTGCCGACCCATAGCGCCGACGTCAATACTTTCTAAAGTCATTGAAACGCTGATAGACCTTCAGCTTAAGAAATATCTTGAAACCCGGAAGCTTCATAATGGCCGGCAGTACGACTTCCGCAGCAACAGGTGATTTGAGGGCATACCTCACCAAAAAATTAAACCAATCTTTGCACAATGTAGGGGAAAGCAAGATTATTACGCTTTATATTTTAAAGGCATTTGACACAGTCAGGCTCTCTTGTCGAAAATGCGTGCTTATGGTGTCGATAAATCTCTTCTTAAATGGATTAGAAATTATCTTTCGAACCGTTCAATACAAGTCAAGTCCGATATTCACCATATTAATGCTTATGTACCCCAGGGCTTCGTTTTGTCTCCGACACTCTTCTCCCATTTGTATAAATGATCTCCTGTCTGTCCTGTGTCCAATCCACTCCTTCGCTGATGACAGTACCCTCAGCTTGTCACATTCGTTGCTTGGCTCTCGACCCTCATCTTCGGCCATAGACTTGGAATGGCAGCGTATGTTAAGCTCTTTAATTTCCGTTCTTGACGGCAAAATTGATTGTGGTAAGAAGAATAGAGTGGAATTTAATGCTTCCAAGACCCAGTGCTGTCTTCTGTCACTCAAGCGTTCCTAAAATAACCAGTAAGTGCATCGACTCACAGGCAGAAGGTATAAGTTCGATTCCTGGATTGAACACCTTTCATTTTTCACGGCTCCACCTCTTTCGCGTTGCTGACAGTACTCAAAGAGTATCAATTGTCAATGAAAAAGCTTCTCAACTCACACCATTCGAAGTCGGCAAAATACTGAAGGTCCCTTCTACTCGTGAGCGAACAGTAGCACGCACAACACGCGTAGTTCTTGTAAAAGCTAGGCCCTTTTCACTTTCCAGCTTTTTATATAGAAAACGTCTTTCATTCCACTCCTAGTTCAGGCAGCAAACCGTGCAGTTTTTCTGAAGCATCAACATGCCAATGAAACAGTCACACAAAGGTATTATTTTAATCCTAAAATATTTTAGTCGAAACTATTCCTGTGTTCAGTTTACAGACCTACATTTATATAACGTCATTTCTACAAATATTTTTTTTTTGTGCTACTCAACTCTAAAGTCCTTGGGCGTTAAAAACGAAACGCACAGTGCCTGTGAGTCCATTAAGTCTCTCAGTTGGTTAGCCCATAAAAATGCATTGGTGACAGTTGCAGTTGCAATGGACTTGGCCAACAAAAAACTTTAGTTAGTAAATCAACTAGCAAATTCAGGAGAATTTTCATTTTTTTCCCATGCACCGGGCACTGGTAAAAGTTTCATGCTCCTGCGGCGAACAATAAAAATGTGCACGCCCTTCAATTCTCAAATTCAACACTATCGATTTAAAGAAGAAAATTTTACATCCACCGGGGTGTCGTGTGTTCGTCGATTGTTTAGGGATGTTCCACGAAGCTTGGACTTGCCACTTCGCTGTTCACCATGGTCACTGCTCACGGATATACCTTTATTTTGACCCACATCTTAGGACTTCGATCGCATGGAACGAGGTATTTGAATTATTGAGTATTCATATCACTGGTCTGGAAAGAGATATTGACTTCGAAATTTTCCTACTGGGCCAAATTCGCTTGTCACCTTTTGCCTTTGTTTTTCATCCCCTTATCGAAGTTGATTTCGTGTTGGTGCACTTTTTTCCCGCCCCATTGCTTTGATGCTGAGTTTGATTGAAAATTTGCGCTTCACATTTTTTTTCCTGGCGAGGGATTTTTCGGGGATCCAATGGTTTTCAGGGACTCCCCATCGTTCGTGGCTTATTCTGAAGTATTTCGCTGGGTGGGTCTATAGCTATATCCTATTGTTCGGCTGGAAAAATGTATTTCCATGCAATTTCCACCCGACTGCGGTGCTATTTGTGGAAGGAGAGCAGAGCAAATATAAAAATATTCCCTGCCGATTGTAGTTCTTTTTTTGGGGGGTTTGTCAAAATGGATGAAGTGATTTTCTAAAGGATTTTTACCCACGCCTACTTGGGGGTGTGTTTGTTTTTGTGGAAAAAAAAGAACAAGTACAAGAATGATTGTGGAGACAGTGTTCGGGACAGGGCGTTGAAATTTATGTCGCTTTCTGGTTTTCTTTTTGTTTACTTTGCGAAGTTTCTTAATGGCGTCGGTATCCATGGTCAGTTTTCCTAAAGCTATCAATTCTTTGCAGAAAAATTATTAGTACTATTTATGTCCCTTTTGTCTGTTCCAAATGTGTTTGTAGGAGAAAGTGGAAAGGTGTGGCGCAATCATTTGTCTTATCTTCTACATATTTTGTAAGGTGGTTCCTTTGTGCCTACAGCTGAAGGAAGGCATACATTTCTTGACGTAGTGTATTGCACACTAAAGGGAATCCTAAATTGGCTGCATTCGTTTAGTCAATTTTAAATTGGGGTGCAGTTGGTGATGACTTCTTTGTCCGGGCTGTGAAATTTCACCTAAACGATCTTGTTCTGCCGGAGTTTGAGACATTCTATCTTCCATTTATAACACATTGTACCAAAAACATCCCTTCCGCCCTTTTGTTTTTTGAAATTTCCGGCTATGTACAAAGCGCTACAGAGCTCGCATCTGGCAATGCTATACATCATTTGAAAGGTCTTGACATAACCTACAAAACGACGATATGCATGTTTAGTTTGGATATTGTGTTCAACAGTTCTTCTGCTTCTAGTGGCGCTACAGTCCGGGCTGGACCTTGGCCTCAACCAACATGCCTCCACAGTCAGCACGATCTTTAGCCAGCTGAAGCCAGTTGCGCACACCAAGTTGGTTGAGGTCCTTCTCCACTACAGGCCATCCTCTGTTGCGTTGTCCCAATGGCTCTGATTCGAAGACCTTTCGGACCGGAACAGTGGTGTCCAAACGCTCTACGTGGTCTAGCCATCTCAAGCGTTGTATCCGGAGAGGTTTGACTAGGCGAATGTCGCTAGTCAAGCCCATAGAGTTCGTCGTTGAGTCTTCTTCTCCAGATGCCATCAACGTAAACAGGACCAAAAATCGCACGCGAAATTTTCTCTCGAAAAGACTAAGGGCTTTCTCATCCACATTTAGTAACATCATGTTCAACAGTTATAGACGTGTAAACATGGAGTTCACTATCGCCGAAATTCGCGCTATTTCAAAGTTTTCCTTCGTTAAAGGCAAATCCGCTTGAGAAACGTTCCGGGAGATTAATGCCGTTTTGGGGGATGGTACTCTATCACTTCGAACCGCGGAAGAATGGTTTCGACGATTCAGAGCCGCTGGACACTACACCATGGATAAGCCAGCCGGCGGAAAACCTGTGACGATGAATACCGATGGAATCATGGAAATCTTCGAGTGAGATGTGAGTTAGTCACCAAACCATTTTAAACTATCTGCTGGAAACAAAAAAAAACCTTGATGTTTGGGTGCCGCATGATTTGACGTAAAAAAACCTTCTGGACCGAATCAACGCCTGCGATATGCTGCTGAAACGGAACGAACTCGACCCATTTTTGAAGCGGATGGTGACTAACGATGAAAAATGGATCACATACGACAATATCAAGTGAAAACGGTCGTGGTTGAAGGCCGATGAATCGTCCTAAACAGTGGCCGAGCTGGGATTGACGGTCAGGAAGGTTTTGCTGTGTGTTTGGTGGGATTGGAAGGGAATCATCCACTATGAGCTGTTCCTATATGGCCAGACGTATAATTCTACCATCTACTGCGAACAAATGAACCGCTTGAAGCAGGCGATCGACCAGAAGCGTCTAGAATTGGCCAAAAGGACGGGTGTAGTGTTCCATCAGGACAACGCCAGAGCACACACTTCGTTGATAACTCTTCAGAAGCTACGGGAGCTCGGATGGGAGGTTTTATCGCATCCACCATATCGCCCGGACGTAGCGCCAAGTGATTACCACCTGTTTCCGTCCATGAAGTTAAACTCAAAAGAGGCTTTTGAAAAGTGGCTGTCCGAGTCTTCGCAAATAAGGAGGGGGGCTTCTACTAGGGGGGTATTATGAAGCTGCCGTCTAGATGGAAACAGATTATCGAAAAAAACGGCGCATAATTGAACTAAATCCGATCACTGTTACTCTTATTACGAAGCATTGAATGAAAAGCAAAAAAGCGAAAGGGAGATATTTGACAATCTTATATTTCTAATGGGTTCTGCCACGTGAAATATGTGATCGGGTTGCTAAATTCGTACTCTATTCCATTACATGTTCAAACTGAGACATAGCGCGGGCCAAAACCAGAAATGACGCGCTTGAGAATTTACGGAGAACGAACGCACTATGGCACAAGAAATGGTGCAAAATCTTTTACATTTAGGACTCGAATTTTTCCTGCTTCCACTGTCTCTGCTCCTGTTGCAATTTAATGTAAACTTTTTTTCTCACACTTAAGGGAAAAATCCTTAAAACTGGTTTATATTTCCAAGCAATTCTTTTTTAATCTTACTTGTTGGCCTGACCCTGGTAGAGTAAACAATTCTTAATCCGACCTGATAGAAAAATGCTTTCTAACCTGAATTTACATTTTAGTCCATCAGTTGCATCAGTTGCTTGGCGGAATGAGCTTTCGCGCAAGTACTTGACTGCTGCTCTCAAAGAACGGTCTATCTTGGCTTAACAGGGGCTGTATATGGATGTATTTCTAAATTTCCCTCTCCTTGATATCCACGTCTTGGGATGTGTGGATCAGGGCCATCTTTCGAATAAAAAGAAGCGGTCTTTTGTTCATTACGCACTGGAGTTTTGATGACCTAGCGCACTGTATCTTCTATGACACTAGTCTCTGGAACAAGCCAACTTCCCTTGAGTCCAGGATAGACTTTGGCTGGAAGCTGAGCCAGGAAGGGAATGAACTCAGATTTGTACGGACAGCTCCAAGACGATGGAGGGATCTAGAGCTCAGGCCTTCGTAGAAACCGACAACATTCGACTTCACACTTCTTTATGTACCTTCACGTTGGTTCCATGTTGAAAGCTTTGTAATCCAAATGGCCAACAACGATTGTATATTGGGAAGAGTGGGAGGAGGGTGGAGAGGGCGAAGTATCTGTGTCTGTAGGGATATCCAAAAATCGTCTACCAAAATTTGTTTCGCAAACTTATTTCACTAATGTCTGGCTTCAGGAGCACCACAGAATCATGATAAAAAATATAGCCGATGATCTGGCTAGGGAAAGATCAGCTTCTTGGTTAGGGCTTCCATCGCCTGTTGGGTCCCTCGACAGCAGAAACATTCCATCTCTGTAGTACATGCTTCCAAACTTCAGCAAGTAGACAGAAAAGACTTGTTGGCGTAGAAAAAAAACTTAAATAAATCTCTCTCTCTTTGGGCATTGGACTGTAACAATGTAAGCTTCACGGTCCGGTTGTCAACTGCCTCCAATTCCACACCACACGTTGGTGGATATCCTTCTCCAATTATGTGCGCTGTCTGAGACAAGGGTGTCCTCTGTCTTTTTGTCCAAATGGCACGGGTTCACTTCTGCAAATGCCACCAAAGCAAACAGGATCAGTTGAATAGAATTTTGGAAGGTCGTGCCTCTGGTTTTGACGTGTGAGTTACGCACGATCTTCTCAATAATGCTGTTAAAGAAGTCACAAGACAGCGCGTTGCCTTGTCTAAAACCTTTGATGACATGGTAGGTCTAGTTGAGTTCGTTGCCGACCTTGACGGAGCAGCGAGGGTTTTCCATCGTCATCCAACAAAATTTGACGAGTTTGGTAGGAATGCGAAAACTAGACATGGTACTGTATAGCTCGCCTCTATGCACGCTGAATAGGTGATGAAAAGGTGATCTGAGTCTCGATCTGTACTCCTTGGGTCTTTTTCCAGAAAGTGAAGATCTGGTCTATTGTGGATTCTATTGCCGTGAAATCACACTGGTAAGAACCAATTAGGTTCAGTCTTTTTGCCTAAGCCTGCGTGTAACAGCTAATCCGCTTCCATTTAAGCGCTATCTTCACTTTCTGTAGCAATTGCCGTAGTAGATGTCAAAGATTTTCATCGCCCTTTTGCCCAGTTCATTCCACCGCACTTTTGCGATGCCAGTGATGTGTACTTTGTAGCAGTCCAGGGCCTCCGCAAATTCTCCGGCTACACGTAGTCTCTGAAGGAACCTCACAAAACCGTATTCGCAGTAGATCCGTTCGATTCCGTGGCACATAGTTGTCTCTGTTAATTGTTTTTTTTTACGTGGTGAGGGAGTTAGCATCAAGCACAACTCACAAACTGGTAAGGCAGTCATAATTTAGACTTCGGGCAGAATCGTTCGTTGCATACATTGCTTCACCACACAGAGGGTGTTGTGATGACAAGAGGACGCTAAAAGGTGACTGTTTGGCAATTGAACCTGTCTGCAAGCAGGGAAAGTTATGTCAGCTCGCCATGTTGGGCGAAATCAACGACTTTGTCTCGTATACACACGTCCCTGCCTCGAAGTCATTCCATGTAGTCCACAAATGTTTGAATAGTTCCCCGTTAATCCTTGTAGGCAGATATCAGAGTTTGACAAATAATTTTGAAGACTCAAAAACCCCTGAAGCGCTAAACCTTTCCCCATTGAATCATCCTCGTAGGACATTTTAAATTTATAAGAGTCTCTGTGCCTGCTTTTCCGAAATAGAATAGAAACTTTGCGTTCCCGCGATGTCAATGAAAAATTAATCGACGGCTTGTGGATGTTTATGGACTTTACTCAAACAAATCGGCAAACTGCAGTGACAGTACCCAAAGTAATCCAAACCCTCTCAAAGCCAAATTACTCCGGTTGATAAGTTGCACAAGTTAAATTTGGTAACCCTAGAGGCCTTCAACAGCAACTCCTGAGAAGGATAGTTTCACCTTCAAATTTTAATTTTATTTTCTTGGGCGTAGTCTGACCAGCATCATGAACAGTCATCAAACAGGTTAGAGTCTATACATCTAAATCCATCCCAAGCCTAGTTGAACCCTTATACATCTCGCTTACGCCACTTCATCATCCTCTCTTCCATCCCTGATACGATTCCAGTTCGTCCAACATATTCGATGGGATCTGCGTCTGTTATCTGCAAAGTCTCAAATGTTGGTATACAGTGTTACCTCAAAATATCGGTTGCCATCTCTTTTTCCTCGTCCCCTTATTAGTTCCCATACCTCCTCTAGTCGACAGTTTTAATTACAATGTCATGTGCGACTAAGTACCTGTCGCTTATTACACTACAAGCAGCTTTGTGTCTGCATTCGCCGATTCAGAGAACTTATACACAAAGTAAGCAGGCTTTACAGCTTCCCCTGCACAGGCGTTCGCCTGAAGTTAACGAAGCGATCCGTCGAAAGGTGCGTTGCTGTCTCAGTTTAATTCCCATAAAAGGCTCCATTCCGTCATCCGATTGCTTCGATTTTAATTAAAAGTCATTCCCACGAAGGTGTGTGGGGGAAACTTTGTTACATTGAAATGAAAAACGGATTTCAGCGTCACGCTGTGCCTTCATTGTGTGTCAAAGTGTTGCAGGAAGCAAGCAACCGTGTTCATGTGCCACTGCATAAGGCTACAAGGATAATTGCAAATTAGCACTTGATGCGTGTAATCTAATCGAGAAAGTCCTGCCTCGACGTTGCCTCCCTTCGTATTCAAATTACGTTTTCGACTGCAAACAATTTTCAGAACCTTCCACAATCAATCGAGTGCAGATACTTTCTCTGAGAGTGGCACAGGGAGCAGAGAGTGCGAAGATGGAGACAACATTCTGCATGGAGCACAGGGTGAAGCGATTCTAATTCGACAAGTGAACAGATTAGGCTTGTACTCCCACTACCACTTATGCAAATGTGTTTCGGTTTGTGTGTTTGACTCAACTGAGGAGGCGAGGGGTTCTTCGCAGTGTACAGATGTGGGAAAACACAAAATGTATCCAAATGTTGACGAACAGCATGTAAGGCATTGAAAAGTCAAATTTCAACCCTAACGATGCGACAGAGGTGTGTGCAGTGAAGCTTGGCATGTTCCAGCAGATGTGATGGTATCGAATACGCATTCCAGATACATGCACTTAGGGCTTTAACATATGGGCTGATCTTTAATCCAAATCAATGTACATTCGGTCTTCAGTTGTGGGAGAGTCGGAACATGACTTTCTCATAATCAAAACTTGTAGTATATTATTGTTGCAATTCATTATCTCGGACGTCGGTTGAGTGTTCAGTAACCTTAAGACTTGCCTCCAAAAGTTGCAATATTCGGTCGAACATGAAGGGTATATGTTACGTGGATGTTTGGCATTTGTTCAACTCAAAATTGATTAGTTTCTGTTTTGGAAAATTTTAAGTGTTTCTGAAATATTAATCAAGCTGCACGCTACCTGTTATTTCCTCTGTCCATAAAACATTGAATTGCTTTTGCGGTTCAATCGACGTCAAAATTTGCATAAAATCTAAATCGAACCTACGACTTTTGTCAAATGTCCAAAATTGCTTGCCACTTAAAATAAGGGTCTGCAATTTCCTGCATCCTCTGTGGGAACATACGAACCTGCAGCGTTGACGTTCTTCGGTTTTCTATAAATTGTGTCGATTTACAGGGTTGTGGGTGGACTCGTTCCGTACTGTCTGCCTCTTGCTTATGCCCATATGCAGAATATGCTGCTTGCACCGAGTATCAAATTTCATTCGATATTCTATTAAAACAATGAACGTTCGGTTTTATTGGCAGCAAAGTAATAGAAAACTATTGGATTTGAATGCAAGGATAGACATCTATTTAAAACAGAGCTTGAGAATGGGATGCTATGAAACTGAGTTCCATTGGATATTCTGCCTTCTACAAATGCCGCAATCATTGATTTTGCTTACGACAGGAGAGGAATATCATTAGGTGCAAAATTGGTCCAAGGACACTCCTCCGAGAAACTCCTCCCCCTATCTGGTGCTGTGATATAGGTCCGTCCTTATATATATATAAGTCTTAAAAAGAAGATAGCGTAGGTTGGTCAAAAGCTTTCGCTTCGTCCAGATATACATTCAAGGATGTGGTTATCTTCCGCAGATACTATCAGCATGCCCAATTCGCAGCCACAGATAATCAATTTTGGGATAACGACTACGTACTACTCGAAACCCTGCACGCCTCACCCTGCACACAGCCCACGGAACTGTCGTTCAATTCCCAGACGGGACACCTCGCACTTTTTCACAGCACCACCTCTTTCGACTTGCTGACAAAACTCAAAGAGTATCATGTCTATGAAAAGCTTCTCAAACCTCACCGTTCGGAGTCGCCAAAAAACTGTAGTTCCCTTCTACTCGTGAGAGAACAGTAGCACGCACGACACGAGTAGTTGTTGTAGAAGCTCGGCCCTGGTCCCTTGTAGGCTGTAGTGCCATTCAATTATCATACATAAGAATACCTCATTCCAAAGATCCTACAGATCTCATCAAGTCGGGATGATATTGATGGTCTTGTTAAGTTTACTATGTGTCTCCCCTGCGCAATTCGGCTGCAGTAAGAAAAAACTGCATGTTCTTCGTCCTCGCCGTTTTTCCATTGTTAGCATAGCGCCAAGTTGTTGTGCCAAAACTTATGCAGATATTTTCGGTAGCCATCGTTTTAATACAGGAACTGTGCGAGTTGGTGGTTACACACCCTTGCCAATCTTAATATCCAGGTCTCTATGACTCGGATGATCAGATGCGTCCATCTAGGCGTTTGTGAAAGCGTGACTTACCACATTGTTATGGATGCTGCACGTTCTTACCTTTTTATTAGCTTGGTCTGGTGCCTGTCCGAGGTTCTTCGGTGGTACACCCTCATAAGTTCGTCTGTTATATTTGTCTATGGGCAGCATCACTGCTGCACTGACAGAAATAATCCTGAAACCATTCATAGTCCATATTGCGCAGATTCTGTACGCCGCCATCATCATGTTACAGTAGTCCTGAAATGAGTGCTCTAGCCCAAATCGAAGCTGCGGAGAACTGAACTGAAGATTCTGCGTGCATAACACTCTACCAGATTTTTGAAGGTTTCGAGAGAAAGTTTCTTGTATAAGTAGCCAGGGTCTTTCATGTAGTTATTTTGTTTCTAATTGTGTTTTATATTTCTCTAATCGATAGAAGGTTTGAAGTCAAGTCCGACGGAACAAAAACACGTCAGACTTGCACAAGTCATTTAAATTAAGAGAAAAAAATCTACTTTAACTTTGTGTCAGTCTACGCATTTTTTGTCTAAGTAAGAGATAGTTTTGACTGGTAATACAAATCTTGCTCAAAAGCTCTACCGACACAAATATTTAAATACTTGTGTACGTGGAGCAACGCTCTTTATTGCACCCAGCCTGGTGGTATGCCAGAGCAATCCGTATCAGTGCATTAGTCGCTCATCCACTGAAACAAATCCTCGCGCAATATAAAGCGGACACTACGGTGATCCAGGGAATATGCTGGACAGGACAATGTATTCTATAACGCGATAAGAGGAAACTGACATAAATTACAGGCGTTACGTAAGGTGGCATCCATTATGATGCAGTGTCGTTGTTAAAAAGGGGCTTAGATCAAAGATCACGAACTTCAAACCGATAACTTATCGTCTGTCTGTGATCCGCACCCAGAACAAGTTCTACAACATCAGCTTGATATGCAAAAGTCGGACTACAATGCAAAAGTTGGTAAGGAGAACTTTTTTGACCGAGTGATGGGAAAGCACAGTGTCCATGACCTCTTAGCATACTAGTGATCGCCAGAGCCTACGACGAACAACTCGGGGAGAAATTCTCCAGCATGATAACATCGGGCATAAACGTCAACGACAGTGAGTTGCATTGCCCCTCGGTCATCCATTAAGCTACCGACACCAGACACGAAACTCTTGGTATGATGGCGAATATAAGCAGAAAAAAAACTAGGACAGCACCTAAGGAGTATAGGGCTAAAAAGTTTAGAACAGAAACTTCTACACCTGAAGAAAGGCTTTTCGCAGCCTCCCAGCTCAAAGAGATTGAAGAGTTAATGGACAAACAGAAAATAAGAGCCTTTCATAGAAAAACCCAGAGGCCTACAGCGTGCTAACAGAAAGGCATTCAGGCTTTTTAAAATTATGAAGGCAACTGATCCGCAGAAATTTTAAATGTGTTTAAACAGCAATTTTAGCAGTTGTTTAGCGGGGATGGCCGGGAAAGAGTAGAAGGGGACAAGGAAATCCCCCAGAACTCGAACTGGAAGTAGTACTCCTGCCAGCCTTGAAGAATTCAGCTCAGCCATTAAAGGGCTGAAGAGCAACAAAACCACAAAACTTACGCTAGTGTAATGATTAACATGCACCAGATCATCTTTAAAGTTTGGTAGGATGCAATCATGCCTGAAGATTGGAATACCGGCTCCATTTGTCCAACGCCTTAGAACTATCGAAGTATTTCCCTGTTGAATTTCGTCAACATAATACTCTCTAACGGCGTTTTGCACAGGAGTAGTAGGTAGCTTCTGGCCTGGCAAATCGACATTGGACCAGATCTCCATAAAGCAAATGCTGAAAAATACCAGCGAGTTCAAGCCGCATACGACAGAATTCAGCGCAAAGAACTTTTTGATGCCATATTCGAGTTAGGGATTCCGGGATAACAGATCCGGTTGAACGATGCACTGTGCAGTTGTGTTCGGGATCATCTATTTTATTCCAAACTTCCACTAAATTTCGGCAAGGACATGCACTGTGTCGTTTTACTGGGGAGGATAGTGCGGAGAGCAGATGTAAACACTGAACGAACTGTCTTCTACAAATCTGTACAATTGCTGGGGTATGCTAATGACATCAATATCAACACCAGTTTCCAGTGACGCGATTTAAATTAAAAGGCATTCACGGCTATTAAAGATCAGGCGAAAGGAACTGGTCTTAAATTGCACAAGAATAAATCTTAATATATGCTGTCGACAAAGGATCGATCCATCGAACACCACCTCTGTGAAATGTGACAATTGACAGGTACAAATTCGAGTCAGTTAAAGAGCTTGTCTACTTTGACACAAACGTGAGCTCCACAAATGGCACCGCTGCTACTCCTGTCTGTCAAACAGATAGGGTCAAAACTCCTGACTCCAATAATCAAGGTAATGCTCTATAAGAATGGATAGAAAATTAAAATAAATCAATTGCAATTATCACATCGAGACGAAAACCTCAAAAGCGTTGTCATCCTCGGGTAGTATAAGGGAGTTCTGGTAATATCTGGGGCCTATCATCAAAAAGATCTGTATTTAGATATAGGGCAATAGTAAGACCTCTTCTTTTTTTGCATCAGTCGTTTGGTGGAATAAGGTTTAGTGCAAGTGCATCACTGCTGCTTCAAATTAATCAAATCAAGCTTTAAAGAACGGTCTGTCTCGACTGCACAGGAGAATCTCTTGGCACGCCTGACTCTTCTCTTGACGAATTGTTTAATCTTCCTCCACTTGACATCCACATCAGGCCATCTCCAAACTTAAAAGAAACGGACTTTGGTTCAACTCGCACTGAAGCGTCGATAACACTACTCTTCAAGACCGATCCAAGGCACCAACAACCCAGGTGCGTCGTTCATTCAAAGTCTTCCGATATCCAGGACTGACTTCGGCCCGAAACTAAGACGGAAAGGGATGTACAAACAATATTGTAAATAAAAGGTGGAAGTGGTAAAGTATCTGTCTGTGACAGCCAAGCTGTGCTTAAGGTCTTATTCAACACTTTAACCACTTCCAAAACAGTCCAGGAATGCAAGTCCGGCAGACTGAATTCGCTATAACTTGTCTGGGTACCGGGACATCACAAGATCACGGAAACGAGATTGCTGATGAACTAGAAAGGCAAGGTTTTTAAGAGGCAATCGTTAGGCCCGAACCCACCTTCGGACTACACGCTTCCTTGACGGTTGGGACTCCCAACAGCACAATCAGAGTTGACTCTCCAGGATGCAAGCTGACAAAGTGCATGCTCCCGAACGTCAGCAAGGAATCCGCAGCTTTTCTGTTATTTCTAGACAGAAAGACGGCGTACAAACGAGACACTTCACCTTCACTAAGCACTTGAGTCTGCATGGGATAAGTGACGATACCCTGTGCGACGCCTGTAGAGTAGTTCCAGACACTGAAGAACACTTTCTCTGTCAAGGTCCCACCTTTGGTCGGATCAGGTGGTGGCTGTTGGGCGCTGATATGGTTGGAGCTGAGAACTCGGGCTCTCTGTCACAGAAGCGCTTGATGGTTTTCCTTCGGAAGACCAAGAAATAACAGTAATTGTAGGATTCTGTCTGCTAGCACAATAGACCAGTTTTCCAGTCTGAGTGCTCCAGCTCAGGGTTTTCCAACCTTCAACAAAAAAAAAAAAAAAATACAAGGACAGACATTACAAAAATAAGCGTAAAACCTTAAGCTAGAGCTCTACTTGATAACCACGCAGTTTCTTTCCTTACATTTCCAAGAACCACTCACATAAGTTTGTATTAAGAAAAAACCTTATTTTTCAAGCTTTAAAAAATGACCTTGCACACGAAACAGAAGCACACTCCATCAGCAACCCGTTTCATCCATCAAATAAAATTACGCGACATGGTGTAGGAATACTTGTGCATACGTCGGTGCGGCACGGATTGATTTACCAGCTCGCAGTGAATAATGATATCACTGTGACGAAGTTACACGCAAATTTATTTATTTTAATTTACTTCCACAGCATAAGTCACTCATTCGCACAAGTAAACAGAAAAATTTCCCCACAAGACCGAACTTCTGAGATTAATGAGGTCGGCTCCCGCAGCAGGGACTAACGCAGGGAAATTCAATCAATTAATTCATTGGAACTTTTTGCGTTTACGACCTTCGGTCATGTGAGGAGAAATAACTTTCTTCGTGAGTGTGTCATTTCCTTATTACGGGTTGGCGCCCGCCATTCCTTCTGCCTGCTAATAGAAGTAATTTTGAAGTAACACACAGGCATCGATCTGTGTAGGCACCGGTGTCGGTGTGGAAGAGATAGCTTGCCGGTATTTGTTGATGTTCCTTGCTGGCGCTCCCGTTTGACGGAGGGGGGGGGGAGCAATAATTTATTTATCCCTGCTACCAACCCTTGTCGTTTCAGTTATCCCCACAACCACTCAGTATCCCTTTCACTCCTCCAGAATTACCGTTAAATAAGCAGGAGAAGCATTTTTTTCTGCTTCTCTTGGAGTCATTTTTATTGGCTATCCAAGATTTATGTAGCGAATCCTTGCGTCCTTCTTCGGTGCTTATCTTCAGTTCATTATTGCTTATTAAAAATGTTCAACTATTGGGTGCGGGGGGCGGGAGACAGACGCTTCCGACTGAAAAATTGTCTGATTTTTGAAAATCAAATAAATAAGCAAACCTAAGCCTTCCCCTCCTATTACAGTGACAAATGGTCTTGGAGCAATAATTTCCCTTAATCCCATCACTTTTGGTGGCAAAATGTAAACGCCGTTGACTTCATCCGAGTCGCCGGGTTCGCTTTTTTTTCCGTTTGCCTTATCATTGCAGTCGCATCGGAAAATATACGGACACCCAAGGAATCCTCTCTCTCGGTGGTAATGGGTGTAGACCCAAATTCAAGAGGAGAATTTACAGCTGAGATAAAATTCGGGATAACGCAGAACAATGGGCAATTTGAATAGGGGTTAGACACCTTGGCTCTCTTGATTTGTTTTATGTCGCCATGATTTTGTCGTAACTGCTTTCGCATGTGTTACACTTCCTGTTTGATTCACTCCCAAGTGCTGGGTCAGACAAATCGCTGGATCTTGGAACTTAATACGGCATTTGTCGGATCGGTTGAGATGAATTGGATGTTTTCATGAACTGGAGTGGAGTGGAATTAAGTGGTGTTGAGCATGAGGGAAAAGAAATTGAAGGGACATTCGGATAAAAGGATGTACAATATGTACGTACGCGGTACACATGTTGAGAATGTCGAATGTCATTATTGATTTGCAGCTCATATGTTTGAATGTTTGATCTCAAGGGAACCATAGCGTTTCCGAAATAATCAACAAAATTCCGATGCAAAGGAAGATCAGAGAAATTGTTTTGATCTCCTTTCTTATATGAGCTTTTTGGCAACTTAAGCATTTGTTATAATTCCGTCATTATCATCATTTTCTGTGACTCGCATGTACCAAGAAGGGATTCGCTAGGGCAAGAGACCTGCAGGTCGCTCAATCCTCGGCCTCATCAGAAGCTATTCCCAAGCGCAACCAAGCGAATTTATGGACTTGATTTAATCACTACGCCTTGGGTTTACCGAGCGGTCGCCTAAATGGTGGGATGACGTCTAAGAAACCCCTTGGAAGTCGGACATACCACGTGTCCGAAACTACAAAATAAAGTCATTCTTGTCCGAAGAAGTAGCTGCTCAAAATTGAATTCTCCCACACCGGTCGCCTTTCTGAGACTTTCTCTGCGAGTTATTTCTGCAACCACAAGGGAAAATCTCATCGCAACAGATTGTATTCGTTGATTCTTATTATTTCAGTCATTACCCGAATTTCTTGACAACAGGTGAGTGTTGGAACAAACTTCTTCTGCTTCTTCTTCTTGTGACGCTACAGTCCGATGTGGACCTGGTCCTCAACCAACATGCCTCTCGAGCCAGCACGGTTTTCGCCAGCTGCCGCCAGTGGCGCACTTGTTGGTTGAGGTCCTTCTCCACTTGTGTGCGCCACCTTGGCCTAGACCGTCCTCAGTTGCATTGTTCCAATGACTCAGATTCGAAGACTTCGAAGACTAACTCATCTTAAGCGGTGTATCCAAAGGCTCTTGACCAGGCGCATGTCGCTGTACACCCTATAAAGTTCGTCCGTGAATCTTCTCCTCCAGATGCCATTAACGCAAACAGGAACAAAACTCGCACGAAAAAATTTTCTCTCGAAAAGTCTAAGAGCTTCCTTGTCCACTTTAAGTAGCGTCCAGGTTTCCGTGCCATAGAATAAGACTGGGTGGTCAAAGTGTTATATAAAGCCAGCTTAATCCTTCGAGAGAGGGCTCTATTACTCAACTTTCTGTTGAGCCTAAAGAAACAGCGATTGGTAAGAGTGATTCTGCTTTTGATATTTACCGCGAAGCCGAGGTATTCGAAGACGAATGTGAAGTTGCTGTTTGTTGACAGTGGACAGCGGTCATTTCAACTGAATATTTGAAGCCCTTCCGTTAGTCTTGATGGAGTACGAATGTGCATAACTTTTGTTTAAACATAATTTATTGCTTGACCATTATCATGACACCTTTCAGATTTAGCATTGAATTCCTCTTGCATTATCTGCGCAGCTGAGTGCAGGTATTTGTGACAACACCACGAGATTTCGTCGACATAGGCCCATTTTACATTTTCTCAATAATTAAAGTTGTGCGTTTGTGAAAAGAATAGGGCCGACTTTCGAACCCAGCGGCACACCGTATATCCTTTTTATTGCTTCATTTTTCAGCGATCTTGACCTGGACTATAAGTCAGATAGCTTTTGAGCACGTTTGCCAGGACTCCTCTTAACACTATTCTGCTGGCACTTTTCAGAAGTTTTTCAGGTGTCAGAGTATCGATTGCCTTGCTAAATTCAATGAAAAGCAGAGCTACGTCATGCCTCTAAATAAATCCTGCATGAAAATGCACTGCATACATGGCTTAATGTCATTCTGTCGCAGGCATGGATGCTGCTTGATTTAAAAATTGGTTTGCGGTTGTCTAAACAATGTCTTTCAATCTAGTATCATTAATATCAACATCGTTTTCAGTGCCTTGCGTGTTCTACGAAAGGATTCGCGAGACCAATACACGCATGAGAGACCTCCAGGTCGCTTAATTCTTCGTCATCGACTCTATCTCATCAGAAGTTAGAAGTTACTCCCAAAAGCAGCTAGACGAGCTTATAAAATTGATTTATGTGGGTGAATGTTGTCCAACGTATGCATGTCTCGAAAGTGGTAAAGAGGTAAAGGTGACAGTCGTACTATTTGGCCAAACCATCGAATTATGTTCCTTCGTCCGAATAAGTAGCTACTCAACATTAAGTCCCCCACGAACCGTCACCTTTCTCAGCCTAGCCCAGCGTGTAACTCCCGCAATGGTAAGGAAAAACCTTATTTCGGCAGCCTTTTTTCGCGATCTTATTCTTTCGGCCATTTCCAAAATTTCTTGATAATAAGTGAGAGTTGAAATAAATAAATAATAACAGCCCACAAGAGACCAGGGCCTAGCTTCTTCAACAACTACTGGTGTTGTGCGTGCTACTGTTCTCTCACGAGTAAAAGGAACCTACAGTTTTTTACCGACTACGAACGGCGAGATTTTGAGAAGCTCTTCATAGACAACTGATCTCCCTTTGAGTGTTGTCAGCAACTCGAAAGAGGTGGTGCCGTGAAAAAATGCGAGGTGTCACGTCCCGGAATCGAACCTAGACTTTCTGCGTGGCCGTCGACGCGCTTACCACTATGCCACGGCGACCACAGTTGAAATAAATACTAAGTTAAAAACCGATAACTTGGCTTTGACACCAAGCCTGGCCTTCCTTATTACTGATCTAACAAGCTGCGAATTTATCCAGCCTGGCCAATCCTATAAAAAAGCTCAGTGTTGCTCTTCTCACCAGTCTTGAAAGAGAACCCAAAATTGGATAGACGCTTTGAAAATTACCATTACTTCGGAATGGTTCACTTATTTCTTTCTCTATTAATAACGTAAGAAATGGGCTATAAACAACTACCTACGATTCAGTCTCCTACATCGCGTACAAGACCCTCTTTGTCTAAACTCTTGAGACCAATCGTAAGCAAACTCCTTTATCAGTGTGTCTTGGGGTCCGGGAAGACCACAAGAGATCAGATTTTCACACTGCGTCAGATCCTAAAAATGACCCAAGATGTGTAAATCGACAGCCATCATCACGAACACAAGAAGCGACTTAAATGAGTCTAGAGGTAAACGAGTAAAAACTAAAGGAGATGTTCCCATTAAGAAAAGACGTACAACAAAGTGACGTGTAAACAGTGTCCCAGTCCGACCTTTCTGTTAATGTTCCTTAACTCGAACCATAGCCAAATGGATATGAGTCTGATTACCGTTTCCTTTCTAGAAGTTTTAATTGAGGAAGAAAAAGGTCTGTGTTCAGCACATCTCAGGACTTCGCATATACATATATACGCTGCCTACCCTTTGCACTCGGTCGAGTTACTTGCACTATGTGCTTTTATATAGAGCTATCTACCAGCTTGCTTGTGGGAACTACTGCAGAGTAAAACCACATGCATTATGCAGCGATATAGGTCCCACTTACATTCAAAAGCATTCTAACAGCAATACAGTGCTGCAGGAGATTTCCGAATGCGTATTTGAATGTTAGGTTTTCCGCTTAATTTGGTAATTAATTTAACCCCAGTGATATACGAGCTACGTATGTAGCTTGAAGATCCCACACTGGTGCTGCAAATCTTTATTGGGTTAAAGTGTAGAATTTTTTTGTCTTCTGGTGAATAGTCTAAGTTCCATTCTTTGTCCTTAAACCAGGGGTTCTGGTCCAGCCAACAATCTTGTTTAGCGTCACTTGGATGATATCTCTAAGTGTGAAGACAATCAAAAACATATTGATTTTGTACTTGATGACTGACCTCTTGCTATTTTCCGAGAAGTTTCATAATTCCATTGGCGTGTAACATTTGCGATTTATCAACGAAAAACAAGACTCTTTGGTCGCTGGAAATTAAAAAGGGAAAAAATTGAAAATAATCAGCGGGTGCAAGCTCCGGACTATACGGTGGATACATTTAAACCTCTCAACCAAGCTGAGTCAATTTGTGTGCGGTTTAACAGTACGATATCTGTTCAAAAAATAAGGTTAATTTTCAAACTTCGATTGACGATTTTTTTATTTTGCTATGTTGGCACTCTCTTCTCGAAAATATCCTTACAGTTTCAGCAATATATTTCATATTTATTTTGCTTGTGAGAGACATCAAAGTTAAGCATGTTTCGCTTGTTCCGCGATTTCCTGCTGTCGAAAAAAATGGATGAAAGAATTTGCAATCAATTGTGTGGGAAAATGGATTTAAGTGCTCAAAAACCATGAAATTTAAACAGTGGCATTGGCAGTGAGTGTATTCTGAGTTATAAAAATGTGGTACAAGCGTTTCAAAGAAGGTCGAGAAGACATGAATGACGACACTCGACCTGGACCCGCCAGCACATTAACAACCGATGAAAATTGTTATGAAGAATCGCCGAATCTCTATTAGGGAAGTTGCTGAAGATATCGGCACATCGGTTGGCTCATATCATCCATTTTTTTTCCGGAAATTTTAGGCAAGAAGCGTCTTTCAGCGTAGTTCGTTCCATGCTGAATTTTTACGAAAAATATGTCAAGCATCGCTAAGAAATTGTTCAATGACATCAACGGTGATCCTCAGTCACAGTATTTACCAAATTTTAAGCCGTTTTCAACAGATACACCCGATTTGGAACCGTTACACTCTTTTTCTGGTCCCAAGATTGAAGAGACCCATGAAAGGAAGGCGTTTTGCGACAGTTGAGGAAATGCAAACCGAATCACTGA
>OX122884.1:8936481-9008822 GCA_944738645.1 Eristalinus sepulchralis | reverse complement strand
GTAGTGAATATTTCATATTGATCCCATTCGGCTTCCAACTTGGGTACTTATGACAGCCTCTGGCGCTGCGGAAGGATGGTGGAGAAAACTTCATTATGGGATAATGTCCCACATCCATTTAAGCATTATTTTGTTCATAAAGTGGCACGCGGCTTACCGTTGGTGGCGGAATTGCTCTAATGGACTGTGGGCCACTGAAATTAAGGGTATAAGGAAATGCACTTATTTTTGCTTATTTTGATTTTGCCTGCAATGAAGATTAAGTGAGTTTCCAATACATATGTCGCTCAGTCAGAGTCTTTAATCAATTTCGTTATTTTCCAACATCAGTCTATCTGAGAGGGATGAGCTGGAGGAAAGTTATGTGCCTAGAGCCTCAGAAACTGAAAAATTTAAATTGGCCAAGGCAAAACGAGGTGATGAAACCGCAGGCAAACCACCAGGTCCTGAAGTCGTGAATCGCAGAAGCTTTTGAATTACGTTAGTACGAAGCAACGGAAGATAATCAATCAAAGTATTGTCCATCAGAAACGCCTACTTTTTCCCAACCCTCTGATAAATTTCGATTGCCATCTCTGTCCTTTGTCCCTTCTGGCATGGATCCAATTATTGAGTCATTCTTCGATTTCTTCCAAAGGCCCAATCCTATGAGTCCCCAAATCGATTTGCATTTGCAGGAGCAAGGTCTGAAGAGTACAGTAGTTGGGGTAAGACCTCCCATTTCTGCATTTCCAAGTAGATTTTGACCGCTCCAGCTACGTAGGGCCAAGCGGCATCGTGCTGCAAATTCATCATGCCTTTTGGTCGTTTCTGATCGTTCTTCGAACAATGCACAGCTCAAAGGCATTCGTTGCAGTCGGTAACATTTCCTATCAATGAGTTCGTTTGTTTTAACATCACAAATTATACATAATCCGTCTTACCACACCACCATGGATGTTTTTTTTTTGGCGTCGATGTTGACCTAATAGAATGGGTTCACCAGGCTTAACTTACTTATCAGGCCAGCGACCCATGTAGGGTCAGAGCCTGAGCAATTGCTTCCTTCCATCGCTGACGGTCCTGGGCACGCTGCTTCCAGTCATCAAGGCTAAGCTGTTTTACGTCCACGATGACTTGGTCTCTATACCGGAGGTTCGGTCGTCCTCTTCTTCTCGAACCAGGAGGCTCAGATTCGAAGACCCTCTTCGCTGGAGCGTTGCTGTCCATGCGTTCGATGTGGCCGAGCCAGTGTAGTCGACGGATTTTTGCCTTCCGGACTACATCCACATCCTGGTACAGCTTGTAGAGTTCGCGGTTATGTCTTCTCATCCTCTCCAGGATTTGACTCAGTGTGAAGATTTGGTCTATAGTTGATTTGCCGGGCCGCACTGGTACGTTCCGCTTAGTGCGGTGCAAAACGGCTTTAGACGATGTTGAGCAGGGATATAGCTCTGTAGTTGTTGCACGAGGTAGGATCGGAGCTGGGCATGCTTTCGTCTTCCCATATTCGGTAGATGGGGGTGCATGCTTCCTACCAGAACATTGCCACCAGCCTTAAAGAGCTCCGATGGTAAGCCATCTGAGCCTGCGGCTTTGTTGTCCTTCAGCCTTTTATTAGCTGGGCCGACTTCCTCAAGGCTTTGCCTGGTATTTTTTTTCTTAGGGTTATCGTAGTGCCTCTTCTTTTCACCTCTTATCAAGATCCGGTACAAAAATCCCTTCCTTTGATGTTTTTAAGAAGCAGCTCTGAGAGGAAAATCGCCGTACGATATTTCTCAGTTTTAACTTGCACGGCACCCAATTACCTTGCCCTGGTCAGTTCATTATAGGCTCAATGAGTACGTAAATAAGCAGAATTGTCGATTTTGGAGTGAATATCAGCCAGAAGCATTGCAAGAGCTACCAATGCATTCAGAAATAGTCACAGTTTGGTGCGGTTTATTGGCTGGTGGCATCATTGGAGTACGAGTACTTCTTCAAAGACGATGCGAATGGTGAGCGCTACCGGGAACTTTTTTTTGCCCAAAATGCAAGAGCTTGACTTGCATGACATGTGGTTTCAACAAGACGGTGCCACATGCCACACAGCACGCGCAACAATGGTCTTATTGAAAGGTGAGTTCGGTGAACATTTTATTTCACGTTCGGGACCGGTCGATTGGCCGCTTAGATCGTGCGACTTGACGCCTTTAGACTATTTTTGTAGGGCTATGTTAAAGCTAATGTCTATACAGACAAGTTCGCTTCAATTGACGCATTGGAAGACAACATTGAAGCATTTATTCGTGAGATACCGACCGAAATGTTGGAAAGAGTATGCCAAAATTGGGCTAGCGGATGGACCATTTGAGGCGCAGTCAAGGTCAACGTTTGCATCAAATAATCTTCATATATTAAATTATATGTACCGTACGATCGATTCAAATACAGATTTTATTCATTCGATGGGCTTTCGCTACACTTTTCTTTCAATTAAAAAAGAAAACGTAAACTTCCGGCAAATGCTATTTATGTAAGACAAATCCGGAAAGTTGATAATGCTAACAAATGTTACACCTTTCCAATAAAGTAGGCAATCGCTTCCAATATCAGCCACAAATTGCAATTGGCGCCATCTTTTGAAAATGGCCCGAATTAACGGAGCCAACTTGAAGGGCTCTGCTTATAATTTTATGTATTGCTTCCAAAATAAAAGGACTTCCCGACAATGGTTGAGGAGCCAAAAAATTAATAATTCAGAAATTTTAATGTTTTAAGAGATTTTAGAGTTTTGCAAGGCACTTGACACTGGCAATATATCAAGAAGCACACCTCTCCCCAAGTCATGCAATAAATTCCAACTCTCAAAAGAGCTTGGTCTTGATAAGGATTCAATTATATGAAGTGACGGTGTAGCTCTTTCATCAACCAGATCTCCCACAAGTTGAGATGACCCACAGAATGTTGCTAAAAAATGCGTAAACTTAAATTCACCCGTTCGTCAGTCCAAAATGTGTCCAAATTCCAATTCATCGACCCGTACTAAATCACCAGTTTAATTCCTTTCCCTATCCAAAGGACAGCATGGAAATCCAGTTGACTCGGCCATAAGCAGAGCATGCAGAATCCATGTTGACCCAGGGCCAGTGTGACGACAGTCCACTTCACAGCAGCAGCTTGACACAACTAAAATCGGCCGAAATATTTAAGCAAAGCTCTAATTAGATTTGAGCTGCCAAAGCCTCGTTCGGTTCGAGACCACCACTTCATTAGCTCAGCGGCGAACATACCGCTGTTCATCGTCCCCCGACATTTTTGTTGTCATTGAGTGATCCAACACCAAGTCCATGGCAGGAGATTGAATTTTGAAGAATGTCGATGGCTGCCAACCAAACTCGTTTAGTCGAGCAGCAGGTGTTCCCTAGTAAATTTGACAAATTGCATTTTAAAGTATAGTCGATGTCATGGAAAAGAGACCATTATGCGCACTGCTCTGCAACGGAGACCCTTTGTCCCGTCGTCGCAGCAGGCCGCTTACCCCCATGCACGTGTGTGTTGGTGATACATTTGATGCCATTGTTCAGTACTCTCGGTCCGTTTCCACAGAGCCTGATTAACTTTGTTTCCCCAGACCGCGTTCTCTCTCTCTCTTCATGCCACACGAGTGTGGCCCTGCCAGCTAGTTAGTTCGGTCGTCAGAACAAAGAGCTGTGTGTGATGGTGAAATTTCAAACAGGTTGAACGAGAATCCTGTGGAAATGGTTTAATTACTGCAGGCCAGGATAGATATCTAATTTTGCTGTTCACAGTTGCCACAAGAGATAGTTTAAACGTATTAAAATTGTTAGTGCGGTTGGAGTCCTGGCTGAAATTGATCAGTGGCGTGTGAGTGTGAGATGGCTACCGGAACGAAACTTTAAGTGTAACAATGCATTTGCGTTGTGACCAGGCAGACCAGTAAATGAATGAGATAAATGCAAAATGGAAACCATATCCTGGCTGCGATTGCGTATGTGTGGTGGAATGACAACAAGTGCAGAAATTAAAATCCGTTTTCGCAGGACTGTTGGCAAAAATTAAATATTGAAACCTATTGGTATGGGGTTACTGTTAGAATTTTGTACATTATTGCAGTTATTGCTGTCGGAAAAGGGAAGAGTGAGTTTTTGATGTAGTCATGTATGCAGAATTGGGATACAGGGACAAATGTTTTCATCCTCATCTTTAACCCGCGTGTTCCACTAAAGGGATCACGGCAGCAATGCACCCACGAAAAACCACCTGAAAGCGCGATCCTCTGCAATGGACTCTAGCTATTCCAAAGCATAACCAGGCGAGTTTATGAATTTGATCCAACCATCTCGCGCTGGGTCTGCCGGGCGGTCGCCTACCTGATGGAGTTGCATCTAAGGATGACATCCCGTACCACATCACCAAACCATCGAAATAAAGCCCTTTCCGTCCAAAGAAGGAATGCTTGACATTGAGTTTTCCTTCTCCCGTTCCCGGCGCTGTTGCGTTTCTTTGCCTCTCCCGGCGAGTAACAACCGCAACGTCACGGATCTCACTTCGGCAGCCTTTATTCGTAATCTTATTCTTTCTGTCATTACCCGAATTTCATGACAATTGGTGAGACTTGAATTTAATACTGAGTTAAAAGCCGATAACTTTTACTTTAACACAAAGGTCGGCCTTCCTTATTCCTGATTTATTAAACTACTTTTAAATTGATCTAGATTGGCCAGTCCTACAAGAAAGCTCAATGTTGTTCCTCCCATCACTCGTTTCAATTTGCGGCCTTGATGGAGCTTGCTCCATCTTTCATTATCGGTAACTCCGACTGGACGACGGTGCAGTCCTTGGGTAAAGTTAATACAAAAGTGTTCACATACAACAAAACACAACAAATTTATAATAATGTGCGCCCATAAGACAATATCAAAGTCAAACACTTGATTCTACCCTTTTTATTTCATATATTCCACATTTTCCCCGTCGGATAGCAGGAACAAGAGGAACATTTGTAACTCTTACATTAAGAATTAACTGACATCGAGTGTATGATTCTGCAGTGCGACTATTGCATACGAATATTACCGTGGTATGTCAGAAACAAAGGTATCCACAGAGATCTTGAAATCTTACCAGTCCAATATGGAATCAAAAACATCGTTTACAAACATGAGCATTGCCGATTTCGAAGGACTTAATTTCTTGACCTGGGCTTCAACCAACATGCGTCTTCACCTAGCCCGATCTCTCGTCAGATGCCTCCATTTGCGCACTCCAGGTTGATTGAGGTATTTCTCTACATGTGAGTGACATCTCAACCTAGGACTTCCTAGGACCGGAGCAGTTGTATTCATACGCACTACATGACGTAGACATGTTAACCGCACAAACTTTCTCAAAAATAAGTAAAGGAGGACTGGGATGATCAAGCTGTTATAAGCCAGCGTAGTCCTTTGATAGAGAGTTACAGAGCAACTTAATTGCCTCCAAAGTCCCGAGAAGCAGCGATTAGCAAGATTGATTTTGCGTTTAATTTCTGTAGGTAGATAAAGTCCTTGACTACCTCCAAGTTTCTGCTGCCTAGTAGTACGCTCTTTCCGAGACGTCGATGTTGTGTGCCCCTCCTTGATGACAGCATATACTTCGTCTTGCCATCATTTATCGCCAAACCTATTTTAATGTAAACATTTTCATCCTTAGTGGACGTGCTTGGGCCTCAAGGGCGAGCGTCGACATTCACATCTTCTCGACCTTCTTTATTTTAAATCAGTGTATACTAACTGTGGCCGCCGTGACGTAGTGGGTAAATGCGTCGACCCCCACGCAGAAGGTTTAGGTTTGATTCCCGGAGGGGACACCTCAAATTGTTTCACGGCAGCACCTCTTTCGAGTTGCTGACAATACTCAAAGAGTAACGATTATCTAAGAAAAGCTTCTCAAATCTCGTTGTTTGGAGTCGACAAAGAACTGTAGGTCCCTTCTACTCGTGAGAGAACAGTAGCTAGCAAGCATAACATGAGTAGATGTTGTAGAAGCTAGGTCCTCTGTAGGTTGCAGTGCCACTCAATTATTAAATAGTTCTCTATGTTCTGCCAATAAGGTCAATGTCGTTGACGTAAGCTTACATTTGAACGGACTTTCGGAGGCTAGTTCCTCTGGTGTTGACTTGTGAGTCACGCACGATCTTCTCAAGAATGATGTTTAAATAGTCACATGACAGTGCGTCGTCTTGTCTACTTACCTTCTTATATTAAGTTTTTTTTTTAATTTGAATGCGCTCTGATGCGTTATGAAGTTTATGAAGTCTCCACTACTGAACGCTTCATAGGGAGTTGGCTTGCTTTTCACAAGACTGTGTATAGCCAGAAATCAAATAAACGCTTATCGTTGTAACATACCCTAATCCGCAACGTATATAATTCTGAATATTATTTTCGAGTTTGCTGCTGGGTTAAGAAACTGCAAATTTTGCTTGCCAAGTAATGTCGTTACTTTCTTCTACCTTTCTACGAAGTTATTCACTAATGCACGAGTTCTTTAAATTGTGGGTCGTGCATATGAGTTTTCATTTAGTTTGGACATACAAACATATGCATCGAGTCACCAGCTAAGCTAACACTATTAAGGTTTCCCCTGAGAGCCAAGACTTATTCATTTTCTCAACACTCTTAAAAGTTAATTTCCCAAAATGACTTACTGATGGCAGATGGAATTCTACTGCTGCTTTGAGATTAGTGCTAAGTTGAGCAGATAAGTTCAGAAAGCACTTAGAGTGCAACCACACAAAAATCATAACCTCACGATTTCTGCACATAAATCGATGAAGTTTTGAGAATTGCTTCAATTCAGAAACGGATGCGCGTACATACCTCTCCTTTGCAAACCACCAACCCACTATCCATTCATCAGTTTCCACAGCTGTGCCCTCTTCAGCGCAACTCCTAAATCATCCCTATGCTCATCGTGCACAAATTAGCTTACCAAAGCCGTTTTTCATCCGATTTTGCTATGCGCGTGAACTCCTAGTTTGCATTCTAAGATTCGCCCGGATGTGTTTAGAGTAGCGACGTAACCCTGGTCTAAGCTACCATCAACAGTGCACGGGAAATCGCTAAACAATTGTTTGTCCATGGTAAGTGCGTTGAATGCTGCGTTAGTTACGCTGTGCACATTTTCCAGAGTACTGCGATAAACGAGAAGAACATGAATCTAGTTCATAATTGTTGTTTGAACAGAGGACGTGAATCCGACCACAAATTTCCGGTAGTCAATGCCCCATTTGTTGCAGTACACACTAGCGAGAATTTCGCTGTGTCGTAGGACACGAACGTGTTCTCAGAAATTTTAATGATTTTCAGATTTATGTGCTATCTGACGGTATTTGGGAAAATTATCCGTGAAACTTTGGTAGTTAGCCACTCATACAGTTGATACCAAAGAATACCAGCTGCAGGTGCACTTCAGTAGGGATTTTCAAACAGAGAAAGAAAACAAAGACCAACCTTGTTGAGTTGAGATGTCAACGTGTAACCAACGCCAAAGTTTGAAAATAAGGAAATCTCATTATCGAGGTATTGCTGCGGTCGAAATTTGGAAGTCCACCAATTTCAAAACAGCCAAAATCCTGAAAGACTCAAATCACGAAGGATTCAGGGTTGCAGGCATGTGACTCTCTCCTTACGAGATTTCTCAAATGTTTGAAGTTGACCCCTGGATGTGGAAAAGACCAATGTTACAACAGCCATCTCGGTTATTCATTCTACTGTAGTGGAAAACCAATGAAAATATAACAACTTGAAGAAAAAGTAGAAACCCGTCCGCTCAGTCTTAGCTCTGTTTTAATAATGCACAATCTGGTGATTTATGTTGGTTACATTTCTTTGTTTTAGAGTGGAGACATTTCGGATTGATCATACGATCGGATGACGATACATTCACATTCAGAACATTTACTCAAAGTACGTTATATGACAGTCGTGTCGAAAAGATTTCCATCACTTTTCATTTGTTTTGCCTACACTACTCCTCTCTTACAAGTGGGAGAGACCTCTTTGTACAGCAAAAGGTTAATTATTGCCTGTTTTAAGCGATGAATGTTCTCCTGCCATTTTTTTCCTACTGTACAACCTAGCCTCTATATCTAAAGGGTGTCCAAACAAGAACGAAAGATTTAAATTTTAAATAAAACTCAGATATTTAAAAAAAATGTGAATTCGCACGATCTAGACGGCCACTGCTGGTCTCCAAAACCCGAAATAACACGACCGGGAAATGACTGATGGAGCAACTGAATTGTTTCTCTGGCTGTATGAGAAGTGGCGCCGTCTTGTTGAAACCACATCCCCTCCACATTCATTTCTTCAATTCTAGGCACAAAAAATTGGTTATCATTTCACGATACCGAACACCATTGACTACCCCTGACCTGACTCATTGTCATAAAAAAGGTCCAATGATGCCTCCAGCCCAAAAATCCACACCACACAGTGAGACGTTGAGGATGCATTTGCTTCTCGTGAATCACTGGAGGATTTTCCTCGCCCCCAATGCGACAGTTCTGCCTATTGACGAAGCCATCAAGATGGAAATAGGGCGTCGTCACTAAGGATGATTTTATCGGGCAAAATCAGCATTTTCATGTTGTCTCTCAAATACCCAATTTACGAACTCCCTTCGCTGTGCATGGTCAGCTGGCTTCAGTTCCTGAGTCAATTGAACTTTGTATGCATGAAGATGGAAATGTTTCGTCATAATTCGCTACATAGTGGATTTGGAAACACCAATGTACTGAGCTCGGTGTCGAATTAAGGTGGGTAGAGTTTGAGGCGACATCATCACATACTGCTGCGATATTTTCGGTCGATCGACCTGGTCGAAGGTGCGGTGTTGTCTTTACATCAGTTACAAACCCAGTTTCCGAAAATTTTTCCATCAATCGCTTTACAGTTGACTCTTTTTGGAGCACTATTGTAACCCCGAATTGATCTAAATTGGCGAACTGTAGCCGCAAAACTTTCACCATTTTGGTAAAACAATTTCACAATGAGAATGCATTGTTCATTCGTGTAGCACTCCATTTTAATTAACCTTATACCTTCTACTAACAAACAATAATAATTGTTCAAATGTGAAACAATGACAATTCGAATGGCGCCAAATTGAAATCTTACGTTCTTGTTGAGACACACTTAACAACACCTAGACGTGTAAAGCTCTATATTTCTGGAAATATTGATTGCATATGAGAATCCAAAAGTCAATTCCGCTGCTGGCTTAAAAGGCTTAAAAGAGTTTACAGCCATTAAAATGGAGACTGCTTAATTTGGCCTGAAACAGACGCGTTGCAAAAGGACATGCCTTCATCATGAAATCACAACACCAGGATCTTGGACGGAGCGTCAGAATTGGCAGCAAACATTTTTAGGTCGTCAAGTTCTTTTCCTTCCTCAGTTCAGTCAGTTAATAGAGACAACGAAACATGTACCGAAATCAAGCGTAGAATCAAAACTGCCAACTGCGGCTAGAAATTCAAAAATAGAGCTTTCTTTCGTTTGGAAACTCTTTGGTCGCTTTAAGAGAAAATGTCTGCCTGAGATTTTTGGTATTTTTTGCGTTGATGATATCTGGAAGTGAAGGTCCAAAAACGAATGACAAAGTCAGTAGGACGACATTCATCTAGTCAAGTGTATGCGGACACAGCTTAAGATAGTAAGACCATGAAGAGTGTATAGAAAACACAAATACAACCCGAAGAGTTTTGAAATCCTAGCCCGTTACAGAGGACGTCCACGTCTAAGATATCACACACATACAGAAAATAACTGACGTGCTAAAGTTCTGGCCTGAGAGACATGTTAGTTGAGACGCAGGCCCGCCTCATTCAAAGGTGTCAATAAAAACGAAAAAAACGGAATACTTAACCCTGTGTCAAGCTTCGTATTTAAAGTGAGACTCACGCTGGTGATGTTGTAGATGTAACAGCACCGAAGCGGTTCTTGATCGGTTTTAAACTGAAAATTTGTGGTGAATGGGGTGAATGGAGGAGAAGACATAACCGCGAACTCTACGAGCTGTACTAGGATGTGGATGTAGTCCGGAAATCAAAAATCCGTCGACTACACTGGCTCGGCCACATCGAACGCATGGACAGCAACGCTCCAGCGAAGAGGGTCTTCGAATCTGAGCCTCCTGGTTCGAGAAGACGACCGAATCTCCGGTATAGAGACCAAGTCATCGCGGAAGTAAAACACCTTGGCCTTGATGACTGGAAGCAGCGTGCCCGGGACCGTCAGCGATGGAAGGGAGCACTTCAGACAGACAACACTTGGAGTAATGTATTTTTGGATCGATTTCCCACACCCTAAAAGAAAAAGATGATTTATGCTAACACAATGTATCATAGATAAATAAAGACATTTTTCTCGAACTTAAACTGAGTAAAATGTCACGACAACAAAAATTTTAAATTATTAACGAGATGGTTGCTTCCGCAAAAATAACTGAAACTATCGGGGATGTCAAGTCATTTGCAAAAGTTTTCTATTTGGGGCAAAGTTTTGTGTCAAAGTTTCATTTTACTTATTCAAGGAGGTTGTCGCTGTGACAACATGAATCTCCTTCAAGGTCAGCAGGTAAAGTGCTATTGGTTGGCCTTACGATAAGTCGATTTCGATAATAGAAGTTGCACCATCAATCTGGTGATTGTACTTCCATTGTGTTATTTCTATAATGGAATTGATTTTAATTTGAGAATGACACTTACGCGTGTCTCCTTGAAACAGGGTCAAGGCAACAACTTCAAATTGAAGTGTTTTTTGAATTAAAGCTGCTGAGGTTCGGAACATTTGCGTTTGCTGGGCGATAAATATTTTAAATTGAAAATGATGAGACTGTGGATAAAATGATGTGCCTCCACTTCAACATGGCTCAGCAATTTCGACATACCTTATAACTCCTACTTCGTGCAAATACTTCGAAATGGTGATCAAGGTGTGGATTTTAAATAAAGTGATTTGGGTTTTTAAGTAGGTAAGTAATCGTAGGTTCGATTCGTGAACTGAAAAACTCGAATTTTTTCGAGTTACTGCCAGCACTCAAATAAACTAATAATAATTGAGTGGTACTACAGCCCACAAAGGACCAGTGCCTAGCTTCTACAACAACTACTCCTGTTGTGCGTGGTACTGTTCTCTCACGAGTAGAAGATTTGAGAAGTTTTTCAAAGACAATTGTAGTCTTTTAATGTTGTCAGCAACTTGAAAGACGTGACGACGTGAAAAAAGACAAGGTGTCCCATCCGGGAATCGAACCTACACCTTCTGCGTGGCGGTCGACGCACTTACCACAACGTCCTCTCTGGTATTGATCCAATTACTGAGCCATACGGTAACCCCGCAATACGAATTCGAGGTCTGGAGAATACGGCGGGTGAGGTAAGACCTCTTATTTCAGCATTTCCAGGTAGTTTATGACGTCTACAGCTTCATGGGGCCGATCGTTATCATCTTGCAAAATCATCTTGTCATGCCCTTTGGTCGTTTCTGACTGTTTTTGACGCAACACAAAGGCATTAGTTGCAGTCGATAACGTTTCCCATCGATGGTTTCGCCTGGTTTTAGCAGCTCGCAGTACACCACACCCGGCCGCAGATCCCACTATGTGTAGGGCCTCCAACCTGTAGATGTTTTTCTTAGACGTCGATGTATACAATGATGGAGCGGGTTCACCAGGCTTCTTGGGGTTATTGTAGTGTATCCACTTTTCATCTCTAGCAGCCGTGTACATGTATGATATGTCGAAACGAGTCAGTTATTAGTAATCATTAGTCAAGTGCAGGAAACAACTAAAAATGCGATTTACTTTGACTTAAGACAGTTGGTCGTCAAGAGCTCGGGACTCCTTCATTTCTGTTACCCTGCATTATATTAATGATGACTCAGAACATACAAATTATACATTGGGTATTGAAGACATGGATGAGAAACACATCGCGGAAAGCTTAGCTCTGTTGTTAGAAATGGTCATATTAGAATGGGGCTTACAGGGAAAAGTTCTCTCTGCGAATAATGTATCCTCAGTAAACCGGGTACCCAAAATATAGGGTGTAAAAAATCACTTATGGGTACCCAATATTAAACCTCCTGGATAATACCCGAAAGTGCGAGTACCCGAATATCAAGAGTTCTAATCAGAATAAGAAGGTTGCCATTTATATATCGGGATTGGGCAACCCTATGTTGCAATCTGGCAACTGCCAGCTCTATCGTAAAGTTTGACATTTTTGAGGTTATACGTACTCAGAACGTTTTGACATACGAGCGCTATTTGTGTTGTCTACAGTAACTTAAAGATTCATCTCGCCCAAAAAATGGAATTAAATCGTGAAAATGTTCGTGCGATTATTTTTTGCAACTTTTGACGTGAACTAACTCAACACCAGTGTATCGATGAATGGTGTAGGATATTGCAAGATTGTCATGTGACCTATCATGAGATTGAAACAACCTTTGCCATTTGTGGGACCAGCATACATTAAATATTTCATGAAGATTTGACCGTCAAAAAATTTGTTCGCGTTGAATCCCACACAATTTGTCAATCGCTCAAAAAAAAAGCTCGTGCCGATTGGCCGAAAGAAATGCTCCAAAAGTATAGTCCTTACTTGGCACCGAATGACTTCTTTTTATTCCCGTACGTAAAAAATAAAAGGAGAGGTTTTTTGACACCTGAAGAATTGGTTGACGCGTTCAGAATGCATGGTTTGGAAATACCTCAATCAGAGTGGCAAAAGTGCTTCGACAATTGGTTCAAACGCATGCAAAAGTGAATAGATCTTAATGGGGAATATTTTGAAAAACAACAAAGCTATTTTCGATGATTAATATTTGCTTTTGTTCTCTAATCCCGAAATATAAAAGGCAACCCTCGTATCTCACCTACGACGTAGTTTCTGACTAAAATTTATTCAAACACTTTTCAAATGTTGTGACTGTTCATATACAGTACCTCCCAAAATTGAGCATACACCTATCATTACTTCATATTCGTGATGTTTTAAGACCGACACCTTTTTTGTTTTATTTTTTTGGTATACAATCATAACTGAATAACAAGAGTATATGCCAAATTCACAGACAGGCAACGGTCCAAAAAATAATAAACAATTATAGATATGAAGGGACACTAAAAAACAGACCTGGAAGGGGAAGAAAAAACTTGCTCTCAGAACAAAACGAGCGGTATATTGTTCGGACAATCAAGTCCAACCTAAAATCTAGCATTCCAAAGTCGACGACTGATGTGTCATCCCTAATTAATAAGCCTCTTTAGTGGAAACCGTTCGCAGAGTCTTGAGAAGGAATAATTTACATGATAGGATCGCCCGAAGAAAGCCGTACATTTCACTAGTTAATAAGAAGGAAAGATTGGAGTTTGCTAAACAATAGGTAAGCCACCCGGAAAGCTTTTGGGAAGGTGTTCTGTTTTCAAATGAAACAAAAATAAATTTATTTGGGTCTGCTGGCAAAGAAGCTGGAGGGAACCAAATACAGCTCTCAAAGCTAAAAATATAAAGTCAACCATAAAACACGGTGGAGGATCTGTACTCTTGTGGGGTTGTATGGCTTCAAATGGCTGTGGAAAGTTTGAATTTATAGAAAATACTACGGACATAGTTGGGTATTTCAATATTTTAAAACGAAATTTACGAAGTTCCGCAGTAAAATTAGGTCTACCTTCGGTTTTCTTCTTCCAACAAGATAATTATCCGAAGCACACCTCCTATTTAGTACGCGAATGGTTGCTTTATAACGCTTCAAAGAAGCTAAAAACACCCCCACAACCGCCGGATCTTTACCCTATTGAACATCTATGGCACGAAATAAAAGTGCGGGTTAAAGAAAGTACCTGCTCCAATAAGCAGGAGCTAAACGCTAAAATTCGGGCAGCTTGGGCAGGGATTCAGCCATCTTTAACTGAAAAACTGGTAAAATCCGTGGGCGTTTACAAGCTGTCATAGATGCTGAAGGAGGTGCCACGCGTTACTGAAATTTTATTTGTAACTGTTTTTGTGTGTTTAGTCGTAACTCGAATTTACTTTAAGTGTATGCTCAATTTTGTGTGTTAAAATGAAGTGGCTTTTTTTATTTTGCTTAGAAATATCAAGTTTTTTTAAATTTTCGTATTTTTGTTTATGGTTTTTAGCAATTGAAATATGTCAATTCGAACTGCATTCAAGTTTTATTAATTAACTACTTTTTGTAAGCCGAAAAAGATAAAACTATGTTTAAGCTGTGAGTGTATGCTCAATTTTGTGAGGTAAGGTATAAATTTGCGACTGTAGCCTCTTTCAGTGTAAACAAAGTCTAGCATCTTTTTAGTCTGTACGACCTATTTGTCGTACTTTCAAGGAAATCAATCAAAATTTAAGATGTGCATATTTCGTGGTCATTGCTCATTGAAAAGTTTCTATTTTTCGCTGTCAATTTCTTCTAATGACTGTAGTTAGTTACCCACTTGCGGAATCTGAAAATTTCTCGCATAAGGCACAAGTAGTAATTGTGCTCAGTAAACGATATTCCTTAAGCTTTACGTACTTCCGCTGGTTACAGGACAATATTTGAGGCTTTCCATTTGAATGCTAATGGTCCGATTGAACACAAGCCTCGAAGCTCAATTAGACAAAAAAACGACACGAAGTCACAGCAGGCACCTTGAAAATTAAAGCAAAAATTTAGATCCCCCACTTGCTTAAGAAGGATAGAATTGTTTTAAATTTACAAACGACATTTTTGTACACAATCGGTGAACATATTCCCACCCCCTGGAAGGAAAACAACAACGTTCCATCCTTGGCGAAATTTCGCGTTTGAAGTGCTGCGATAAGAACACAAAAGTTACTTATCCCTGGACCACCCTCTGTGCCGGAGCTGTTTTCAACTCATAAGTATCGCATTTGAAGCCAGCGGCATATCCGCTGATAGTTTTTCTTATCGCGTCATCGTGTATCTGCGAAACAGAATGTGCAATAGACGGCAGAGACTATGGGCAGGGTGAGGGAAAACAAAAGCTCTAGGAAAAGATTCAAATTAACCGACACACAGTGAAGGGAGGAAGGGAGTGGGAATGAAAGAAATAGAAGGGCATCAAGGACTTTTCATGCCATTTTGTAATAATGTTCATTTGGTTCGCGCTGCTTAAAGTGCTTCCTTTTGCGTGTTCATAATGTGATTTAACAACCCAGCCTTTATCAGTGTATGCTCGTCGCTTCCTCCATTCTGTTAATTCCCTTTTACGATACTCTTACCAACCATTTGTCGCTACCCAATTCATACAATTGCTGGCATTCACTTCTTCACTTCATTTTTCCTGGAATATGAAGTGAAAAATAAGCGTATCCACTTTGTCTCGTGTCTCTGCTTCCTCTACTTTACCGCCTAAAGCGGGGGGGGGGGGGGGCTTTTGGTTTTTATTCCCCCTTCTTCTTCTCTTCTTCTTCTCCGCTGACTCTTGTTCACTTATTACATTTCGACAAATCAAAAAATAAAAAGGCATAAGATTGCTTCTATTATCGCTGTTAAGAGTCGAGAACTGAAGTCTACCGGATTCGCAGAGGAACTGAGGGGAAACCCGAGTTATCTTGCCGACATGATGCCATTTCACGGATGTTCAATCAATCAATGTTGGCATGATGTTAAAATGTAGCTTTGTGTCATTGTGCGTGTGACAATCATATTGAGACATCATGTCTTGTACCACTCGGGAAGGTTTCGCACGAGTTTGTGAGAAAATACAGTGTGTGCGGCACTCCGGTTCTATGGGAGATGCTTCAGTTTGAGGTTAATTCTGATTCCCCAATAGGAAGTTGTATTTGTATTTACACATTCCTGGAACACAGTGAGGAGTTTTGATATCACATCCATCCATTTGATAGCAAAGTTTGAATTCACAGCGAGATTCGAAGAATGTAGCTTCGCGAAGGAATCGTGATCGATGATAAAATTAATCGATTTTGTCAAGTATCCATCCGAAGCATAACAACACCATCTGCTGAGACGAACTTCATTATTATGCGAACACAGACACAGACTCAGTTACAGAAGTAAGGAACATTTCCAGTGGGATTGTGTGGCTTGACTGTCGTGTGGAGGGCATCCTGCTTCAAACATCTCTCAAATTAGTTTTTACACGAATTTCTCACAATAAACTGAGAGAGGCACTTTATACGAAAACTTTGTTTACGACACACCCTTTAATCATCAAATTGGTCGGTTGCTAGGCTTCACCTCTGTCTTGGGTCAGCTCTAAGTTGATTTCTGTTTCCAAGGCTCTCCTCATTAGAACAAAGTTCGCACTGAAAAACAAGCTTCTCAGGCTCAGCAATGCAAATTATTTTCATAGCAAAATTTTTGATGGAAGGCCAATTGAGGTGGCTACACCTGAAAACGTCAAAAAGTACAAAAAATCGTTTTGGAAAACCGCAAAGTGAAATTGCGTGAGGTAGGTAACATCTTAAAAATTTTAGAAGGTATGCATGCATGCAAAAGAAAGGTGTTTTCGAAATAGGTGCCGCGTTTGCTCATAATGAGGAGACCGTGAGAAGACCCAAGTTTCGGTTAACAAACGTGACTATCATAACTGGCGGCTTTCAAAATAAATTCTAGGGTTGTGTTCATTACATTCCATGAGAGATGACTTTTTTCGAGCGGGAATGTATGATGCTAGAAGGCACATTTATTTCAGTTTGACAGCTCCGCTAGTCAAGTCTTGAAATAGTTGCTTGGGGGGTTTCTTTCAAAAGAGGTTAAGGAAAAGTGGTTTGATATTAGTCTGCTTTTGGAAGAGAGTCTTTGGCAAATTAGCTTTAAGAACGGAAATTAGAATTAGAGACAGCTTTGTACCCCAAAATCAAGTCAAGTGTATGAACGACGGAATTTTTCTTTGATTTTTCATTGAAAATCGAGGCCAAGTGTTGCTACGAAAACACCCTTTTTCAAAGAAAGCTCCGCTCGGCTCAACTGTTAAGAAATACCAAAGCACTAAAATTATGTGACAATTTTTTATTAAATATTATATGTTGTATGTACGAGTACTTATATTTAGTTTTGTACATCTGGCCGATTGAGGTAAGAGTTTTTTTTATTTACCACCTTGTATCAACCGGAATCCCGGCTCGAAGACCCATTTGATGTGTTGCGGCCCATTAGCTATAAAAAATGTTACAATGTGAGCCGGAAAGCTTAAATTCGTTTGAGTAGGTCGATGGTCAACTCGAAGAGCTCCCCGAACTGTGACTGAATATATTTAAACGCAACTCCAACAGAAGTCAGTCTTAGGTAAAGTTAATCTTGCGGCACGTCTTCTTATCGGGAAATGTCCTTTGAGTCTTCTACTAGTCGTTTTAGGAGAGGACAGCTACATTTTTCGGGCCATTCTTGTCTTTGGGGTGTAGACAGATTTACTCCTTTTCGCAGGCCCATTTAATTTGGGCATGTGAGGTGTTGGTTTATAATGCGTTGACGTTACTAGGGCACAACAAAAATGATTCTCTTCTTAGTAAGCCACTTTGGGAAAGCTTAAAACAAACATTCAAGATGCGAGTGATGGAATAACGCCGCCTATACTGGAAGCAATCAGCATCACTGTTAGCACAGCTGAGGCGCCTCTTCTAAACATAACTTCAAAGTAAATTTTTAACCACTTCTATGACTTGCCTTCTTGTTTCTTTTGCTGACAACTACCCGAAACAACAATCCCCACAAGGGCGGTCAACAACGCCCTTCAATTGATCGAATCATGTGCGTTGATATCCTTATTCAATTTTGTATGCCAACATACAAGTCCCGAGATCCCGAAAAGTTACTCGCGAGAATGCATTCAACAAATCTAATATCTCCATCAATTCTTGAAGGGATAGGGTTGCTGGGACACAATAGGTTTTCATCTCTTCAAGTTTTCTCGAGACCATGTTTCTTGGAATTTCGACATTTTCCCGATTTGTTTTTTAAGTTTTTCAAGGCATTTTCTGGTCTTGTCAAAACTGGCTCCAATTTGAAGCATCTTAGGCTTGGGTGGCTACTCTGCATTACCGTGCCCATTTAAGTGCTATATTTTCTTGACTCGTGCTTAAAGTCATGCAGCGTGCATTTATTTAATACCTCTTCTTCAGGTGATACCACCCTCAACAGATTATCTTGTTCCAGATTTAATTTCCTGATGTTTTGGTCAGGTTTCCAAATAGAACAACGTATCAATGATTCTGAGAGCTGTTTCACCCGAATATGCACGACTTTTTGCGTCGGAATGTCACAATGGATGAAACATGGATCCACCACTACACTCCAGAGTCAAACCGACAGTCAGCGGAGTAAATAACAGCTGGTCAACCACGCCCAAAGCGTTCAAAAACACAGAGCTTGGCTGGCAAAGTTATTGCATCCGTATTTTGGGATGCGCACTGGATTTCATTTATCGGCTATCTTCAGAAAGGCAAATGGATCAACAGCGAATACGATATGTCATTATTGGGGCATTTGAAGGAAGACATTGCCGAAAAACCGTACCATATGAAGAAGAAAAAAATTCTCTTTCGCCAAGACAATGCACCGAGTAACAAGTCGTTGGACACCGTGACCAAATTGCACGAATTGGGCTTTGAATTGCTTCAGCACACACTGTATTCCCCAGATCTGACCTCCAACGACTTCTACCTCTTCTACCTAATGTGCCAAATGAGAAAATTCAAATGTAAAATACAAACAACTATAAAAAACATTGGCAGATATCCTCTTCAAATCGTCTATTAGAGCAACAATGTCTCTTCTTTGAAACCAGGTATTAAATTATCATTTTAGAATCATCGGTATCGGTTTTTTTTTTTTTTTTAAGTTTAAAAAAGTATTTTTTTTATTTTGAGTTTCATATCGGTATCGGTGCCGCACTGGAACGAACTTAAATCGTCTTCCAGACACAAGCCTTTTGTTTTACAATTTAAATGAGTTGGCCTTTAAGTGAAGCAATACTTCTCCCTCCTGGTCTTTTTTTTTAGTGTAAGGGAGCCCCAAAGTAATTCCACCCCCGCTCTCGCTTCGAGGACAAGATTGAGAGATCTCAGCAAATGAATAAATGCCGGTATACCCACAGGCTGAACTAATTTGCTTCCGTTGAAGGGTGAAGCCATATCACTCAGACAGCCTACACGCACACCAAACATATTTTATTGATCACCCATGATATAGCTCATGGTGCACATAAATCAGTTAACAGCCTCAGTGACCTATTCATTGTATCTCCATTACTCGCGCCGGCTTTCGCCTTTGTCTGGTGGGCTTCATATATCACGAGTGTTTTTTGCAATTCGTCCTTGCCAGCGACACGTCACGTTGACTGATTGCTGATGGCAATGTATTAGATTTAATTTCAAGGCAAATAAATCTGGAACGCGAGTCTCGGGAACAGCCAGGCAATAACCATGTCGAAAAATAAAATCAAATAAAGTAGCTGAAGCCAGCCCGGGGCGATGATAATTTACTGGAACGCTTTTATTCGTCGCTGATGTTTGAATTAAATAGAAATTAATTGCCCTTGGGGGCTTGCGTGTGGGCTGATTTGCGAGCATAGTGTTTTGGGTCATGGGCGGCTGCCAGTGTCAATGGAGTTTTGCGTACGAAAAACTTTGCTCCTTCGGATACGTACATATGTACACACTGTACCATATCTGGGGGTTTTAGTCACCGCTTGGAGGGTCATAAATCACATTTATTTTTGTTTGGCCCTTCGGGAGCATGCTGGTGTAGCCAGCCTAAATGTTTTATGCTCTTTTTTTCAGTTTTATTTATTTATGGCGTTGTGCGCGTTGTTTCTTGCGACGGTGACAAGTGGGTGTGGTTGCTCTCGGTCGACGTCGAAATTCGATATTGAGTTGATAAAGTTTCAGCTTAGGCCCTCCCGTGTCGAATTCTGACAATTTAATTGAAAAATGAAAAAAAAAAGCCAACAACCCGGCGAGTAAAGTGATTAATAATTAATGGAGCGAAGAGGTTCACTTCAGAGGATGATGACACTCAGTTTACAACGGCAACGGCAGTGTTCCAGTCGAGTGAAATATTAATTGCGTTGGCGTGGAGGGTTGTTCTGTGCGGCCGCAAGTGGTTGATGTCACACCAGAGCGGACGCTGCCTGGAACTGAAACAATTGATCAGTGTCAATAAGTTATAAGTATTTGGTTTGCTGCTGTCCTGCCCATGGCCTGGAGTTCATAACTCAAGCACACTGTTCCTTTCAAACAGCATTATGATGGATTGTTAAATTGAGTGCGGCCTCTTCAGAGGAGAGAATTGCTGTCGGGACGCTAAAATTGTTTCGCCACTCAGACGCACTTAGGCATTCTGAATGATAAGCAGAAACGTCCAGACATAGGGAACGTCTAAAAATGATTGCGGAACTAATTCCATTCGAAATCAAAGCATCTTCAGCTCATTCATAATAAATAACAAAAATTGAAAGGTCCATCAAAGTGTGGAATACGAGTGGTTTCTTAAGGGTTTCGCACTTGATGCGATTAGGGGTGGCAAAGAGAAAAGACGCCACGCTGTGAAAATTGATTTTGAGAAATAAATTTGCTGTGGGATTTCTACCCTGCGCCCTTGGGTGATGCTCTTGTCTGGGCTCTTGACTGTTGCTCGCCTTGACTGCCTTGATGTAATTAATTTGACATCTTTGAGGAATGTGTGAGCAGAAGTGCCTTCAAGGATGTTTTGCGTCGCCTTGCCGGGTGGACACAGTTATTTGACAGGACCCGCGCTCTACGAGTGCCATCATTCAATTGGCCTTGTTTAATGAATTTTTGTCGAGTAAGTTGCGAAATTTGAAACATTTTTCAACAAAAATTCTTTCCAGATGGCTGACGGTCACTTGTTGGTGATTGATTGAGTTCGAAATCTGAGCAACTGTTGCCTATGGAGTTTTTTTTTTGATAATGTATTGCGTCTTGGGAAACAATTTGGAAGGTTTGCGTTGTAGGAAAATTATTTAAGGAATTTTTTCGGATCCTCAAAGAATTGATTTAATCTCCGCTTCCACATTTAACAACCAGTGGAAAACATATAAATAAATCTATGGGCTACAGTTGACAGGATAATTTGGTTCTTCGACTTTAACTCGATTTGTGTTTGGTATTGCTTAGGAAGGGATGTTGTGGGGCGCATTAACCAACTAATCAGTAGCTAACTGACTGCCTGGCTGGCTGATTGGCTGGCTGACTGACTGCCTGGCTGCCTGGCTGCCTGGCTGGTTAGCTGGGTGGCTGGCTGGGTAGCTGGCTGGCTGGCTGGGTAGCTGGCTGGCTGGCTGGGTAGCTGGCTGGCTGGCTGGCTGGCTAGGCAGTTGGGTAGCCGTCTGGCTGGCTGTCTGTCTAGCTGGCCAGCTGACTAGCCGCACACCGCACGCATTAACCCCAATTTTATTTACGTGTGAATTTAAATAAATATGTTGCAGCTCTGCCTCCTGCGTCATCAGCGTACTGCGTTGTGGCGCAGTGCGTCACCATGCTCTAGGGTTCCATAACAATTGGTAACAAGTCCTCGAACGCGCACGCATGTGGCATAGAACACGAGTACCACTGACTGGTCACAAAAAAGAGTGCCTGGTGAGATGACTCTCGGTGTCTTTTGTCCAGTCCATAGGAAATGAGTTCCATTTCATTGAGATTGGTCTTATAAACAAGATCCCGTCTGTCGCTTCGAATAAACGCCTGTAACCATTCGCGAACAATGTGATGGTCCTTGTCAGCATAGGCCAGATTTACAAACTGCAGCAGATCTTGGAATGGACCCAATTGGTGCAAATAGGTCCCCAATCAACTATTTATAAACTTTAAGGACATTGAACAGGTTCCCATCGTTCATAAGGACAGAGGCGTATAGATATAATTTGGGCATTCCTGCTTAACTCGTTAGATTGTGTACAATAACGAATTCTCTAAAAGGTCGGATATCATCAGTCACAAGAAGGTGGCACATGCCGACTTCATGGTTCAGACAATAAGGACCACAGACTCTCCTTTAGGGAACACGTAAAGTATGCCAGCAAAAAGACATTACTTGTACAAGAAGTGCTCTCTGGAATCCTTCAAAATATTGGTGGACCCGATAATACACACAGAATCCTCAATTCAGTTCTCCTGTATGCAGCTCCGATTTGGGCTAGAACACTCACTTTAGAGCGACTGAAACGGATGATGATGTTAGCGTACAGATTCTGCACAATCAGTGATTTCAGGACCATATTTGCAAGCATTGATCCGGCCCATAGACATTTTCGCAGCGGAGTTTATGAGGGTGTACCACCGAAGAACACCGGACCGGCTCCAAGCCAAACTTATAAAAGGAGAAAAACGTTTAGCATCCAAAACAATGTGGTAGGCCACGCGTCCACAAAAGGGTAGATTGAAGTATATTCTCATCCAAGTAAGAGACACCTGGATATTAAGATAGGCAGGGGTGTGTCCCTGTCTGAATACGGTGGCTATGAAAATATCTGTCCAGGTTTTGGCACAACAAGTCACCGCTATGCTAACAATGTCAAAACGCCGAGGAGCACTTTTTTTGCTGCAAAAGAGACACATAAGAAACATACCATTATGATCATCTATGTGATGAAATCTGTTCCGGACTGGAATTAAGTAAGCTCATTCATCGTGAAAGTGCATTTAAAAGCAGGACAGGCTGAAGGAGAAAGTGTTTCCCTCCAGAGCAGAGCGTAAGTCGCTAAACAATTCGGCGAAGTAATACCTAAAGGCAGTTTCCGGGGGTGAGTGGTTGAAGTGTGCAGGCTGTGAATTAGTATGTACAAGTTTTTTGTCTATCGAGTAGTTATGGTTGCGAATCGTGCATGCCGGCACCTTGGGTTGCTAGTGTCTTGAGAGAATTACCACATCCTTGGGTGTATCTCAACAACAAAAAAATACCTTCAGGTTCCTCTCACTCATCGGAAGACTAGACTTGCCCTGGGTCTGTCGAGCGGTCACCTCCCTTGTGAAATCGTATCTAAGGTATGACTCGGAAGTCGTGTTCAGGGGGACATCCGTACCTTGTGGCCGAAAGATCGAAGCTTTTTTTACGCGAATTTTTTTCGTATGACACTGTGAGGTACCATGGTGGATTTTAAAGGTTTTTTCTCACCTCTTTTCACCGAGACAAGGAGGAGAGGGAAGAAACAATTGGTCACGATTAAGAACGTATCGTTCAAGCTCCTCCTGCCTCTATTTGGCTGATTAATTCCGTATGCTTACACCAGTCATATCGCCTAGGTTTTAGTAGAGTAGATGTAGTTTCCTATTGCAGTTTCCCACATGCTGTTGTTGTTGTTCATTGTCCCAAATATATTACAAGCTTTGAAAGCCAAAATAAATATCCTAAGTGGCTTCCAACACCCACACAGAGCTATCCCTTCCGTGCTGGATAGCATCTTGAAGCGGTTGAAGAGAATCCATTTAAGATGTTGGTTGGCCTAATAATATTAACCTACCTTACATTAACATTTAACAACTATGAAGACAATTAAAGTACTGCAAAGCCTGTAGTCTTTTCTGCAGGATGAGAATGAGATGCCTAAAGTTCTTACATGGTTTTCCTTTAGAGAGTGTCTAGTAAGGTTGTCTGTTTTTCCAACGCTATCAATTGTTAAAGAAAAACGGTGAAAACAGTAATATTAGTCTTGAAATCACCCAGAGAACACTTCGTCCTTGAATGGGACAGTTTCTGGGTCCTTCAGAGTCCTATAAAAATAAGATGCCTCTTCACTCTCAGTAGCTTATGTCCTCGTAAGGAATTTCTTGAACTTACTCTGAATCAATAGTCTAGGCTGTCGTGGACATTGTCTTCCATCGTTTGCTATATCTATGTGTAGTACTCGTATAGAACATGCGAACCTCATAAACTGTTTTGACTGAGACTCTCGGTTATCCACATTCCTTAACCGAGGTCAGACGATACAGATAATTAGTGGACATATCCTGATATTAAACTTTTAACGAAATGATTGACTTGATATCCCACAAATGGGAGTGCTGCTCCTTGTCACTCCTGAAAAGGCAAGCATACACATCTCGTCAATAAATCATGGAAACTTCGCTTTACTATACGAGGGGTGAGTGGTTAAGGTGTGCACGGTGCAGGGTGGATCAGTAAGTATGCCTTTCCCGTAATCGAGCACTTCGGGTTGCAAATCCTGCATGCTGGTAGTATCTTGGAAAGATTTACATATCCTTGGTCCGTCAAGGTCTGAAAAGAACTCACCGAGAATTTTAATGTCAAAATAGGTATTGGTCATGGATACGGTCTGTTTCGTAACTTTTTCGACATCATTGTTAGGAAATTCGTGACATATGAACACCAGCGCCACGATCTTTCCAAATGCCTTCTGGTTGCGAGGATGACATTGACGTGACTAGTCAAAATTGAGACTGAAGTATGAAGTTAAAACGGTAGACGGTAAACAAGGGCAAGGCAAAGTGTGTCATGTCATAAAAGAAGGGCACATACATTAACGTCTCTGGTAGAGGGTTACAATGGGCACTAAAAACTTTGAGGTAGTCAAGAACTTCGCCTACTTCGGCGAAATAAAACATAAAATTACTACATATTACCCAAGACGTAAGTAAGTAAGTAAGAGCCCTCTCAGGAAAAGCAGAGTTGGCACTGTACCTTAATTATCCCTGTCCTTGCTCATGCCTCTCCTGATTCTTGCTGCAGAAACTTGAAATTTTGTTAAAGTGGACGACGAAGCCTTTTGTCTTTTCGAGGGAAGTACGAGTACGTGCGGATTTTGGACCTGGTGATGTCATCGGGATGTAGTCTGGAGGCGAAGGTTCAAAGACTCACTCTCTAAGCATGCACTTAGTTAAGCGTCTTCAAATGCATCGATTATGATGGCTAGGCAATTTCGCGCAAATTCAAAACTCATATCCAGCCAGACGAGTTTTCGAAGGCGATTCATACGGATAATCTAAAGACGCTGAAAGGGACTGTAATCAATTGTTTGTTCAAAAGTGGAGGTATCTTGTAGGAGAACGTGTGGGGAGGAAAATTGTCTGAGGCCCATGTTAACCCCGGCCGGTACCGTCAACTAAAGCCATATTTTTTTGCTTAAGGAACATGTAAGAAGGAAGGGGAGGAGTTCGGCAAAAGCAAAATGGAAAAAAGAAACAACTTGCGTGATCGAAGTGCTCCGTTTATTGTGTAATGCAAGAAAGAGGGTGAACTCGAATTCACATTTCTGCTCGTATTTATAGTAAGGCTGGGCTTCCGGTCAGTAACCCTATGAGATGATTCGAACACAGATTTTAACTGAATTGGTACTGTTGACTAAAAGTTCGAAATTGTTTCTTTAACAAGGTGATTTTATGTGTTTCTAAATTGCGATTTTCTTACGGGATGGATTTTGAAACAGATGTGCTCTACGTAGTGCTGTTTTTGTTTGCATTACACTCTTTGTTCTTGAAGAAACACTCTTTAAAGTATTTCTTACATTTACTGCTGCAGTGTACCAATATGGAAAAATCAAAATTCAAGTGATCAGCTTTCTCTAAATTGCCAAAATCTGCAAATTGAAAATTTGTTTCACGAATTAGTCGTAGCATCAAATCGAGCCAAAGAAACTCCAAAAACACCCTATGAATGGCGAGAAAAAAAGAGCAACAGAAATCAATTGCCCCCTAATCCATTACAAACGGAATGACCAAAAATTACCCCCATTAGCCCGGTTGTCGCTGGCTGGTTTAGCCACACTTAAATTCATTACACCGCTGTTGGCAATTGAGATTTTCAGTGGGGATACGGAGTGGATTTTGAAGCACTTTAACGGTATACAGAGGGTGTCGGTGTACAAGGATTAACGTGATTACCCATTCAATTAACTTGTAAACATAATATCTGCTGGCAACCCCCCAAATCGACCAACTTTCAGATATGCAATTACGTGGATATTCATTTGTTTTTGTGCGCCCTTTGCCTGTTCAGTTAATATTTCATGTAACCGAGGACTTGAAATTGTGGTGTCAATTAGCCGCAACGCGTTGCTTTGCATGTCTATGTGTGCGTTCCATCGACACTTAACCAAAAACTGCCAGCGGCTTAGTGCGCCGCACTATCGGGGAGGACTTAATTTGTAACCATTTATTCACTCACCAAGTTTATCTGGATAATTAATGTGCCAACATGTATCACGGAGAAGGGACTGACTGCCGCTGATGTTTGCGTTTGAGCCAAAAACGAAAAGATAACAGAAAATATTTAAGCGTGTCTATTTGTTGGATAATTAGATTTTGCGAAAGTGATGGTAAAGGTACCTCACTATGGATCTAGTGGCACCATTCTTTGCCCGTCTGGAGCAGGGAATGTTTGCACAAGTTGAAGTGGGGAGTGAGATTCGAAGAGAGATGTTTGTGATTAGTAAACTTCTTGACAGCTTTTGGTTTCCAATAATTTACACGGTTTCATCATTCTGAAAACACTTGATGCTCTGCCAAGACATTTTGGTTTTGTTTGTGTGATGTTTTCCGCACTTTCGCTTCCCGTTTGTGTGTTTTGGTGTGTTTTGTTAATCGATACTGTTAAGTTCCTTCAACTTGTTTTCAATGGTATAGCATTTTGGGGTAAGTCCTTGAAAAGTGTCAGGGGACTTTGATTCTTGTTCGAGGAGCTAAATGAATATAAATCTCACTGAAGGAGGAGAACAAGGTTAAGGAGAAGGCTTATGAACAGTAGCCATATCGATGAAATCGGTCAATTATAGCCAAGGAGGTTAAACAAATGGATTAATTTATTCACGCGTCACATGTTGAATTGGAAGCAACAAAATCGTCCTCTAAGCTCTTAGACTGTGGTACTCAGTAAAAAAAGAAGGCCATTTCATTTTATACAAGACTTGCCAGCCCTCGAAAGGATTTGAAAAAATTGATAAGCTTTCGGATAAATTTCGAACAATTACAAAAGACCTTATAATTGAGGGATCAGGGCCTAGCTTCTAAAACAACTCATTGTATTGTATGTGTCACTGTTCTCTCACGAGTTCAAGGGACCTACAGTTTTTTTGCGATCCCAAAACGCAAGATTTGAGAAGCTTTTCATAGACAATTCATACCCTTTGAATATTGTGAGCAACTCGAAAGACGTGGTGCCGTGAAAAAATGCGAGATGTCCCGTCTGTTAATCGCACCTAAGCCTTCTGCGTGTGGGTTGACGCACTTACCTACTAGGCCACGGTGACCACAAAAGACTTAATGGACCTAATACTCAAATACCTGTAAAACTGCAACGCTTCTGTTCATAAATTATGTTTCAAAAAATGTGTAAGTGAGTACCATCATATGTCTGAATTTTCACTTCATTGATTACCCCACTTCTCTCCTACGCATCAGTTGTTTAATGGAAGCACGTGACTACTGCTGCTACAGAGTTTCAAGGAACAATCTGTCTTGGCCTGGCTCTGCACCTGATGCACGCTAAATCTCCCTTCCCTTAACAATCACATTATGTAATGCACAATAAATGCAATATTCCAACTAAAACAAAATGGTCTTTATTTCAACTCGCTCTGGAGAATTGATGACCTCGCACATCGTATCGCCTATAACACCAGTCTCACAAACATACCATCTAATAAGGGGACAGCAACAGTACTCAGATTTGGAATGTGCGAAGTATCTGCGTCTGTAGCGACAGCCAAGCTGTGCTTAAGGCCTTATTCAATCCCCTAACCACTTACAGTACATAGTACAGAAATGCAAGTCTTCCCTTAATTCGGCAGGCTAAACGAGATTGCCGATGAACATTCTACGTCTAGATCAAAAGGGGCACTTATAGGGCCCGAAGTCTTAGTCCGGGGATACTATTGGAACATGGGAAATAAGTTTGAGTTTGTTATGGAAGGATCAAAAAACGCACTCAAACAGCTCGAACCCACTTTGGGACTACCTACGTTCTTGGTCAGGCCCTCTATCGACAGTTGGGTCTGTAGACAGCACAACTAGAGATGGCATGACACTCCAGAATGCATACTGACCAAGCTCATTCTACCAGCAAGAAGTCCGCTGCTTTTCTGTTATCCTTATACAGGTAGGACTGCAGACGCGACACTTCACCTTCGCCAAACACTTAGGTGTACTTGGGTTTAGTGATGAAAATCTCTGTGCGAGAAGGTGAAACACTTTAAAGCACTTCCTCTGTCGCCTTTGCTCGGATTCTGTTTGAAAACCTGGGCTTTGCTTCGGTAGACCCCGAATCTAAATTAAATGCAGGTTACTGCCTGGAAGTACATTTAAGTTTTTAAAGTCTAAGCACCTCTTTCTTCAACAAAAAAGCAATAGAAGATTTAAACCGCTCAATTAGTAAATTATCTGAAGATGTAATTTAACTTCATAACACATCGTATGAACTTTCACAAATAATAACAGGTACAAGGACACATGAATTGCACTGATTCAGAAACTTGTGAAGCCAAGTAAAAAATTAAGAAGGCAAGACTTAAATCGGGTCGGAACGGAATTTATTCCAAAAATTGGTAAAGCTTGACAGTTCAGCGTTCGCCGAAATATCGGTTATTCGCTCTCAGTTCTAATGTTTTGGCTCATTTGCAAAAATTTCCAATACATCAGAACGAAATCAGAGATTTTTGGCATTCAATACTCCGTGGTAGCGGTTTTCTTAGATCTTTGGTCTCAACAATAATCTTTGTGACTACGTCGCCATTAAAGAAAAGGTGCCACCTTACAAAACATCCAAAACCTCTTCGACTTCGCTGCACGATTTTCCTTCTATAAGCAAGAATAACATCACCCACCACTGTTGCCCTTTTCGCTTTTTTTATACCCACGAGAGGCCACGATCGTTCAGAAACTAGCTTACGCCAACGACACTGACGTGATTGGCTGAACACAGCGAGCTCTTATTGAGGCATTTGTTGGCACTAAAGCGAAAGCGTCCCAGGTGGACTTGGCACTAAATGAGGGCAAGGCGGAGTACATACTGTCATCGAAGAACAACATCAACGCCTCGAACAGAACGTACCTCCAGGCAGCAGAAACTTCGGGACAACAACATCAAAAGCAGAATCACTCTTGCTAATAGATACTTTTTTGGGCTCAAGACGCAATTGATAAACAGACCTCTCTCGAAGTACTAGGCGACATTTATATAACAGTGTGATCTTTTTATTCCCCCCTTACGTCGCAGAAACTTGGACGCTACTAAAAGCGGAAGAGGAAGCTCTTAGTCTTTTCGTGAGAAAGGCTCTGAGTGCGATTTTGATTTTTGTCGATGGCATCTGAAGTAGAAGATTCGACGAATCACTTATCAAGCGTCTTCTGATACAAAGCTTAAGATGGCTAGGACATGTAGAGCGAATGGACAGCAACACTCTGGTCCAAAAGGTCTTCGAATCTTAACCATTTGGAGAACGCAATAGAAGACGGCCTAAGTTGAGATGGCGCACACTAGTGGAGAAGAACCTCAATCAATTTGGAGTGCGCAATTGGATTCAGGTGGTAAGAGAACGTGCTAACTGGAAAGGCATGTTGGTTCAGGCCTTGGTATACCCCGGACTGTAGCGCCACTTCGATTTGTTTCAAGCTGACAGTCTTTGAGAATGTTCTACATTATAGGGAAGTTCTTCATGACAGCGAGAATGAGCTGTGAAGCTTAGATATTGATCCGACCGCTTGCTTAAGGAAGATACCCAATGTATTACCAGATCCTCCCAAAACATGCAAACATAAGACTGAACAGAAACTGAAAAAATGTTCTGTTCGATAAGAAACAAAGACTTCGTTGAACAAATTTATTTGTCATTCGATTCCTGGATTGCTAGCTAAAGGCCTGAATTAAATAGAAAATATCGTTTCTACTGAGAAATAAAGCAACATATCTTTCTACACTAAATTTCCAGGCTTGTAGTTTTTGTACACAAAAATATAGAGGTTCCAGCCCGATATTCACAAAAGCATCTCACTCTCATTTTACAACTCTTCTAGGGTTTCCGACAACGTTCTGTAGAAACTATTTAAAGGAAAAACTTTCCCAGTTTTTCTGCATTAAACTGCATTTCCACCTCCAATCGTGAAAAGTCATCAAAAAACTCGAATGATTGCCGAATAAAAAAAAAGAGGTCAATCTCGAGCTTGAATTCAAACCGTATTAAATTTCTACACCCTCCCCATTTATGGATGGAGAACAAAAAAAAACAACACCCTGCCATATATGATAGTCGACAAACTACCGATAAAAACCTCGCTCATGGCACATCTCTGAACTTAATGCTCGCATCCATGAGACAGCCATCTCATCGCAAATGCCAGATCCGCAAATTTTTAAATTTCAAATTCAAGCGAACATTCATCACAGGGGCCCTGCCCTTTCCACATCCGCAACTGACAAATGACATTATTTACATATCGATTTAGGGAGAAACGAGCGCAATGAACTGCTTTTTTATGCGACAAATAGGTAAAGGAATCCTGGGTTGGAGTTTTCAAGAATCTGCACAAATCCTAAAAGCTTCAGTGTCATTTTGTCCGCTGTAAACGCAAAGAAAAAAGGGGTTTTCGCAGATGATGTGTGCGCACGTAGCCGTGTTCCGTGAGCACTGTGACATGCTGAGAAGAGCACTCACCAGCGCTCTTCAATCGTAAAAACTTTATTTTTTCCGGATTATGTCGTGCATACTCATAGAACATACGTTCGCTTTAACGATCTTGTTATTTCTTAACCGCGAACTTCTTGCTGTTACTCGCTGTGCCAGGATGAAATGGATGAAATTTCATTTAACAGTGTAATTCGGTTTCTTGTTACCGGGTAACTCCCGTCCCCGTTGGGCCAAGGCTTACACGTGCCAATAAACTGTTTTTAACTTCCTTCTATTCAGACACATTGTGTTCCATTCTGTCACCTATCCTTAGGTAGGAGCCATTCAACCCTTAAGGCGTATGACAGCCGTGTGGGGGAGGGCGGCCATCAAATAAAATTTTCATCCATCATTTGCCCCCCCCCCCCCTATTGACGAAGTCACATGGAAACTTTTACATACGATGGCCAGGGGAGAGAGAGTGTCCTTCCGTCGGGCGACTTGAAAATTGAATGAGATGCAAAGACCATCACGTCTCCCGGGGGATAGTTGGACGAACTTTCCACCTTATTTGTGTGTTTGCGTCGACGTCCGACCGGCGCGTACCCCCGTAGGTTTTCTCCGTAAACAAGAAACAAAATCGTTACTTTGTTTAACGGTAAGTCCGTCGTGAAAATGACAAGGCTTCACGCCAATAAAAGACGAATCAAAAGAATATTGCCTTGTCACATTGCAGGCGGATAGTGATGTGAAATTAACAGGTTCGACGACTTGTAGCTCAATCGGAACGTAGCGTACCGTGCAACATGGCAACTGACTGAGGACCGCTTGCGCTTTGGTTGTCATGCCTTTTCTGGAATGGAATTTGGTCGTGAGCACAAAAAAGACCTTCAAATGGGTGGATGTGCGAATGGAGGCAGCAGAAATGTCAACCTCCACCACGACCGCCACCGGAGCCAACGTACGTACAAACAATCTCGTGCCTCCATAAATATGTAAAACACGCATAGAGCTGCCAGAAAAACACAATAAAACAGCACAGGATCGCATAAATCATTTTTTTCCTTAAATTATTGCGTTGCGTGAAGGTGATAGTACGACTGGCGTAGTTAACACAGTCGCACTTCGCCTGGTATATGATGACATAAAACCACACCTTCCCAGCCACCCCCCGCTCAATGGGCGACGTACTTTGTTCATAAAAATGAAAAAACACAAGAAACAAAAAAAGGAAGTGAAGAAAAATAAATCCCCACATCCTGGAATACCTATCGGCATTCACGGTTTGTTGGCTATGTTTTTGAATTGTTTACGTGTCCTTGTTTCTGGCGTCGTCCTCGTCCTCGTCCGTCGTCGGTCACGAATTTTTTTTTTGAATCTCTCTTGCGTGTGTGGGCATCGAACAAGTGACAACAAAAATCTTTGCTGATACTCAAAATTAAAAACAAAAATGAAAATGGAAATCGTGGGAAATAAATTAACTTGGTACGTCCTTTGACAAGGATAATAGATATTTCATGGGCAATTGAGCAGAGTGAATTTGAATTGTTGACACTCATTGGGAACTTGAAGCGTGATAATTTCTGAAAACACCCACTTTCGTACGATGCCAGAGTGACGGCCCCATGCGGGGTGTGTTTCTTGTTATTTCTTGTCTTTCGGTGGTACGCAGGTGTGGGCGGGTGTAGAGAGAAATGACACGCAAGTGCCAAAAGTTATTTCACCGGATGATAGATGAGGACATTCGAGTTTTGGACTTGAGGCTATTTATTTGATTTTCGTGGGAAGCACACCATTATGATGTTTTCCAAAACTCTGAGAGATTGATTACGCATTGGGGATTGTCTCTTTGTTCGAGTTACCTTTAGTTTAATCTGCTTATCAGTTCGATTGTCTGGACACAAATATTGACATTGCTTGAATTGGGAAGTGGTGACACATGTTCGTAAGGATAAATCATTTTTCATGTTTCCAGGAAAAATAACATTTCAGTCTCAGTGGAAGTCCTTACACAGGCTTTCCTTTTCCAATTCAGTTCAATTCAATTGAAATGATTACTTGCTATGTACATATGCATACAATACGTATTCTGTCAGGGCCTTTGAAGTTCCTCGTGCTGAGAGTTGTTTACATTTAAAGCCTCTTATACTCTGTGGTGGGGGAAATTAGGTTGCAAAATTTATGCTTAAGCTGAATTTATCTCTGGTAAGTAGAAAACTTGCAAGGATCATCTCCTTCATGGAAGGCACGCTTTAGGAGCATGAATGCGTGTCTAAATTTGTTTGTTCTATTTAAATCTGAATGTGGGGATTAGTTTAATGGAAGTCTTCCCAGTAGGAGCTCTCAATGAAGTAGGGAACAGTGAAAGTCTGAAGTGGGCATGAAAAATATTCAATCCACACTCGCTGTACATCCTATTTGAATGATGAGGACTCACTTGATGCCAGGAAACTAATTTTCGAAGTTCTCGGAATTACTTACTTACTTGAAAAAGAATGCGTGGAGTACGACTTTTGTCTCGAAAGTACTGACGCAGTCTTGTAACATGTGTGCCTGGGCATGCAAACCTTGTCTTTGGCGTAATTTGCGTGCGATTTTTGGTCCTACTTGCGTTGAAGGCATCTGGAGGAGAAGATTTATCGACAAACTCTATGTACTGCACAGCGACATGCGCCTAGCCTAGCGTCTTCGAATACAACGCTTAAGATAGCTAGGTCATGTAGAGCGTATGGATACCACTGCTCCGGCCCGAAAAGTCTTCGAATCTGAGCCATTTAGACAACGCAAGAGAGGACGCCTAGGCTAAGGTTGTGCACACAAGTGGAGAAGGACCTCAAACAACTTGGAGTGCGCAACTGGTGGCAGCTGGCGAAAGACAGTGCTGGCTGGAGAGTCATGTTGGTTGAGGCCCAGGTCCATGCCGGACTGTAGCGCCACAAGAAAAAGAAGAAGAACTTGACACAAGAGATTTATGGTAGTCTGCCACCTGGTCGTTATCCGGCCAATCATGATATATCGTTGTTCTGTTCGGTGTAATGTGAGTCCCTTTCTGACCGAAAAGTGAGGGTGTTCGAGAGACAGGGCCTATCTTCGTTTATGTCGAACACCAGAATCTCAGTACTAGAAATTTACCCCTACAATGTGTACAGCACGAGACGAATCTTATAAAGAAATACAATTTTATAATAAAGTTGATTCGAAGTCACGTTGCTCGAACCATGGCTTCAACCGACAACCCAAATGAAATGTACCATCATCGGGTACGTCTTAATGTCTTCATTCTGTCTGAGTTTTTTCTCTTGTCCTAGCCTGATACAAGATAGGAAAGGCTACCCTCATATTCGCCACGTCGCACTCCGAACAGTAACTTAGAATGGCAGCTTCAACACAAGCCGGTCCCGCAGCGGAAAAAAATACATAAAATGAAATATTTTTTTCGGCCAAGTGATATTGGTTTTTCGATTTTACATATTTAAGAACCAGAATTAGAAAGCGAAAATTTTGTTGATTTCAAATGCGCTCAAAGTTGACGACTTGCTCAATGTTGAAACTTCGAGATTTTAAAAATTGGACGTTTATTTTTATAATATTCGATGTGACATATTTTCTTTTAAAATAGGCTTTCCTGAAATCTAACGTTTTGCAACTGCATCAACAGTTTTTTCATTTTGACCACCAGATTTCTAGACCAGGTTTTTGGTTAAGGCCACTTTTTGCGGGAAGTACTTTTAGGTTTGGTGGAGCATAACAAAAATGCTCCAAAAGGCTTCTACGGGAGACTACATTTTTCTGAAACCCTGGAATATTTTTCATCGATGGCGGAGTAAAATAAAAATGCACCATTTTGCACTTTGGGAGAACGAGTCGCTTAAGTGGAGCAATGTCGGGCATTTTTCGGATTTTTTTTTAAATTTTTCTACGATTTCCATTCTGTGATGCGTGATACTGTACTCTCACAAGTAAAAGGGACCCACAGTTTTTTACCGACTCTGAACGGCGAAATATGAGAAAATTGAATGCTGTTCGCAACTCGAATGGTGCCGTGAAAAAATGCGAGGTATTCCGTCCAGGAATCGAACCTAGACCTTCTGCGTGTGGGTCGACGCACTTGCCCACTACGCCATGGCGACCACATTACTGTCTAATTGCTATGGTATAAAATATATGTCCGATTAGCGCAATAGTCATATATGTGCGTAGTTAGTGTGTTTTTTTTAAATGTGGTTTCTGACTACTGGAATCGGTTATTGGCTTATGATTACTAAAATATTGAATATTTGATTTTCAAGAAAACTTATTTAAATACGTTCCAAAATACTCTGAACATTACACATGCATTTCAACATTTGTTGTGCAAATTAATAGAGTTCACGATGACAAGTTTATTTGAATACAAATTTCTGTGTGATCATTTTCTTTAAGGTTAAATTTCCAACTTTGATGAAATTTTATCAAATAATTTTAAATAGTTTTAGAAGTGACACAAAATGTCTTGCCACATATTTATTCACGACATAAGGTTGTGAAGCAAACGTTTTTAGTAAAATATTTCAAAGGATATTTTTCAGTTAATTTTGAAAAAGTTTGAAGAAACGATTTATTGGGAAATAGTTGCCGACTGATAAAAGAGGAAGGTCAAGTAAAAACTTTGAAAATTGTTGCTGAAGATTTAAAAAATGCTGCTGCTGAAAACTTCACCATCTTCCAACACGTCTGGTTTTAGTCCTAATGAAGCACTTGCTTTGATAATCTAGATCAAACAAAGTGAAAACCTGCAAATAACATTGGCCATTCAATACTTCCATCACATAAACAAGTCAAACTTAAATTGAGCCTCAAATTCCACTTCACCAAGTACTTGACCACACTACAAACAGTCTTATGAAGACTGGGAGTGCACTATATTTCAATTGCAAGAAAACGTTAGTCTTCTGGGCAAAGTGAATTTAAGCAAACATGTTCAAAAGCAGATTCGAATCTATGCGGTTCATAGGATTGTATTTCACGGAGCAGATATAATATCAGCAACAGCGTTTGTCGGAGGAGGTCCAAAAGAGTAGAAAGAAGGAACTTATCAAATATATAAAAGCACTCAAAGATGTATCCTGGATAACATATTCGAGGCCTGAACCGAAAACAAAAGATTCACTCGCACTAAGTAGTGAAGCGCAAGCCTAACTACACTAGTATTGAGTGTAATTTTTCTATATAGGTATGAGTACCAGATTTTTTTAGGCCCAACATTTATAGTCGTAAATTTTTATTAAATATTTTTAATGTAATTAAACAAAAAAGTGAGTTTTTTTCAATTGTTAACTTAAGTTTACACCGTTATCGTTCAAGCTAAAGGGTGATTTTTTAAAAACTATAGGAAAGTTTTTCAAAAAAAAAAACACATAAAATTCAGAAAAAATGCCTGAAATCTCTATTTGAATCGATAGTACGGTTCATATAATTTAATGTTTGAAGATTATTTCATGCAAATGCTGGCCTTGACTGCGTCTTAAACGGTCCATCCCCTTGGCATACTCTTTTCAACATTTCGGTATCTTATCCAATGCGTCAATTGAAGCGGGCATGTGTATAGAAATGAGCTTTAACATAACCCCACAAAAAATAGTCTAAAGGCGTTAAATCACAGGATCTAGGCGGCCAATTGACGGGTCCCGAACGTGAAATAAAATGTTAACCGAACTCGCCTCTCATGTGGCATGTGGCACTGTCTTGTTGAAACCACATGTCGTGCAAGTCAAGCTCTTGCATTTTGGGCAAACAAAAGTTGGATATCATCACACGGTAGCGCTCACCATTCACAGGTACGTTACGATTCGCATCATCTTTGAAGAAGAAACGGTCCAATGATGCCACCACCCCATAAACCGCACCAAACTATGACTTTTTCTGGATGCATTGGTAGGTCTTGCAATGCTTTTTGCTTATTTGCAAATTCTGCTTATTTAAATAGCCATTCAGCCAAAAAGGAGTTTCGTCGCTGAACACAATTTTTCGGTAAAAAAGTGGACCTTCGGCCAACTTTCCAAGAGCCCATTCACCAAAATTTTTACGTGGCGGTAGGTCGTTTCGCTTCAATTCTTGCACCAGCTGTATTCTGAAAGGCATCACACCTAAATCCTTCCGCAAAGTAACAGAGGCCCAATTGCTGCGAACGGCGACAAATCGATAATTGATGGTCATCATTAACACTGGCCGATACAGGCACGATATTTTCTTCGGTGCGCACTCTACGTAAGCATGTTGTTGGTTTAATGTCCATCAATGTAAATTCGGTGCGAAATTTAGTCAAAATAGCTAGAATAGCCGCTTCAGTGGGTCGATTGAATGAACGAAGCTCGCGATGAACTTTCTTAACAGAGCACGCATTTTAATAATAAAATTCAATAAGTTGCAAGCGTTGTTTCCTTGTATGACGATTCATGGTTAAATTATAGATCAAACTAAAGATGTTTAACAGTGAAACAAAATACGAAACGTGCGTCAGCTGTTTAAACCAGTCTTGCCAAAAAGATAATCACTAAAAAATCACCCTTTATATTCCAAATTTCATCAAAATCGGTCAACGAATTCAAAAGTTCCAGATTTATTTCCGCGTTCCCCATACAAGAGCACCACTGTGCGTCGCTATCAGCCACGAGGATATCCTACGGGTCAGTGAAGTGATTTCTGCCCGCTAAAAGCTCACATTGCTCTTAGAAACTTGAAAGGGACTGTGCTAAAAGTCTGATTCACTACGTATCCACTACGTCACAGCAGCTGTCGCCCCTTTGTGAAAATAAATAAAATATATTTCTATCAGTCAATTACTTTCACGGCTCACATCCGGCAAAAGGGAATTCAATTTCATATGGCTCTTCTCATTGAGTAGGCTGTCCCTATCAACGCATTGCACTTTTGCAAGTGAAATGAAAGACATTCTCTTGTGGTTTCCCATGATGACCTTTTTAAATTCCACACCAACTCCCATCAATGTCTGTCTATAGCGGCAGCAGATAGAACACTAGTTGGGAGAGTGAGTGAAATATTTATAATCCTGCAAAAGCAGACTCCAGCTGTTAAAAAAATATTCCATGCTGGCTTCAAAAAGATCTCAGCGGCATACTCTCTGCTCCTCGAACGATATCAATTTGCAGCCTGACATCGTAATTTTGACTTCGAAATATTCCACCTGAACAATCCCATTCACATCCCGCGGAGTTCATTTTTTGTTTCCCACAAATGAGTCTTGCCCTACGCAGTACAGGCCCGTTGGCAAGCAGGAAAGAATATTCACCAAAGAAATAATTAAAACTCCCACACGGCCACCACAACGTTTCCATCACCTTTAATCCGCTTGTAAACCTGTAGCATTTCATTTCGAAAGACCGCCATTAGAAGTGGCAATGTACGCCTTCGCATAGCGCTGCCTCTTGTGGTGTCGTCAAAAACATTATTCAACAATTTACTGAAGTGAAGGACGTACACCAAGACCACTCGTACGAAGAGCCTGCAAACACGAACGGCACAGCAACCACACAGGCGCCAGCACACTTCAGAGCAGAGCCAAGATTTTAATCTTGTGGTGAAAATTGGGTGGGCTCTGCCTGTGTCTCTCGTTGACACATCTCATAATGCTCACAAAACCACCCTCATTGAGCCCCATTGTGTGTCGTGTGTTGTCACCGGCACTGTTATCGTCTTGGTATTCTGTGTGGTGTTACAGTCATTGTCGCATCGTACCATCTTTCGAACCAAAGTTCGCATAGCATGCCCCTTCCCCTCGTTGTGTTGTAAATTTTCTCATTTTTTAGCCGCAGATAACACTAATGTGTACTTGTGGTGCTGTTCTCCGTTAAGCAATATGTAATGCTTTTCTCACACGCACAACCACTCCAGCACCCTCAGGGCGGTGGAAAGTAGACAGCACTAGCTTCCGTGGAGGGACATCATTCTTGTAATTTCATCTTTTGGCGGTTTTGAAGCCACTCTCACCCAATTCCCTCTTCAAATGATCTGCTCTGTGGCCGTAATGTGACATAATACAAATGACATTGTGTAAATTTTGCTATTCAGTGGGTTCAGACTGAGAATGTGTTGTACAGGATGGAGGCTCCGCTAATGACAGAAAATCATTTGGTAATTTATGCTAAGAGACTGAGTAAGCAATCTATGCTCCGTATAGCCCATTCTGTGCGTGTCACACTCACAACCCACACACTTCTACCTCCCCTGTCTGTTGTGATAAATCGCACTTAAAATGAAATTTGAATTTAAAAATTGGGAGTGTCGTGTGTGGGCGGAGGAGGACTTGAAAATCTGGAAACGGTGATTTGTGCAAAAAAGAGGATGATTCTGAAGGGGGGTTGTTTAGTTTAATTAAGTTGGTGGTGCTGTGTATTTCGACAGGGGGTATTTTCTGGGTTAGATAGATCCGATTCAATGGTGAAAATGATCAGTTACCAATCTATTATGCAGGGTGGACGAGGTGACATAGTGATCCGACGAGTGGATTCACTCGGTCCCAGGTTCGATTCCTTTCTCACATTCTGCCACGGCACCACCTACTTCGTACTGCTGGCAACAAGCATGTCAATGAAAAGCTTCAGGGATGTCTATAAGCCGTTTATTGTCTCTAGTCATGAGAGAGCAGTAATGCTCACAACACGAGTAATTGCTGAAGAATACAGGCCCAAGTTCCCAAGGAACAAGTCAATCCCGTATAATATCCGCCACAATTGAATGCCGTTTCCTAAGGACAAGTTTGAGTAGTTACTTACTTACTTACTTACTAGAGTCCGGGGTGGACCTGGGCCACAACCAACAAGCGTCTCCAATCAGCTCGATCCTTAGCTAGCTGTCTCCAGTTCCGTACGCATAGTTGGTTGAGGTCCCTTTCCACGATTAAGGTCTTGTTGCTCGAGAGAGAACTTTGTTTATTAATTGCTTTCTTAGCCCAAAGAATCAGCGATTGGCAAGAGTTATTCTATTAAAAAAGAGGGACGGAATTGTTTTCCATCGTCAACCAAAGGGAGTAGAATTTTCTGCCTCTCGGGCTTCATTCCTACCGTAACACTTCTCCATCTTCTAAACTCTTTGTTTTTCTCTTCTGAAACGCTATTCCCTTCTTTTCTCGACCTCGAACAGTTGTCGGTATTCATTGCAGTGTTGCCTTGTAGGTGTCCTGTTTAGCTGCAAGTGCTTGCCTGAACTCATCGTCGAGGCTTAGTCAACAGAAAATTTAAGGTTGCATATGAAGCTAGATTGGTCGCCATGGTGTAGTGGAAAAGTGCGTCGATTGCCACGCACAAAGTATAGGTTCGATTCCCGGACAGGACACCTCGCATTTTTTCACGGCACCACCTCTATCGTGTTGCTGACAACACTCACAAAGTATCAATTGTCTATCAAATCTCGCCGTTCGGAGTCGGCAAAACACTGTAGGTCCCCTCTACTCGTGAGAGCAGTAGCACGCATAACACGAGTAGTCCCTTGTGGGCTAAATTTATCAACTTTCTCAGATGTCGTTCAGCTCGATGTTAATCAGATCCTCCAGATCGGCAAAGAAGGCATTATCTAGAAATTTGAGTCTTGCTTTAGCAAGCAGAGGTGAGTCGCAGAGCCGCTTTCTACAGTTTTCGCTTTCTTGCCCAAACTTTGTACCCTTCTTAACACTGTGCCTTGAAGCGTATTCTTCTTCTCCTTCCTTTTAAGCAGCTATTTAGGTTTCTTTATATTTGGTACCGGTCAGAGAGCCATCGAATTGGACAACATAAAAGTCCACATCCTATTTCTATTTCTGAGGCAAAATCCCGTATATGGTTTAGTGCTCATATTTTATCGATTTCGCCTTCTCTATCCTTTCTAAGTGCATCCGCCATCCAATGATCCCAGCATGTCCAGTGTATAGCTGGCTGAAACTTTTTATTCAATTTTCCTCTGCATAGGTTGACAAGTTTGGAATCATATCCAACTGACGCAACGACTTTAATTATTGCCTTACTGTCGAAGAAGATGATCATAATATTGCCTCTCAACTTATGGTCCTTCATGGAGCAAGCTCTGGACTGGAAGGTGGTGCAGTCTTTGTTGGCGCTTAATCTAGAGTGTTCACTTACAAGGGAACACAACAAATTTATAATAACGTGCGACCATAAAGACAATATCAAAGTCAAACATTTGATTCCACCCTTTTTATTTCTTATATTCCACATTCTCCCCTTCGAATCCCAGTAACAAAGGTAAACATTTGTCACCCTAACATGAAGAATTAACTGACATTGAGTGTATGATTCTGCAGTGCAACTAGATGTACGCATGACGGGTAAAGTGTTTGAAGAACAAATGTTAGCGGAGATACACAGAACTGTGGCAAAGGGAACGAACAGTTGAGATTTATACTAGGGAGAAGTGTAAATATGAAGAATGGCTTAATCTGTTGTGAGTTTGCTTGAGGAACCGTACGGTTGGTAACAAATAGTGGATGAACAAGATGAAAAGTAAAGATACATCAAATAGTCGTTAAAAATAGTGCAGCACTAGAGCCCAGAAACTAGTCTATATCATTGCCACGTAGCGGCCTGTATTTTATTGGTTTTCGAAAGATATACCGTCAGACTCCAGCGACAAGGAGCCTACAGCATATGTTCTTATCAAGTCAGCGCTTAAATCTGCCATCTGATTTGAGCTTAGTTGGACAACGAAAGAGCAGGTGTTCTGCAGTTTCTACGAGTGGGAGAATTTTTCGTTGCTTAGCCATAGAAAACTTAAGTTGAAAGTTTAGGTAGAGTGGTCCGCTGGTATGCCGAAATATTGTTTGCATTCTTTTCGGTTGGGAGATAATAAGAATGTCGTTAATTGTATGCCGTCAGATTGTATTGGCTGAGTTCAAGTCCAATATTCACCATATTAATGCTGGTGTTCCCTAGGGCTCCGTTTTGTTTCCGAAACTCATCCTGTCACTTGTCTGTCTAATCCAAACCACTCCATCGCTGATGACAGTACCCTCAGCTTTTCATATTCGATCCCTGGCCTTCCAGCCACGTCTTCGGTCATATACTTGGAACGGCAGCGTATGTTAAGCTCATTAAATTCCCATTTTGACGCCATAATTGATTGGGCTTAGAAGAATAGAATGGAATTTAATGCTTCCAAGACCCAGTACTGTCTACTGTCACTCAAGCGTTCCCAAAATAACCAGCTATTATCCACGATTGGCTCGAGCATTGCTGGAACCGAACGACTTTCCATCCTCGGTATGTGTGTCAACTCAACACTGAGTTTTAACGATCACATATTCAAGATCGAAAAAAATGCGGCGAAATTTCTAGGTTTCTTAAAGCGATGCAAGAAATATTTCACCCCGTTTGATCTTAAAACAATATAAAGGGTGATTTTTTAGCTATTATCTTTTTGGCAACACTGGTTTAAACAGCTGACGCGCGTTTCGTGTTTTGTTTCACTGTCAAACATCTTCAGTTTGGTTTATAATTTAACCACGAATCGTCTTACAAATGAACAACGCTTCCAAGTTATTGAATCTTATTATCAAAACTTTTTTACCGAAAAATTGTGTTCAGCGACGAAGCTCAATGGGTACGTAAATAAGCCAGAATTGTCGATTTTGCAGGGAATATCCGCCAGAAGCATTGCAAGAGCTACCAATGCATCCAGAAAAAATCACAGTTTAGTGCGGTTTATGGGCTGGTGGCATCATTCATTCAAACCGTACTTCTTCAAAGATGATGCGAATCGTAACGTAACTGTGATTGGTGAGCGCTACCGTGAGAGGATATCCAACGTTTTTTTGCAAGAGCTTGACTTGCATTTGGTTTGGTTTCAACAAGACGGTGCCACATGCCACACAGCACGTGCAACAATGGACTTTTTGAGACTCGAGTTTGGTGAACATTTTATTTCATGTTCGGGATCGGTCAATTGGCTAGATCTTGCGACGCCTTTAGATTTTGTATCGTGAGATACAGGCCGAAATGTTGGAAAGTGTATGCCAAAATTGGACAAAGCGGATTGACCATTTGAGGCACAGTCAAGGTGAACATTTACATGAAATTATCTTCAAACATTAAATTATATGGACCGTACTATCGATTCAAATAAAAATTTCAGTCATTTTTCTGAATTTTATGTGTTTTTTTTTCAAAAAACTTTCCTATAGCTTTTAAAAAATCACCCTTTACAATGCAAAGCCTGGTGAAGCCGTTCAATCATCGTCTTCATGAACACCAAGGAAAAATAAACGCAGTTCAAATGGCATGGCCGGAAAATGATGGGACCAGACGCGAATGGTGAACTATGAGTTGTTAATACGAGGCGAAACCATTGATGGCAAACTTAACCGACTACAACTAAAGCGCTTGAGGCGGGCATTGTCTGAAAAAGTGCCAGAAATAACCGAGGGGCATGACAAGGTGATTACACTCGGCCCACATCGGTGCTAATTTTTGCAGCTGCAAAAATTACCTGGAAAGCTGAAATGGGAGGTCTTAGCACACCCGCCGTATTCTCCAGACCTTGCTCCTTCCGACTTCTGGTTTCTTCGACGGATGCAAAACAATTCGGGGAGCTAATCGGTTTGGCTCTTTTGAAGAAATCGAAGAACGGCTCAGTGGTTGGATCGATGTCAGAGGGGACTCATTTCTTAGAGATGGTATTAATCGAAAATTACCGGAGATGGTCGGCTTGCATTTTTGAGTGCAAGCAACTTTCACTTTTTTCAGTAACGGATTTTGTGTTTTTTGTTATGAAAGACTGAAGAAATTAAAAAAAAATGCGCTTGCAGCATTGGCATAGTTTATGTCAATGTAGAATATTTTTCCAAACTAAACTTATAAAATATATAGAGAAGTTCCTTAAACTGTTTCGAAACAAATTGGTTTCTATCCGAAATGCTGTGGGCGATTCACTTTTCACTCTTTAAGTTGAAAGCAATGACATAAATCACGATTAAACTAATTCTTGTATACCTCTTGCGCTTCGCTCCTTTATCTGTATATGTTTCATCTCTGAAATAGAAACTATACTGAACTAAGATTTTTGCGATACTGTGAGCCACATAGGGATTGGGTTAAGGTTAAGGTCTGTTTTTTCAAGTTTTCGTGTTACCTAACTTAAGGCGAAATTCAAAAAAAGTCCCATCACCCCTGTAATAGTGCATTCTAGGTAACTCTACACTTTCAATAGATCTGATATTTACACCCAGGTCCACTCAGACAATTTAGCTATAATGTCTTTAGTATCGTGTTTAGCGGTAGGTGAGCCTAAGCAGTTCTGGACGTAATCGACAACTGGTATACTAGGACTGGGGCTTAAGTTGGTCGTCTTCAAGCCGCAGTAGTTCTCTTTAGAAGTGGGTGGACTTTTACGGGTCTGACTCAACAAGTACTAAAAGACAAAGCTGGTACTGAAGTGAACTAAAAAATTAAATCGAACAACAAGCACAGACTCTTCACGTTTAATGATAGTAATGCCTTAGCATTACTTTCGGGAACCACGTAAACGTACTTAGTTAGGGCTTCTGTGGAGAGGTATGGCTCTTGGGAGTAAAGTAACAGGTGGCAAAACTTTCAAGGATGCAGTTAAACCAAGCGCATTTTTTTATAATTGGCGAGAGACAAAGGCGTTGTTTAGTACCCTTAAGTGACCAGAATTAAGCCACAGCACGGGCCGAAGGTAACGAGGAAGAACTGGAAAGGAGGTGCCGATGCACATTGGTTTTGAATGCCTGTGGATTGTAATGAAGAGGAACAGTTAAGCTGGGAAGAGCATATTCGTGGGATGCAGCTGAAGAACGAGTCTCTGAACGTAACTGTACGTTCGAAGGTGGGCTTAAGGGTAAAAGGGTGGGCATTCCTGAAGGACAAGAATGCCAACTCATTAGAGCATTTTTTGTTAAAATAGTGATAAAGACGCAACATTTCGTCGATGTTCTGGCAAGTGGATTAACTTCGCAGCATTAGTATTAGCAATAAATTTTATCGATCGCTGTTGAATTCTATCTAGTAGGTGCAGGGAGGTCTTAGGAGCTCCAGACCAGATAGGAGCGTTATACTCAAGTTCTGGGCGGATGTAAGCCTTATAAAGGGTGATTTTTTTTAAAGCTATTGTAAGGTTTTTCGAAAAAAAAACATGAAATTCAGAAAAGTATGTGAAATCTCTCTTTGAATCGATAGTACGGTCCATACAATTTAATGTTTGTAGATTTTTTCATTCAAATGTTGACCATGACTGCGCCTCAAATGGTCCATCTGCTTAGTCCAATTTTGGCATACTCTTTCCAACACTTTGGCCAACATTGGGATGAGCAAGCTCTTATACAAAGCCAACTAGGTCCCTTCGACAGAGACCTCTTGTAGGCGATTGCTTTACGCCTTCTTTTAATCGTTGATTCGGCTACTAAGATTCTTGATTCCTGCTAATAAAATTTCCCCGGTTACCCCACTGTATATAAGAGCGTGTAAGATACATTGCGTTGCTTAATAAAAATATACAACGCACAGAGTGAAGTTTTTCTTTCTTCCTGTCGCCTCCTACACCCTCTTCCTCAATTGCCTCTTGAGCCCAAAGAAACAGCGATTGGCAAAAGTGATTCTGCGTTTGATTTCGGTACTGGTGTTGTTGTCCCTATTTACTGCGAAGGCGAGGTAGACGAAGTCCTTGACTACCTAGTACTAGCCTAGTGGTACTCTCTGCCCAGACGTCGATGTTGTGTACCCTTTCTTGATAACACCGTATACTCCGTTGTACCCTTTATTATCGCCAGACCTACTTATGTTAGCCGCTTCCTCTCCAATGCCAGAAAGGGCTTCATTAATGGCTCGCTGTTTGTCCAATCACGTCAATGCCGTCCGTCCGCTTAAAGTTGCAACAAAATTATTATCCTAGGACGTATTCAAATACACACCTATCCACATGTGGAATAGTGCCATTAAATGCCGATGTCCTTTGCTTTTTTTGGTTGGAAAATTATGTCGCTCATTCATCTGAACGTCGATATTTATTCCTCATGGAGCCATAGGTCTTACGTTTAACCACTTCATACACATTTTAAGAATTCCCCGAAAACTTTCGAAGCTCATCCGAAACCAGTTAAATTGATTTTACAAACAAAGCTTTGATGAGATGAAGTCACAGAAGGCACATGAACATATGTTCAAACTCACAACATCTTCGCAGTGAATTATCCCTCGCCAAAATCTTCTCAAAAATCATCCTTCACTGGTAAACTAGTAGAAGAAGTATTCCAAACGAGATAATCAAGCTGAAAGCAATTTCTGTCCACCATAGAGCACTAATTGAATTTCACACAAAAGTCATTCATTACAACAAAACGCCTGAAACAGGATATTATTCGATTGACACATACACGCACCCGCATGTGTGCACGCATAGGTTGCTGTTGGGGCCTGCAAAACCCTTTCGTTTCCTTCACTTCAAGATTTCTCTAAGTTCACATATCCCGTTCTATTAAACCCGAAGGGAAATCAGATTTACTTTTCATATCCTTTCAAAATGCGATAGCACACTCGCCGACTTTGAAAAAGATACCCGAGGTCGAGAGCAATTAGGATGCTTCATTCGGGTGTCAGATTTTCATTTTTTTTCTCCTTTCGCAGAAAGAATGTAATTTGCCACAGATATCGTTGATGAAGAGCGCCTCATGCAGGAGGTGATTCTCTCACAGTGAAGGCCATGCAAAGGACGCATAATTATGGCTGTTGCTTCCCCAATTATAATTCAATATTCTTGTGTCAGCAAACCAATTCGAAAACGGCAACAAAAGTATTGTATATTCGAATGGGTTTCTTTTCTTCGAAATTTGCGGCCACCACAAGCACCAACGTGCTGCAAATGCCAAGTGGAGGCATCCAATTCCGGCGTTTTATGACTCACCGCAGAAGCACGCGCACTCAGCGTTGACAGATGAATTCCTTAAAGTATGCGTTAAAAATTTAAAATATCACACATCCGTCCTCGACGCAAGTATCATTGGAATTTTTCCGAAGGAGTTAACAGGTTTTATTTGCGATCGAATATTTGCACAGGATGATATGTGTGGATGTGCGACAATGATTCATGTCTTCACCCATCCGCCGTATGTATTCATCCCATCGCCTTTATACACATGAGTGCGTGTGTGTATGTGGCTTCATCTCCTCCGAGGGCTGGAGTCGTACACACCTACTTCGTCAATGTCACCGTCGTAGTCAAGATACACACATCCTTTCAGCGTCCCTTCGACTGCCACGGAATTTTATCGATTCAATTGAATTGGTATTTCATTCCACTTCTTCGTCCTTGTGGTTGTTTTTCCTTTTTTTTCTTTTGCATAATCCATTTTCGTGTTTTATAGGACGAAATTCCAATCTGAAAGTTTTGTGTTGGGGAATTTTTATTTTTCCGTACCTCTTTTCGCCTTTTATTATCCTTTTTTCAACATCGGCCCAACCCCTTCACAAAAGGGTTGAAGACGAGTGCGACAGACCGGCTTATTTGTGCGAATCGATGATTCAATAGGCGCGTAACGAAAGGATTCTTTCAATTGAGCTTAAGGGATATTTTTCCCCATTTTTCGCAAAAATCACTGGAAACCAGAGCTTCGTTCGTTCGCTTGAATACACACTTGTATATTTTCGGGAATCAGAAGTATACTGTGTGTGTGTCAGAGAATGTGATTGTACAGCTGCTTCGTCATGCATCTAAAGCCTGTTGCTGTTTCGCAAGTTTATTCTTCCGAAATGGGGGTTGTATTAGCGGAGCTTAAGGGTCTTTGTCTCAGGGTGTAGACAAGGGCCACGCATGAAAATCGCGATAATTCACCTCAAAACTACGTGTTGGGAATGTCGCACACGCTGATGGGCACTCCTTAAAGGAGTTATCACAGAAGAAGTGATTTCTAAATTCTACCTTAAACATGGTTGGAATGTGAGTTAATAAAAATTATTACTTCTTCACAATCTTACGGCTAATTGAAACCAACTAAATGGGTGGTGATTTTAATTTTGCAAATGTTCGCACAAGGAATCATTAGAAATGAAAAAAAATATGAAGAGGGTGGAAACGTAACTGGTTTCGAAGGAAATGCGTATCATCGTAAGGACGGCCAGTCGAAAATATGGCTGCTCCAAATGTAGGTTATGATTATAATTCAAAATCGTCCATTTCCTGACGATCGCAGCAATGAAACGTGGCGTACACCTGACTATGGAATATTTTGAATTTGAATATACATCTCGCAACAATTTATGCAACAGATCGGTCACACCCAGCAAAACTTTTTTTATCCAAGAAGTCATGAAGTTGCTGGGTAGCAGTCAAAAATCCAGACAAAGTGTCTTATTGGTGTGCTTTATGTGTATCATCGAAGAGGTTAATGGACAGACGGGTTCATTTAATTTCATTCGATCATAAGACTAGACACCGTTCGACATTTCAACTATAGGCTATATTAAAGCGAATAATCTCTGAACTCTAGGCACATAAGAAACCAACATTACTCTATTTTGAGTCGATATTCCACCGAAATGTGTGATCAAATTTAACCTCAAAAGAATTATATTGATTCTTGTCAGATTAGGCTCCTAACTGCTGCCGTTTCCACTTTTTTCTAGCGATCGGGCACCGTGGGACTTCTGTTTATTTCCAAACTTGTGAACTAAGTGAACTAGGCAGGCTGAAATTTGAGTCAAATAAGCGTTTATCGTATATCCAAAACTGCTTAAAAACGTTTATTGCAAATCAAAATGCATTTGGGGCACTTCCTGATTTCTTCGGTCGGCATCACCCATCATCCACCAGTTTCCATGACATCATATCCGGAAACGGACTTAAGCTACCGCACTTAACCTCGGGGCGGAACCTCTCTGTGGGTAGCACGCTCTTCCCACACCTGAATATTCACAAATGAACCCCGCGATTCCCTGATCACTCAACCCTCAATCGATTTGAACATGTTGCGATCGACGTCAGACACTCGAAGTCCGAACCTTCCGAAGTGTCAACATTGATTCGGACCATTTCCTTGTTGTAATCAAGGTGAGAGCCCGAAGTTAAGACAGGACAACATTTCTTGACGTCGGAAAACTAAAATTGCAACTGATCGCTGAAATCTTTGCTTTGCCAACCGACTCTCACTGAAACTGTCCCAAAGTTCTAATCTGCCTGCACTGACAATAGAAGAAGAATGGAAACGTTGTCAAGAAGGCATCAAAGAAGCTGCTACGGAAGTGCTGGGTTTCACATCACCACCTAGTAGGAACCCATGGTTGCAGATGTAGCTAAACAGGAGGCCTACATGGCAACGCTACATCGAACAACGAGAGCTGTGCGTGAGCTTTACGAACAAAAAAGAAGGGAAGAGAACAAGCTTCTCAGAAGGAAAAATAGAAAGCAAAGAAAGAAGCGCGCACTCAACACCGACGTCTTGGTCAGAACGTCACAGCAGAAAGATATAACTTTGAGGTAGTCAAAATGTTTGTCTACCTAGGCACCGCTATCAATTCGGATATTGACACCAGATCATCGAAGAATAACTCTTGCCAATTGCTGCTTCTTGGGGCTAAGAAAGCAATTGGTAAACGAAGCCCTCTCTCGAACAACCAAGGTAACTCTTAGCAAGACCTTAATCGTCCCAGTCCTGCTATATGGGGCGGAAGCATGGACTTTGTCGAAAGCGGATGAAGCTGCTCTTGGTGATTTTTCGTGTGATGTTCGGTCCCGTCTGCATAGATGGTGGGTGGAGGAGGAGATATAACTAGGAACTATACGGACGGTTCAGCGACGATGGAGACGTAAAGAGAATGGAAACCAATGCTCCGTCCGAAAAGTCTTCGAATCCAACCCCGAGGGACGGCGCTGTAGAGCAAGACCGTGACTCAGTTGGCGCACGCATGTGGAAAGGGACCTCAACCAACTATGCGTGCGAAACTGGAGAAAGCTAGCCAAAGATCGAGCTGGCTGGAGACGCTTGTTGCTTGATACCCAAGTCCATCCCGAACTCTAGCGCCAGTAAAGAAAGGGAAGATGTCTATAACTGATAGAATTGTGCGCAAAATTTCCGCAAACCGAATCTGTAAGAAATGTGAAAACACCTGGCATGTTGAAGAATGCCTGTGTTTTGCGGCATATGGGCTGGCGTAGTCATTCAGCAGTACGTACTTGAACTGAAGTTAGCCAAGCGAGATGATAGCGGACTTCTTGAGACTCTTTTGCCCGAGAAATTTAATAGCCGCATTTCACGTCGTGGCGATGTTGATTAGCCGCGACGCTCATATGAATTGACATCGTTGAACATTTTTCTCTCTGGATAATAAGCGGCATGTTAACGACATTGAACTTCAATTATGTCTTGGAGTCATTGAAAATATGAATCATCAGAGACAAGCACTTGGCCGATATTTGACTTTTTTTTCTGTTGAAGGTTGGGAAACACTGTACTGGATAGCTCAGACTCAAAACTCGGCCTATTGTAGTATCAGGCAGTAATTTTTTTGTCTTCCGAAGGAATCCGGCAAGCGCTTCTGTTATAAAGAACCTAAGTTCATACCTGCAACCACGTCAGCGACAAACAGCCGTCAACTGATTCGAGCACAGGCGGGATATTGACAGAGAAAGAGCTCTGCAGCGTATTCACCTTTTCCACAGGCGTCGCATAGGGTATCGTCACTAAGCCCAAGAACTCATAAGTGCTTAGCGAAGATGAAGTGTCCCGTTTTTCCTGTCTGGAGATGATAGAAGAGATGCGGATTTCTTGCCGACTTTTGGGAGCATGTACTTCATCAGTCTGCATTCTGGAGAGTCATGCCATCTCTGGTTGTGTTGTCAAGAGACCAAACCGTCGACGGAAGCCCTATCCAAGGACGCAACCTTGATCCTTGCCTAGCAAGTCTTATCGAGTTAAGTCTGTCTACCAAATAAAGTGAAGGCTTGCAATCCTGTACTATTTGGGAAGGGTTCAGTAAGTCCAGCTTGACTGTCGCAACAGACGCAGGAATTTTGTGTCTTGCACCTTTTCTTCACAATATAGTTTGTGGTCATTAGGATCGCAAATATTTCCACAAGGGACCAGGGCCGAGCTTCAACAACAACTGCCCGTGTTGTGCGTACTACTGTTCATTCACGAGTAGAAGGGACCTACAGTTTTTCGACGACTCCGAACGGCGAGATTTGAGAAGCTTTTCATTGACAACTAATCCCTCTTTGAGTGTTATCAGCAACACGGTGGAGCCGTAAAAAAATGCTAGTTGTTTCGTCCGGGAATCAAACCTAGACCTTCAGCGTGTTTGCCATGGTGACACAGTTTGAGATACACACTTCAATTGATTTGACAGAAAACCAACAACCTATCCACAAAAATTTCTTGTGTAAAAATGGGCAGAGTAGGGAAATGTTTCACTCTTCTGTTTCACTTTCACGAGAGAGAGCTGATTTGACGTAAAACCCATTTTTTCGGTATTCGGCAACAGACTTCATGGTGCTTTGGGCCACACGACTTATTCCACGACCTATAGTTTGTGCCCCAAATTGCTCGCCTCACAGCTGACATTTAAACCCTTGGGACTATGAAAAGTCACCATTCAAGAAGTGTTTCAGTCTGTTGCCCAATTCCTAGGCTGCAGCCGAAAACCTGTGTCAAGAACTTGGTTTATTGGTGTACATTTTTAAAAAGGAACTTAGGCATGGCCCTCTCTGCACTGTGCCTCAAACATCTTACATCTTACTGATTAATTCTTTAACTTGACAACTTCGCCATAAATTTAGCAGATAATGAAGCAGAATCTCATTCCTCCACGGGGCATTCGAAAAAGTAACAGAATGCAATCTAGAAGAATGAAGTAATAGTCGTCCGTGTCCTTGCCAACAAACGTTGATACACATATAATTTCATTTATCGTTGTCCTTCACTTGTGACACATCGCCAGCGGTTTCCCCAAGTCATAAGTAGACCATCTAGGTAATTTATTGCCATCGGAAATTACACCGAGCATTTCGCGTTTTTCACTAGCGACCCGCAACACAAATACTAACAGGACTTGATAAGGAAATACTTAAAGTCAACACAATCATGGCGTCCAGAATAAAAATGCCCATCCGTCTTGTGCACGCTTGGGCAAGCCTACTTCGCGTTCACCGGAATTGGGTGTAGCGTAAAATACAAATTCAATAAAAGTCACCGAGGACGACCGCGCATAAAAATTATTCCTATCATTATGACGTTGAAACATTTGTAATTTCATATTTAAATTACAGGATACGCCCTTGTGGCAGTGTGCCACCTTCCATCAGGCAGCAACCAGCAGCCGGCAGCCGGCAGTCATCAGCCACCACCCGTCACCGCCACAAAGTTCGGCTCATTTCCATTTTCTTATCGAATGACATTAGTTCGCGGAAAAAGTCTCACTTCCATGCCCAATTGTAACGAAATTTTCAAGTAAATGGATAGAAAATGGCGAGTCCATTCATCGGTCGCTGGCGGAACACGCAACTTGTGTGTGTGTGTGCTGTATCTATGGCTTTGTATCGGCATCAGTTGTTAGCTGCGCATAGCGAGGCATTCGACTGGAAAACAATGTGGACCAAATTTTATTGTTCGAAATAAAGACAAGGCAGGATGTGAATGGGATGCTGTTGGCTTTGGGGTATCAGAAGTTAAGGAAAAATAAAGGGTTACTTTCGGTGGCAGTTGAAAGGGATTCACGAAGCCCTTGAAAGTCCTAAAGTTTTACGATGCTGAGGTAAATTTAACTTTTGCTCAGAGCCACACAAAATAGCCACATTTGCGAGGGGTTGGTGGGTGTCTGGTCGTTAAGTTTTGCACCAAGCTGTCATTCCGAGTCATTGGATACAATTTTGTTTGCTCTTCGATGGAGTATTTTCGGGAATTTCAATTGGAAGGTTATTCAAATTATGTGTACAATGGGGAAGACACTTAACTGGAGAGCGTTCGGTTGCGTTAACTGAGATCTTTCATTAAAGTGTTTGCTTGCAGTCATTCAAGTCGCATTTTTATGCCCTTAATAATTGATGAAATGTATAATTCTTGCGATAAAAATTTATGCGCTTATTATGCGACGAACTCGCGGATTTATATCCCGACAGTATGGCAACACTTAAAAGGGAACATTGCATTTTCAATTAAAATGAGAGTGCAAATTAAATTTATTTGGGAACTAAATATTACTTCTCTAAAGCTAAGGGTAGTTGACGGTGATTGAGAAACATTAAAATGAGTGCAGGCTTGTCCAAATTTACGACGAAAGGGTCAGAGTTTTCCAATTCTTACTCTGTCTAGCATGCAAGTAAGACTGCTGCGGGAGACCATGTTTAGTTAGGTAGAACCACCTGCGCAGACGGCTAAAATAAAGTTATTTTCAGGAGACAGGCCAAAAAAGATTAAGCGAACATAAACAAAAAAGGTTTGAGGTCCATATTTATGTGAGCATAAGGTTAGCTTAGGTAAGCTTAGGTTAGGCCGAAAAGGTCGCCATTGGGCCCATTGTAACTCTGCGATTTCCTTAGTGTAATTTAATGAAATTGTGAGCTAGCTATGTAGCTACTGAGGTGTCCTACACTAATGCCGCATAGTTCACCTATGTAACAAAAGAAATACTTCTCTAGATATTTATTTTGCAAGACCTGGGCAGTCGCATAGGAGATGAAAACTGGGTTAAACGTTTTCTTCGTGGCTGCAGCTCCTAGACAAATCTGTGAGGGAGGCGTGTATGTTACTTGAATAGAGCAGTACCATATTACAACACAGTCTAAGCTATGAGGCAGAGACAGAGAGAGAATTGAGCAGTGGCCAAATTGCGGGCTTCCTGGACATTATTCGTGTTGTTCGCTCAATGTTTAGTAGGTGTTTTAATACAGCAATAGGAATAGAAAGTATATCACCATTGGACCTGCCAAGTTTAGGGGTTTCGTCATTTTCCTGGATTTCCCGGCACACATATCAGGTGGATATCTACCCAAAACCTGAAGAGAGGGGTGCCACTTAAGGAACTTGTTTGAACGGAAGTTGTGGATTCGAATGCAGCCTGGCTGCCTGAACAGCTTTGACATAAGTTCTTTCTGAACTGCAATATAAAAACAGATTGACGGAAAGACGGATGATTGGGACTCTGGAGTGGACTAAAGTAACCACCCCAAATATAAAGAGTGGATCTACCAGCGACTTGGAGGGGTAGGCTTCCTGTTCTATGTTATTGAAGGGTCCTTTAATACCTGAAAATACGGCAATGTTGAATTTTTTCTATTCAATCGATTTTTTCGATTCTTGTTCTGATGTGCCTACCAACCTGACTTTACAGTAGAAAGGAAAGACATTGGTCGCGGGAGGAATTAAAGTCCAAAATGGTAACATTCGGTGTTGCAGATATGATGCTGCCTTAGCTCCTCTTTTTGACTGGTGCTAATAGGTATGTCGATTATTATTAAAATGTCGCAATTCGGTCATGCTTCATCGCTGATGGACTCGCCGACTATTCACGGGCAAAAGTTTTAGTGGTGGGACCAGCTGGGTATGATGTAAAATGATCTCCTGCACCAGAACAAAAATATCACAGAAAAGTCGAGACAGAGAAAGAAAGCAAATCAATGCCTTTGTGCCGACCTGAATTGATCGCTAGACAAGAAAAAAAAAGATTTTGTTGCTTACTCAGAAACGGCGAAATGGGAGGTTTTCTATTCATTCGAAAAATTGTAAGTTTGAGGCGCTAATTGTACATGCCTCAGTGTGCCGTCGGTTAAACGAACAACATTTTGTTTTTTGTTTTTAATTCCTTTTTGCCCTTTTTCGCGATCGCATTTGTTCTTCGTGTACCTCTACTTATCCATAAGTTCTCATTGTGTGCAGACGTTCATTGGCATATGTTCGAAGGTAAGTGTACTTTTCGGGGAAAAATGGCTCAGATGCTCGTCGAAACGACGTAGACCGACCCTTTTACGGAAACTGAAGGACTTGCATAAGAGAAGAAGGAGACTGTAATCAAAAGTAAATCCATGTCCATATCAAAAACGGCGTATGACAAAATGAATATGCGAATGAATTGGCGCGAAAAGGATTATTTAGTACACTTAAGTGACCGGAATTAAGTTACAACACCAGCCGAAGGTACAGAGGAAGAGATGGAAAGGAGGTAGCGGTGCACATTGGTTTTAAATGCCCGTGGATGGTAATGATGGCGAAAAGTTGAGCTTGGAAGAGCATTCCATATTCGTGTGGTGCGGCTGAAGGTGGGCTTAGGGGTGAACGGGTGAACGGGTGGGCATTCCTATCGAGGCGAGTATTGCGGGTAAGTGCTTGAAGGGGAGGAATGCAACTAGCTAACTCAGTAGAGCATTTTCTATTAAAATAGCGGTAAGATAGTGATAAAGACGCAACATTTCGTCAATGTTCTAGCTAATGGATTTTTTTTAACGCTTTAGTGACAGTAGACATCACTGGGTTTTGGAAGCATTAAATTCCTCTCCATTCTTCTAACCTCAATCAATTATGGTTTCAAGATCGAAATTTAATGAGCTTAACATACGCTGCCGTTCCTAGCCTATCTCCAAAGAGGAGGGTTGAGATCCAAGGAACTAATGTGAAAAGCTGAGGGTACTGTTACAGCGAAGGAGTGGATTGGATTAGAATTGACAGACAGGATATCATTTATAAAAATTAGGAAGAATGTTGGAGACAAAACGGAACTCTGGGGAACACCAGCATTAATATGGTGAATAGCAGACTTGAACCCATCCAATACGAAACAAATATATCAATAGTTTAGCTTAGAGCGCCCGCATAGAGCCAGTAAGTAGTTATAAGATTTTTCTGTCGTACCTAGGTTAAGCGTTTTATACCTAGTTTTAAAATACCATTAGATAAATAATAAAAAAATGCCTTTTAAACTAAACTAAAAAACCCATCCAATACGACTGTTCGAAAAGTAATTTCTAATCCAAAAAAGGAGAAATTCATCGACACCATTATAACGCATTTCGCCAAGAGAGCCTGATTCCAGACTCTGTCAAATGCCTTTGAAATATCAAGCGCAACAATCTTGCTTTCGCCTACATTGTGCAAAGATTGGTTTCATTTTCCGGTGAGATATGCCTTCAAATCACCAGTGGACCTGTTGCTGCGTAAGCCGTATTGCCGGCCATTGCGAAGTTGTCGGGTTTCAGGTGTTTCTTAAGCTGACGGTTTATCAGCGTTTCCATGACCTGAGGAAGTAGGTAGTAGGTGGATGGGTGGGAGGTGGTGGATGGTTAACCCTTTCTAGGGACGGGTTGGACAAATGCTGTTTTCCACTTACTCGGGAAGAGCCCTAAAGAGTAGGACAAATGGAAAAGCTTACGTAGTGGTTTTGCCAGCGTAGAAGAACACCTCTTCAGAAGAACAGGGGGTATACCATCCGGGCCAGCGGACATGTGCATGTTTAGATCTTTAAGTGCTCTTGCAACGGTACGAGTGCAAAAATGGCCTTATCCCATGGACAAATTTACGCTCTAAAGTATAGGCGGAGACAGAGCACAATATGGTAGCGTTGAGCTGCCTGCAAAGTGTGACAGTTGAAAGACAAGGCGATATTCTTTACATTTTTTATGAATGACCAAAAGTTTTTGCTACCTTTGGGACAATGTAGCACTTTTTGCCTCAACTTTTGATCGTAAGAGTAGGCCCGTTTGAACTTCTTCCGGTTTTCCTCAAAAGGATTGGCTTTGAAAGTCGGGAAGCTTATTTCTCTTAACCTGATAGCCTCTTTGCAGCTCGAGTCCTACCACGCGCTTGTCTTGGGTTTGATAATCTTCAAATCTGTGAGGAATGAAGAATTTCATACCCAATAAAATAATGTTTGTAATTGTATCAGCAGCGGCATCCACGTCATTATCGAGGAAGCAAAGTGACCAGTTAAAATGGCTCAAAAATTTGCTTAGGTTTCTCCAGTGTGCATTTCCATAGAGCCATACTGTTCGTTTAGGCATTTGTTCCTTAACTGATAGGGGCGAGTACTCAAAATTGGCTGATACGACACAGTGTCTGACGAGCCTTGAGCCGACAGTACGTCAATTGAATATTTCTCAGGGTGAGACGTAAAAAACAGGTCCAAGGTGTTGGCGGTATGTTAGGTATTCTTGTTGGCTCATTCACAAGCTGGGTTAAATTATTAACCTCAGCAAAGATTTCAAAATACCTTCTTTCGGGTGTTGTCTGGCCTGAATGTTGAAGCCAAGTAGAATTGTGTACATTGGATTCACCCACAATAACGATTTCAGTGCAGTACAAGGATACAGTTCTTGGTATTGAAAGTAGCTGAAGAACAGCTTGTATTTTTATTTTTTTGGAAAACAAAAATTGAGCTTTCTAGCTTTCTTTGCTTAAAAGTATGCTTAAAAATAAATAAAGGGTGATTTCTTTAGCTATTATCTTTTTGGCAACACTAGTTTAAACAACTGACGCACGTTTCGTGTGTTGTTTCACTGTCAAACATCTTCAGTTTGGTCTATAATTTAACCATGAATCGTCTTACAAACCAACAACGCAAATTATTGAAAAAATGCGTGCTGTGTTAAGAAAGTTCATCGCGCGCTTCTTCCATTTTATGGTCAGTTCATTTTTGGCTCAATGGGCACGTAAATACCATTTAAGGCGCAGTCAAGGTTAACATTTGCATGAAATAATTTTCAAACATTAAATTATATGGACCGTACTATCGATTCAAATAAAGATTTCATGCACTTTTCTGAATTTTATATATTTTTTTTGAAAAACTTTCCTATAGCTTTTAAAAAAGTCACCCTTTAGTTAAACACATTTTTACATTGTTGACGTTTTAAAAAATATATATTTTATTTTCTTTTTACAGGTAAGTTTGGACATTTCGCTTGTTGTTCAACATATTGTAAGTACAAACTGACATGGAACAAGTTAAGTTTTTAAGACTCAATTATCATCTTTTTCTGTGACCTACATGCTTCACTGAAGGGGTTGCGAGGGAACAAGAGAGCTCTGCTCAATCCTCTGCCATCGACTCGAACTCATAAGCAGCTAAGCGTAAGCAGACGAATTTATGAACTTGTTCCGAACACCTCGCCTTGGATCTGCTGAGCGGCCGCTTTAGGGATAGAATGCCTAGAAAATGGTGTTGAGTGGAACATCCGCACCACATGGCCGAACCATCAAAGAATAGCTCCTTCCGTTCACAGGGATATGTACGAGTAGGTGCTCAACATTGAGTTCACCCTGCACTTTCGTGATTCGTACCTTATTCACGCGAGTAACTCACTCAATAGAACGAAGAAATTTCATGTCGACAGCTGGTGTTCGCGTCTTATTCTATCGGTCATTCCCCAAATTACATGACCATAGGTGAGAGTTGGAACAAACAATGAGCATGGCTTTAGCACCAAGCTCCGCCCTTTTTTTAACTAACCTTCTACAATGCTTCAAAATTGTTCCAGCTTGGCCAATCCGTCCGGATATGAAGACAGCTATGTCATCTGCAAACCAAGTTTCTCAGTAGTTTACAGCACTGTGCAAAATAATCGCACCATGTTTCACTTTGTAACTATTTTCCCAATAACTTACTCCTACCGTCATGCAAACATCACGTTTCTGGACAACATCCTTATTCCATCAATAATAAAACCCAAAAACAAGACAAGAAAAAAGTGCATTCTGAACTCACTATCTAGCTATTCGGAATGACACTGAGTTTCAGATTGTGCAAAATAATAGCACCAAGTGCAAAAACTCATGAAGATGAAGTAAAAGTCAATGAAATTGTCAAGTTTTTTGTTTTTATTTTTTTTTCAGGGGTTGGTACTTTTTCGTGTAACCTTTATTTTTAAGTAAAGCGTCACAACGTCGTGGCATGGAGTCGATTAAGGCCTGACATCGCTGAACAGGGATATTCTTCCACGCAACCTGCACCCCATAGCTGTTTTGTATTTTTGGGTTTTGCTTCATATACAACTTTCTTTAAATCCGTCCAAAGGTTTTCAATGGGATTCAGGTCCGGAGACTGATGCGGCCACTCCATAGCTTGAACTCCATTGCTTTGGAAACATTTTTTGGCCAATTTACTCGTTTGTTTGGGGTCATTGTCTTGCTGTAGACCACCACTCTGTGTAAGGTAGCATGGTTTCTCTCATTATGCTGACATAAACTCCGGCAGTCATTATTGGTTCTATTCAAAAAATTAGACCAGTGCCATAATTGCAAATTAATTTAATTTTTGCTTCGCCTTGCTTTACGGTCTTGATAGTATACTCCGGTTGAAATTCTTGGTTTTTTCGCCTGCGAACAAATGTCCTGGTCCCAGGAGTACCAAATAAAACTATTTTGGATTCGTCCGTCCATAATATACTGCGCCATTTAAAAGGTTCCCAGTTCAGGTGTTCCTTCGCAAATTTGGTTCGTTTTAGTAGGTTGATTTTTGACAGTTGTAGAACTGCGTTTTCTAGCAGGTGAAGTCTTCTTTACCAGTTTTCTTCTTATTGATGATATCGCCATGGGTAAATTTGACTCCTCCTTTATTTCCCTAGCGGTCACAAACGGGTTACGTTTGCCAAATCTTACTATTTGTCGATCATCGGCTCGGGTTAGTTTTGGTTTTCTTCCTTTTTTTCTTCCTTTTGAGCGTACTTTTTGGCACTTGCGATCACTTTATTTGAACACCCAACAATTTCACTTATAAATTTGAAAGTTTTGCCCTTAGAAAGCAATTTTTTATTAAGGCACGTTTTTTGGGAGTACAATCCACACCAGCATCAATTTTATCTTGCAAACAACGCTGCACTTTTGAAATCCTATCTTTTAATAGATGTTGTGCAATAAATATGAGGCGCCTGCCTGACAATATAAAAAAGTAATTAGCATAATAGTGACAGGGTCGAACATGGTGCTATTATTTTGCAAAGTGCTGTACGTCGATGTTTTTGACATTGACTTCTGAATTCGATAAATAAACACCAATGCGTCTTGAAAACGGTGTAACATCATTTAGATCCCTAGACCATTTCTTAAGTTTATTCATCCAATGATTTCGTTCATCTTAAATTTTAGTGCTCCTGAGAAGCATCATTTCGGTTTGATAGCCGTCTGTTGTTCTATTTACGAAAAAAAACTCTCGTTGTTATTCATCCATGACAACAGATTAACGACGTCTGTCTGGGATTTTTTGTGAGCCATCATTAAGGGGGTCAACGTTTGCCAAATAGTTTTCTGTCGCGTCTGCTTTGGTTACTATCGTTGCCCTTGGTAAAGTGCTTAATAATTCCCCTCCTTTATATCGCAGGTTGATGTTGAGAAAGAAAAGATTTTTATTTTGGGGGTAAAGAAGTGAAACGAAGTTCAGTAAATTAGTGACCCCATAGAAAAACAAATTTTTAGAACCTCGAGATTTACAGAATTTTGAAACTACACTGCACTCTCAAGTGACCAAATAATCACGAGACAATACTTTCACACTGACAACCTCAACTGCATCACATTCAATCCCAACTATAGCGGATAGAGAATATTCCCAGAGTTTAACCACACACCCTTGGACATTTTATCTCGCAGACACTATTCGTGAAAATCATCACACCATATCCCATTCCCACATTCAGGGACATACCCAGTTGATTCATGACTGCGGTCGCCCTCTGATCCAGTCTTTCATTTTGTCCGTATGAGGCACACAGACCCTGTCCACAGCATTATCCCCTCTGCACCGATCGCCACCGAAACTGTAAACTCCGATTAAGGAGCTTTGTGGCGTCGACTCGCAACCGAGCAAAAGCTCATGAAATCACGGAACTGTTGGACGCGTGGGCACGGCGAACAACACTTCCCAGCTAGTCGCTCCAACCCACACTGAATTCTGCTTACAGTTTAAACAGTGTGAGGCGATGCGAAAATTCCCTTATTTGGAAAACGATTTTGGTGTTGGGAGCTGCTCAGAGGGACGCTCTGTCCAGTGGCTGAAAGTCAACGAAGCCGCGACAACTACCCGCTGGCAATATCCGGTTCGGTGATGGCGAGTTTACCGCAAATATTCATCCCGCATTACGTAAAAGCCGAATGTAAATTTCCATCCACGGCAGGATGCATTCGAAGTGTATTTTTGGCGCCCGTCCCTCTCTCCCGCCAGGGGGTTGGTGCCCACTTTCAAGCGTTTGCAGTGTTGCTTCGACTACTTGAATGACATCAAATTAACATGTTTTTTCACACCACTATTTTACGGAGCACGGTGACGGTCATCCCTTTTAGCGGCGACGGCTGCGTTCCCTTCTTCTAGATCCTTTTCCCGGAACGTGCCACCGGTTGCGTTGCATGCAACAAAGGCGTAATTAAATTGCAGCAGCACGACTATTTACGGACGTAGCATGGAAGTGAACGGAAGACGGAAGAACGAGCGCGGCCAACAAGAGTCCTTGGAAAGAATTGCCATTGCACTTGTACAACAATTTTAAACGCTGGCAACCGTTTAATCCTTATTGTGATTGTAGCAATTGTGTTGACTTTGTTTGCTTTTAACGAGCAGGCGAGCACTGCGACCACTTCAGAACATGTAATTTAGGAATGAAGCTTAAGTGCTACAAACTTCAAATAGAATCTCGACAAATTGTTAAAATTCTCGAGAACACAAAATATGTGTGTACACTTGACGTGCGCTAATTAAGTTGTCTGACGGTGCAGACGCGCATGAAGGCTTTCTTCTGTGGTAGGAAATGAGGTGTTGAAGAAGATGAATGGACGGCAAAAGTAAGTGCCGTCTGGAAAGGATAGAAGTTGGTTGCGAATGTTGTTTCACTTAAGCGCATAAGAGGTCAATTAGTTTTATGTACTTCAAGAATGCTCGTCAAGGTCAAATTGGGCACTGAGGCCGGAGGCAATTAGTTTTCATTATAACAATGTGGTTCTTTGTGTTCAAGTGGAAAAACGGGTAACGAGGAACTATTTATTAGGACAATGGTTAGGAAAATGTTTTTGTGGCTTAAGTTCAGAGGCCGAGTTCGGGGAAACTTCAAAAACTTTAATTCTTTACAAATTTCAGAGCCAATGCGAAATAATGTTTGTATGAGAGCAACTTTCGCGACAGCATAAGACATTTCATTGCACTTGGTATTCATGAACAAGGAATAAGAATGATCCCAAGGGAACTGGGTGCCGAATGAATTACAATTAGGAGTCGCTGATGGACGATCTATTATATGCTGCTTGAGGGCTGCGAGTATAGGCAGATTTCGATTTTGCATCGGATTTTAAAATAATAGGATACCTTCATACAACCCTCCCCCACTGTGTGATAAAGCTCGGATCTAGCACTAAATTCTAACGAGGGGCGTTCAATGTATTCTCGGTATCGATATGAAGGAAAATTCGAATCCAATTATTTTTCAACATAATCTCCCCTAACATCAATGCATTTGTTACATCTTGAGATAAACTTTTTTAAACCATAAAAAAAATAAATTTCCTCTTTCTCTGCAAAATACCCATTTATTGCCGACTTGAGTTCTTCATCATCCGAAAATCTTTTTCCACTAAGACATTTTTTCAAATCCGGAAACAGGCAATGATCACCAGGGGCAAGGTCTGGACTTAAGGGTGGGTGTTGGATTTCTTCAAAACCACAATCTCGCGCAGCAGCCTTGGAAAGTCGCGCCATAAAGAAGCATGAAGAAGCAACACACCCGCTGCGAGCTTACCCCGTCTTTTCTTTTTAATTTTATCCTGCAAATTATGCAGTGTCGTTGATTGTTTCACTTTTTTTTGTACTCAATGAGCAAGATTCCCTTTGAGTTCCAAAAAACTATGGCCATGAGCTTCCCGGCAGACGGAGTGATTTTGGACTTCTCCGGGGGGTCTGTTCCTTTTTTATGCCACTGCATGGACTCTTGTTTGCTTTCAAGGTCATAGTGGCTGACCCATGTTTCGTCCACAGTATCTAAAGATTCGATTCATAACACCGTCCGCGTTCTCACTACACATCTCCAAAAGCCCTCTACAGCATGCGATTCTCACTTTTTTCTGAGGCGCTGTGAGCATTCGTGGCACCCACCTTGACCACTGACCTTTGAAAGGTTAAGATGGTTATAAAGAATGGTGTGAATGGTACCAATTGAAAGCTTGGTGATCTCTGCCATCATTTTCACCTTTATTCGGGCATCCTCGAGAGCAAGTTTTTCGACTTCTTTCATGCTTTCTCCCGTACAAACAGAGCGGTCTGCCTCTCTTGAACTCAATAACCACAGTTTCACCCCGATACCGAGAATATATTGAACGCCCCTCCTAAATTTGATCACTAACAGCTAGCTTAATTGGAAACCAAACGTCCAAGAGAATTTTTGAAAGGAATAAACAATTCCTTATTTCCGAATAAAATTTATCAGATGCAAGTTGGGTCTTCAACCACATGTTGTTCTCAAAAATCTGTACTTCAGTGGTAAGACTGTGAACAGTTCTTTACAAAGCTGTAAACCGTAATATTATGGACTGATTATGGACTGTGTGGAAGGATTCTTCTTCTTCTTCTTGTGGCGCTACAGTCCGGGGTGGTCCCGGGCCTCAACCAACATGCCTCTCCAGCCAGCACGATCTTTCGCTATTGCCAACAGCTACAAACTCCAAGTTTTTTGAGGTCGTTCTTTACTTGTGTGCGCCATCTCAACCTAGACCGTCCTCTATTGCGTTGCCCCATTCGCTGGGATTCGAAGACTTTTTAGGCGTAAGCAGTCCATACCCTCTGCTAGACCTTGCCATCTTAAGCGTTGTATCCAAGACGCTTGAACAGGCGCATACCGTCGTAGAGCCCGCAGACTTCGTCGTTGAATCTCTTCCTCCAGAAACGCAAACAGCACCAAAAATCACACTCAGAACTTTTCACTGGAAAAGACTAAGGGCTTCCTCATCCGTTTCTAGTGGCGTAAAAATTTCCGTGCCGTAAAGAAGAAAACGAACGACCCATTTTAGCCGTTTCCACTTTAATTCCAGCAAACGCGTCATTGACGGCTCGCTGTGTTCGTCTAATGTCGTCGGCGTAAGCTAGCAATTGAAGTGACTTTTAAAACATCGTGCCTCTGGTGTTGACTTGTGAGTTACGCACGATCTTCTCAAGAATGATGTTAAAGAAGTCACTTGACAATGCGTCGCCTTGTCTAAAACCTTTTTTTGACATTGAAGGACTCGGTGAGTTCATTACCGACCTTGAAGCAGTGAGAGTTCTCCATCGACGTCCTACACAAAATGACGAGTTTGGTAGCAATGCCAAAACTAGACATGGCATTGTATAGCTCGTCTCTATGCACGCTGTCATATGCGGCAGATAGGTATTGAGTATCGATTTGCACTTCTTGGGTCTTTTCGAGGATCTACCGCAGTTTGAACACTGATAAGGACATATCAGGTTGTTGACGAACGGTTTCAGGCGTTCACACAATACGGTAGAGAGGATCTTGTACGCAATGTTGTGGAGTTTGATTCTTCGATAGTCGGCGTAAATAAAGAGTTATCATTTTGTGTGGATCGGGCAACGAACGTTGTGTTTCCGATCCTCGGGCATGCTCTACTCAACTCCAAATGCTTTAAACAGTTCTGCGGACAGTCCATCTGCTCCAGCAGCTTTATTCGATTTTACCCGTTTTTGACCCCATCATCACGACCAGTAAGGCGTAAATTGGATGGAGTTTCATTAGGAGCCGACAGCTCAAACACAGGCCGAGGTGTTTGGATTAACTTGCCTGGTTGCGCTTGGGAAGAGCTCCTGATGAGTTAGAGTCGAGCAGATTATCAAGCGTTTTCTAGCCTAAATGTGCATTATTCCACACATAACCTCATCCTGTCTTCTTTACGATATAATAAAGAATTCCCGATTTTTTTCAATATCTCCGTTTTATTTAAAATTTAAATCCTGTGTTCTTGTTGGGACGCCTTTTACTTAAAGCAACGACAACTCCTTCCAGCAGCTCCCTGCGAATATTTCCGTCAAACCCATTCTCAATTTGTATGTCTTACCTTCCACTTATTGATCGTCGAAAATGTCTCGCTCTGTCTGGGACGTAGCACGAAATTGATATTCTATCCCAAGAGACAATCTGTCTAGACTGCGCAATAAGATCCCATGCAAAATTCAAGCTCACCGCTCCCATATTTATCCGTTTACAATTACATTTCGTTTCACTGGTGACTGTGCGGGTAAACGTTCCGAGGACTGTCGTGTGCAAATGCACAAATTCACATCCATTCGGGTCGATTTCAATGTCTTAAGTGGAGAGTGGCATGAGAGCCACAAAAAATGTTGGTTATAACGTTTCCTCAACACATCGTAAAGCTTTCATTGTCTCCGTGTATTTTTTTGCTTCCGTAGAATCGTGCAACAGACTCGACTCAGGTCGACTCAGCCACACTCGTCCTGTGCTTGCGGACTCTGATGCAAATAAAAGCGCAGGATATCCGAGACGTCGTCAGCGGGGTTTGCTCCAAATGCTCCCCGCAGAATAGAGCTCTTTTGTTTACATAATACAATTCGTAGTGTAACCGGAAACAACAGCGTGACTGCATGCAGCCACAACGCTCGCATGGGAAACCGGTTTCCTGTCAGTGAGTTCATACCTACACAGGATTTCATGTACTTGAAAATAAAAATGCGCAATTGAAAGACGAAGCAGCCTCTCAAATTGGATTCCCCCACTGACTGTATTGTTCAAATCCAACAACGCTCCCCCAGTGGCGGCGAACGTACACGACCTTATTGCGCTCATGCGGTATGGAGGCAGCAGTCAAGCGCCTCCAGAAGCCCAAAGATATTGCTTTCGAAGTGCACATCTCCGGCAAACTAGTCAGGCACACCACAATTGATATCGGACTCTCCTTGCTGGGGCATGCCAGCCATCTCTGGGGGGATGCAACAAGGATTCCGCAGAATATAGATGCATCAATTTCAATTGGGGATAGATGGCGTCGTCCTTCAGCGGGGTGGAGTGCACGCTTACGTCTCACAGTCGGTAATTGATGGGCAAGGATTTTCATGAAAGAAGTGTACGCCTGGTTTTTTGAAATTCCATACAGGGAATCACTTTTAATCTGACTTTTCTTTGGCGCAGATGAATTCTTCGACATGTATAGTTCCTTATCCCCCAGAAGCTGGGGTGAGTGAGTGCATGAGTTATGGGTGATGGTTGCGCAATCGGACTTGGGGGGATAATTCATGTGATTCACACTCACTTCCGGCAGAAGGCGGTCGTAGTAGTTGGAGTTGAGTGGTTTCCTTGGGCAACGAACCGCATGAGAGACCAGGCGCCAAGGATGAATAATATCGTACTTGAGGTGGACTTCATTCACGTGTATCTTTTAAGTTGAAATATTCACGACTTAAATGGGTTGTTTTAACATGATACTTTCACAAGGCTAGAGTGTGGGATAAATTCACTTCGATCCTCGTTCCTTGTGCAAAATTAAAAAGTAATCCCCGAAAGCACCACATCTCATTTATTTACATTTTAAGGGAGATCCCCATTCGTATTGGGCCAGCACTAAGGGCAGGAGGTAATGATAATTTGCAGTACTACAGATTGGGAAGTAGGATCCAGAATCTTCAAGTCTCGAAATGTCAGCAATTAAAAAGTACTTCAATGGTTCGGCACTAAGTCCCGAAGGAATGCCAGATTATGGCGTGAGAGGAAGAGGTCTGGACGACTGATGGGACGAATCATTTGGAGCGTTTAGAGTGTTTAGGGCCATTCAGACTATCAAATTGGAGTGCACTTTGCAGGCAGTCCCCGTCAAGGGCATAGATGGTGTAGGATGGTTGTGTCTTCCTCATTTGTGCACCTTAAAGAGAAGTCGTTAAAGACAGCTCCTTGGTATCTCGGCTATTCACCTACTCTAAATATAAAGCGTTTGGAATAAAGACTGGGCCAGACGTTGTTTAACATCCAGCAGGAGTTCTCGGTTGCTTATTTAATGTTGACCGAGTACATCTATGACTGGCACTGACGAAAATGGGCACTTATCAGACTGTTCGAGAGTTTTGTGCGACAAATCCTAGAGCTTTGAGAACTGCGTGTCTATCAGTGGGAATAAGGATATGATAGGCCGAGACAACGTTCCGCTCGTGCCAAACAAAAAGTGATTGCCATTGTCTGGATCACACTACATTGCTTTAGAAGTCAAAAGGATCATCCAGTGTTTAAACTTTCGGACACATTGTGCTGCCCACACAAAGCAACGTAGTAAATGTGGAAGCGGAGGAAGTTTCCAAATAATCTTAGGTCATCTATTCAAATGATGTTATTCGGAATCCTTACTGTGATATGCGTATATTGAACTCGATTCCATGTTGGTGTCACAGAGCTACAGGGTATGTGCACAGGACTCAGACCATTTGGCGAAGGATAATAACCGAAACACAGTACTTGCTCCTAAATTGCAACTAGCAAGATGCAGGATATTAAAAGCATCCCTGGTTGTTTTTATGGTATCTCCTCCATCCATTATCAGGCAAAGACAAACTTCCGAAGCCATTTGCGGGATCGTTGACTTTAACTTTGAGGTTCAGAAGAAATTGATAGAGGCGGAGGGACATATATGGGATTTGGTTTTACGTGATTGCTTGTCTTAATGGCTTATATCGCGGTTTTGATTTCCCTAGAGTCGTAGATAACGCAGTCCCCACATCTTATTTACCCAAGTACCAAATGAGATCATGTTTGATGGACAATCATTCCACGTTGGTTTATAAGTAGGCCTTTCTTAAACCTCTGCCGCTCTCTGGGTCTCAGTACCTGACCGCGGAAAGTCCCCTAATCATCTGGTCAGAATCAGTAAATCTTAACTCTGTCCACGACACTGGGTTTTAAATCACAGCCATCACGATACTCCCACAAGGGGACCTACCGCACGGTCAGACTGCAAACAAAGTTCAAGGGGTTCTTGAACTCATCTGGTAACCGGAATAGAGCCTATGGTTAAGCTGTCACTATCGGTAAGGTTCCCTTAAAACCTGGATCTGGTCATGGTCCTTGGTTCTATCAGTGATTCCGTTGACAGTGATTCCGTGTTCATCTAAGGCAGTTTGGAAGAATCGACTGTCGAAGGACGACCAGAATTCGAAATGTAAGAGCGAATTAAACTTGGGTATGGAAAGGAAATACACTTGAAATTTAGAAATTCGACAGTCGAGCTTAGAGTAGGACATGGGCCCGCTTTTAGCTTTGGTGGACGGTTAAGTTTGCTTGCGAGGTTTTCTTTCAGGAGTTAAAGGGGAAGGGTTTTTATTATTACTACTATACTTCTATGCTAACTTATATATACCAATCGTTATGACTTCGCCATTTAGATCGCTGAACACCCAGCCGTATTTAGAAGAGAAAGACAATTTGAAACTACCTTAGTGGAGCTTAACACATTGCTTACTTTGTTAACGAAGGTAGTTCTGGAATGCGGTGGCGATGGTGTGAATAGGGACATCTACAAGACGGAAATCTAAGCAAGGTAACATTTTTGTTTCTGAATTAACCAAGAGGAATAACGCATTCTTCTTCAATCCAGTACGTACCAAGGTTTTGAATGAATTTCGGATCGGGAGAGTCAATTAGAGTTTCTTTTTCTTCTTCTTGTGGCGCTACACTCCGGATTGGACCTGGCCTCAACCAACATGCCTCTCCAGCCAGCACGATATTTCGCTAGCTGCCGTCAGTTGCGCACTCCAAGTTGGCTGAGGTCCTTCTCGACTTGTGTGCGCCACCTTAGCCTGGGCCGTCATCTGTTGCATTGTCTCAATGGCTCAGATTCGAAGACTTTTCGGGCCGGAGCAGTGATGTCCATACGCTCTACATGGCCTAGCCATCTTAAGCGGTGTATCCGAAGACGCTTGAACAGGATTTCATCATTAAGCATTCTCCTCCAGATGAGATCACCGCAAACAGGACCAAAAATCGCACGCAAAACTTTTGTCTCGAAAAGACTAAGGGGTTCCTCATTCGCTTTTAGTAGCGTCCAAATTTCCGCGCCATAGAGTAGGACTGGGATGATCAAGCTTCGAGTGCTTCGACAGAGGGCTTTATAACTCAATTGCCTCTTGAGCCCAAAGAAACAGCAAGTGGCAAGAGTGCTGTTGTTTTAGTCCCTATTTACCACAGAGCCGAGGTAGACGAAGTCCTTGACTACCTCGAAGTTTCTACTGCCTAGTGTGACGCTCTGTCCGAGAACGTCCTTCCTTTATGACAGCATGTGCCACATTTTGCCCTCATTAACCACCTACGCTTCAATGCCATCAAACGCATCAATATCATCGATGTAACCTATCAGTTGAACGGCCTTTGGTCTCTGATGTTGGCGTGTGAGTTACGCGCGATCTTCTCAAGGATGATGTTTAAGAAGTCACATGGCAGTGCGTCGCCTTGCTTAAAACCATTTTTGACATTGAAGGTCTCGGTGAGTTCGTTCCCGACCTTGACGGAGCAGCGAGAGTTCTCCATCGTCATCCTACACAATCTGACGAGTTTGGTAGGAATGCCAACACTAGACATGGCACTGTATAGCTCGTCTCTATGCACACTGTCATATGCGGCCTAGAAATCGACGAATAGGCGTTGAGTGTCGATTTGCACTTCTGGGGTCTTTTCCAAGATCTGCCGTACTATAACGATTTGGTGGATGGTGGGCCTCGCTGGCTTGAAACCACACTGATAACCTATCAGGTTGTTGACAAACGGTTTCGGGTGCTTAAAAAATATGACAGAGAGGATCTCGTATGCGACTAATGCCTCGATATTTGGCGCAGACGAAGGATTCTCCTTTCTCTCCAGCAGCATAGAGTTGACAGATTTTAATTCTCGTAGACAAATCCAATTCTTCTTGGAGTGAGAAGATATAGGGAACCTGGGTCAAGTTGTCTAATTTGTTTGATAAGTTAGAAATGTCAATTGCATTGTTACACGTATCTTGGTGGGAGTCAGAAATGTCTTCTCTTAAGAATTAACCGGCTTGTAGGTTGGTAGAACAATTTGTGGAGATTTGCTACCGCGAGTGAAGTAGAAAGTGCTACGTATTCAAATTTGTTTATTGACTTATCTTTCATGATGAACGAGATTTGCCGTCTATAATGATGTCAATCCCCTGGAAGTCCTTGGCTATCATATAAATGTCCTCCGTTGAGTTGTATCTTATCCTACACTTAGATCGTACACCGAGAGTAAAATTTGGTACAATCCAATACTATACAATGTTTCTGAGCTACCATAGGGGATAAAATTGGTCCTTCACTTATTCACTGCCTACTATTCGGCACGCCATGACATGAATTCATAATCTTGTTGTAACTGCGAGTAGAATGATAAAAATTTGAACTGCAGCTTGGACTTAGACTGCAATTTATACAAGGAGTTGAACAAAAATTGTCCAAAGCCATGGTTAACATGGGTCCCCTGAAATTGTAAACAAAATACAAAAATGTAATAAGAAGTTGGACAAGAACCACGACAGATCAAGAGCTTAAACAAGGTCTGGGAGCAAAAATTGAAGTGCGATTTAGAGAAGGTTTAGGTATATAATGTGAAATGAAAACTCATGCTCAGTTACAGCTGGATTTTTACAGACGGTAACCTGCCACGTGTGAACTCATACTCGATTTTTGTTTGAGTTACTGGTGACTGTCCTTTCCTCTATGCCTGGTTCTTAAGAGTCTACGCTCGACAGGCTTGAAGCCGTTTGTTCTGATGCTGGAGTAAGCGTGAAAGTGGACAAGTTCGAAGTTATGGGCGTTTCTAAAACTTGGAAAACTGAAGAACTTGATTCAATGTGAATGTGAACTTTTTCACGAGTAATGGGAGAAGCAACACTGGGTTTTCTTGTAGGATTTGCCGGGCAGGATCAATTTAGAAGCAGCTTGGTAGATCGGTAATAAGGAGGACCGAGCTTGATGTTAAAAGCCAAGTTATCGGTTTTCAGCTAAATTATGGTCCCACTCTTGCCTCTTGTCATGAAATTTCGGTAATGGCCGAAGGAATAAGATCGCGAGTACAAGCTGTCGAGATGACATTTCTCGGTGCCGTTGTCATGCTATTGTCGTGACGTTTGCCGGTACTTGTTCGCCGGGATAGGCTGAGAAATGAGACAGTGCATGGAGAACTCAATGTTGAGCTGCTATTTTTTCGGACGGAAATGGTCATGTGGTATGGCCACGTGGTATGGATGTCACTTTCATCTTGATTTCCGAGACGTGACTTAGATGCAATTTCATAAAAAAACGACCACTCGGCAGACCCAGTGCGAGGTGGTTGCATCAAGTCCATCAAAACTCACTTGTTTCCGCTTGGGAATAACTTCTGATGAGTTAAATTCAATGACGAAGGATCAAGAGGCCTGGGTGTCTCTTGTGCGTGCAAAGGCCCGCAACCCCTTTAGTGCAACATGCGGGCTAAAGAAGATGATAATGATGATGACGATATTGATGATGTTGATGACAATAATGAAATTTATATAAGCATACGCAAATCAATAACATTCTTCATCTTATCAGAATGGAAAAATTCCAGTTTGGAATCATTTGAATATTAAATATGAAACTGCGTCCCAAGCACTCATTGAGCATTCCCTGACCACCGCGTCAAATGTGCTCAATGAGTAATTTCAACTTAACAATGGCAAATTCCCAATAACATCGTCTAAGCTCTAGTTTTATTGATTTCCTAATGTCGGTTGAAACAATTTCAATTCTGTTTCCACACTATTTCTAATTTATAAGTACCACTCTTGAAACTGGAAAACTATAAAATCCACTGAAAGAGATTCATAAACGTCTCATTCTACATGCATGCAGGATCATTCATATTTCCTCGCATACCTAGACAAACGAATGCTCATCTATTCCCACTGCATAATATATTGCACAATCATGCATGAAGTTTGCCATTCCACAATGCGATCACAAGCGTCCGTGTCATCGGCGGCGCAACGTTCGTACATGTGTTTGCCTGTTCATCAGACGCTCAATCCCATATCTGGGAAACATTGCACGCTTTTTAGTGAAAGCAAACATTGCAAGCCGTTCTCTCGTAAAATAAACCGACATAAATATCTTTCGTTTGATGCATAACAAGTGCGACGCTGACAAAGGACCTTCATGTGTTAAATGCGGCAAATCGTGATGCTCACATCCTCCGAAACTGAACAGGGCCTGGTGCCCATGAGCAAGGAAGCAATCTGAAAAGAGAAAATTGAAAAGGGGAAAAAACGAACAAGAAACGAATTGAATTCGATGTATGGACGGATGTGTAGGCATGCATGTACAGCAATCAATTTTAAAATTCCATACGAAGGAGAGTATAAATTGCAAACAACAGCCTATCGCACACACCCATGGCCACGCAGAGCACACTTTCATCGTCCCTTCAATCCTTTGACAAAGGCTCGGCGCATAACTCTTGTGTATAATGCTCTCGAATGGTAAGACATTATTCCCAAAACGTGCTCAAATGAAATATAAATCACACATTCGCCAACCTCGGCTCACACACATGTTATGGTGCGCAAAAAGGACACAGTCGATAAGTAAACAGCATGAATATGGAGACAGGAAGAATGGATGTGTAGTCAGTCTTTGCTTAATATGCCCAGCTGCCAACGTGCGTTCCAGGAACTCATTCATTCGGACATGATACGAAGCGTCTGAGGCATATTAATTCTGAGCCTTTAAAAATCACATTGGATGGAGTGTCCGCCATGAGAGGAGATTCCATTCCACATTTCTAAGGATTTATAAATATACATGCAC
>OX122884.1:8858355-8936281 GCA_944738645.1 Eristalinus sepulchralis | reverse complement strand
GGAAACCACAATCTCGAAGTATAAGGTAAATTAACAAGATGCCCAAAGCACCACCCCCCCCCCCCCCCCCCCCCCCAACTCCATTATGTCGGTGAAGATTGTCATGGTCTTGTCAAGCTGTCAACTTACACCACTCCCATTCAGCATGGATTCAGGCTCCCCCGACGCAACCTTTGAGGATTTTATTCGGAGGAGAGCGTCTTTAATGACATGTCCTTTGTGTTAATTCATTTGATTGTCCTTTGTGTTCAGGTGCACTCAAGCGGATGTTATGTTCTTTAGTTTCAGTCCTCAGTGCGTCTCTTGTGTTTTCACGTCATTAACCCTTGTAAGGCCTGCGTCCTCAGTGTCAAAAGCAGCCTCATAGTATCCCTCTTAAGGAAGCCGCCATCCGGCGAGGTTATTTTCAATTTCTACCAATTTAGAGCATCCTCCTGCCATCCGTCTCCAAATATTTGCCCAGACTCCTCTCCGCACACTCGACAGGCAGATACTCGCCATTCCGGCGACTTTAAATTTTATGCAACACTTCCGGCAGACATTTCTCCGGTGCGCCGCATCAACTACATATTTCAGAGAATTTAAATTTCTGCAGCATTTTTCCGTCCATTAAATCGTCCCTCAGACTCACAAACTAGACAGAAACCGACGGGTTCCAGTTAACCTTGCAGCAAAGGCAAACTTTTGATTTTGTCACTTTGGTGGGCACAATGTGTACTCGGAGGGGGAGTTGTGTGCAATGGTACAAGCAGTCTTTTTTATTCCCAGACTGTACGCCAGAAGAAAAGTCAACTTAAACTTTTTATAATTTCAAATTTGTGCCCATCCCTTTGCCGCTTCTGTTACCCCTGGGTCGTGGGCTCTCTGGCTCTGGGTGGGGTTTCTGTTTCGCGTAAAATGCATGAAGTGGACTTCATTAATTCATTTCCTTGTAAGGATGTTCCGTTGGTGAAATAAAAAAAAATCATTTTTCCTTTTTGGAACTTTGCTACTGCCCGACTTCTGTCGCTCGCTTAGCCCTTCATCGTTGCCCTCGCGTCACAGTGCAACGACGAAAGTTTAAAATAGTTTGTGGAATTCATTAATTGGTGACTTTTGCCAATACAAAGGGTGGGGTGGTTTTTATGGAGTCAGGATGGAATTTATTTGTCATGCTTCGGCGGACAGTAGAAGTTTTACAATTGACAGAAAAAGTAGCGGCTTTCGTTGGCCTTATGAGGCTTGTTAACATTTCTTTAGTTGTACATTTAAAACTTACAAAATGCTGAGTTTTCTGGTCGATTTTTGTGGAACGGAAGACAGACATTTATAAGATTTAATAAAGCCAAGATATTTTGAGGTTTTGGAATCGTTGACAAACTTCTTATCAATTTATGATAGGATTGGATAGACGCCAGGTCTTAGAAAAGTGTTTTTTTTTTTCAAAATATGTTTCGGCAATACAACTTGTTGGCCTTCAGGATTCAAAGGCTTCGGACGCAATGTTGATGTTTGCAGTGAAGCAAATTGTTCAAAACCAAAAAATAAATCCCCAGCTATGGAGTTTATTGAAACTGTTTCCGAACTACGTTATGACTGACAGAAATATGGCTAAAAAAGGGTCAATCATCATGAGGTTTGATTCATTATTTTAATTTAAACACATAACTTTGGAAATGAACTTAATTACTTACATATCAGCAAAGAGCACAATTTACGGCATTTACATTTCCAAAATGATTGGATGACAGGAAGATATTACGCAGATATTACGAGTACTGTTGGCATCCAAGGCTCCAATCATTCATTCTATTTCTGAAGACATAAGATCTTATAAGGATGTCAAATATCTCCCTTCCGCTTTTTTGCTCTTCATTCCATGCTTCATGAAAAGTGTTACAGTGATCGGATTTAGTTCAAATATGCGCCGTTTTGTTCGACAATCTGTTTCCATCTAGACGGCAACTTCATAACTTCATAAGCCCTCGTAGAAGACCCCGTCTTTATTTGCGAAGAACTCGGACAGCCACTTTTCACAAGCCTCTTTTGAGTTCAACTTTACACCACCAAGGGCGTAATCACTTGGGACTATGTCCGGGCTATATGGTGGATGCGATAAAACCTCCCATCCGAGCTCCCGTATCTTCTGACGAGTCATCAACAAAGTGTGTGGTTTGGCGTTGTCCTGGTGGAAAACTACACCCTTCCTGTTGGCCAATTCTGGACGCTTCTGGTAGATCGCCTGCTTCAAACGGTCCAGTTGTTCGCAGCAGATGGTAGAATTAAGCGTCTAGCCATATGGGAGCAGCTCATAGTGGATGATTTCCTTCCAATCCCACCAAACACACAGCAAAACATTCCTGGCCTACAATCCCGGCTTGGCCACTGTTTGGGACGATTCACCGGCCTTCAACCACGAGCGTTTTCACTTGATATAAATAGTATGTGATCCATTTTTCCTCGGCAGTCACCATCCGCTTCAAAAATGGGTCGAGTTCGTTCCGTTTCAGCAGCATATCACAATCGTTGATTCGGTCCAAATTATTTTTTTGCGTCAAATCATGCGGCACCTAAACAGTAAACATCAAGCTTTTTATTGTATCCTGCTTCCTGCAGATGGTTTTAAATGGTTTGGTGACTGGGCGATGTCACGAGATGCCACATGCCGGTCTATCTCGATGATTTCCATGATTCGATCGGTATTCGTCGTCGCAGGTCTTCCGACGGCTGGTTTATCCATGGTGTCGTTTTCACTGGCTCTGAATCGTCGAAACAGTTCCTCCGCTGTTCGAAGTGATAGAGTACCATCCCCCAAACCGGCATTAATCCCACGGAACGTTTCTCTAGCGGATTTGCCTTTAACGAAGGAAAACTTTAAAATAGCGCGAATTACGGCGTTAGTGAATTCCATGTTTACACGCTATAACCAAACTGTTGAACGCAATATCCAATCTAATACATACATACATAGCGTCGTTTTGTAGGTTATGTCAAGGCCTTTCAAATGATGTATAGCATTGCCAGATACAAGCTCTGTAGCGCTTTGTACATAGCCGGAATACAAAAAGGCAAGAGATATTTGACAACCTTATATATGTACACCCTCAGAAAGCCAAGTCAAAAGGTGTGATATCACACGATCTAGGTGACCACTTCACAGTAAAAAACACGTGAAATGAAGAGTTCACCAAAATGATTTCTCAGTAAGTTCATTGTTTCAGGCGCTGAGTGCTTCATTGTGCGACGTTGTTGCCTGGCTCTTGAGGTATTTTTCACTGCAGTTATCTCGGCAATAACTTGAATAATGTAGGTTCCTAAATTCTCTTCTTCTTTTTTGTTTGGCGTCACATTTTGGGGGCCTCAACCAACCAGCCTCTCCAGCGGGAACGATCTTTTTGTCAGCTGCCTACTTGTGTGCGCCATTTTTTACAATGGTTCGGTTCGACGTCATTTTTTACAATGCCTCAATGGTTCGGAATCGAAGATTCCTCTGGACGGAACTGTGGTGTCACTCCACTCCACATAACCTAGCCATCGTAGGCGTTAGATCTGAAGATGCTTAAGTAGTTGTATGCCGCTGTACAGCCTAGACAGTTTGAGGGTGAACTGAGTGATTTTTTAATATTATTATTATTATAACTTTTTTGTGGTCGCCGTGGCGCAGTGGTAAGTGCATCGACTGCGGCGCAGAAAGTCTGGGTTTGATTCCCGGACGGGGACACCTAGCATTTTTCACGGCACCACCTCTTTCGAGTTGCTGACAACACTCAAAGAGTATTAATTATCTATGGAAAGCTTCTTAAATCTCGCCGTTCGGAATCGGCAAAAAACTGTAGGTCCCTTCTACTCGTGAGAGAACAGTAGCAGTGCACAACACAAGTAGTTGTTGTAGAAGCTAGGCCCTGGTCCCATGTGGGCTGTAGTGCCACTCAATTATTATTGTGGTCGAAACAGAATGATGTTTATTTCTGACAATTAGGTTAACAGTTACTCAACAACAACGTACGAGAGAGTTATCGGAAAAGCGAGCAAAATTTGTTACTGTTTCCTTTACATTGTGACGGTAAAGTCTAGAGACGGAGAGTACTTCGAAAACACATAAAATAAATTTGTATGCAGGTACTATGTGCATGCACAGCCACTGCTACAAATAAAGGGTGATTTTTCAGCTATTATCTTTTTGGCAACACTGGTTTAAACAGCTGATGCACGCTTCGTGTCTTGTTTCACTGTCAAACATCTTCAGTTTGTTCTATAATTTACCCATGAATCGTCTTACAAACGAACAACGCTTGCAAATTAACTTATAAAAATAAAAACTTCTTCCATTTTATGGTCAGTTCATATTTGGCTCAATTGGTACGTAAAAAAGCAGAATTGTCGATTTAAGAGTGAATATCGGCCAAAGGCATTGCAAGAGCCACAAATGCATCCAGAAAAAGTCACAGTTTGGTGCGGTTTATGGGCTGGTGGCATCATTGGACCGCACTTCTTCAAAGATGATGCGAATCGTAACGTAACTGTGAATAGTGAGCGCTACCGTGAGATGATATCCAATTTTTTTTGCCAAAATGCATGAGCTTAACTTGCATGACATGTGGTTTCAACAAGACGGTGCCACATGCCACACAGCACGCGCAGCAATGGACATATTGAGAGGCGAGTTCAATGAAAATTTTATTTAACGTTCGGGACCAGTCAATCTGCCGCCTAGATCATGCGCTTTAACGCCTTTAGACAATTTTTTGTGGGGCTATGTTGAAGCTCGTGTCTATACACACGAACCCGCTTCAATTGGCGCATTGGAAGACAACATTGAAGCATTTATTTGTGAGATACCGGCCGAAATGTTGGAAAGAGTATGCCAAATTGGAATAAGCGGATGGACCATTCGCGGTCAAAGTCAACATTTGCATGAAATAATCTTCAAACATTAAATTATATGGAACCTTCGAAGAAATACGCACCCATGACACATTTGGTCGTAGACCACACCAAAGAGTCTCTTTGTCTTGAGACAGTGGCACCTCTTCGGTTACGCGTGGCTTCTTCTTCACCGCTTGGTGGGGAAATGTATCTCATTGATGAAGTAAATTTTGGTCGGAAGATAAAGACGCAGGTCCAAATACAAATAATGAGAAATAGAGGTGTAGGACTCGTTCAATTACTGCGAACTACTGAAAGTCGATAAATTCGGATCATTAGCCACACTTGAACTTACAGCAGCATTCTTTTTTTGTCGGATCGTGGTGCCTTATGACATCAGTGTCACATCCACTCTCTTAACATTTTTATTATGTCGAGCAAAAGCATTGCGTATTACGCGAAAGAGGGCTGCGTTCATAGCACTCAATTTGTAGGAAACTAAAAAGCGTTGAGCGCATTGTTTGAGCACTAAGCGATCCATTATCGGAAATGGCAAATATTCAGCTAACATTGCGATGCTTCAAGTGCATCAGAGACTGATAGGTGTCAGATGCTAGTCTCAATTCAATTCAATTATTTATTTATTGTTCAATTAATAATTTTAAAAATTTTGTATGTTCCTGCGAAGCCTTGTGGAGGCTTTTCTGCAGGAGATCGCATCTCTAATATTGGCAATCTATTAAAGTAAGCTCAAATGCATAGTTGTACAATTCATTATAAAGTTTGATTCTTATACAAAAGATCTACAAAAAAATTAAGATATTCATAAACAAAATTAAAAAATTGACTTTAAAGTTTTAAGTGTTTGGATTATTGATAAGAAAATTTTTTATAAGGGATTTCCTTGTTTTTACGTTTAAGATATTTTTTAAGTTTTGTGGTAAATTATTGAATACTTTAGGAATAATGCATTTCAACTGTCTCTTGCCGTAGTTGTTGTGGAAACGGGATTCTTGAAGCATACCTTGTGCCCGTCTTCTGGTATTAAGCCCATGTTGAGTATAGCCATTGTGAAACCAAGCAATGGATGACCCTGTCCATTGCCTATCAGAAAGTTCTAGTTTCTTACAAAAACGTAGGCAGATGACACGACTGTGACATGACTTATTTTAAAATGTGTGGTTGCCGTGGCGTAGGGCTTAGTGAGTCGACCGCCGCGCAGACAGTCTAGGTTCGATTCCCAGACGGGACACTCGAATTTTTTTTTTCACGGCACCACCTCTTTCGAGTTGCTGACAAAACTTAAAGAGTATCAATTGTCAGCACTTATGTTGCCAGGACTATTGCCTTCATTGCCCATCAAGTTGGGAAGTCTCACGAGTTACAGCTTACAAAGAAATGTTTCGAAATGGAAGCAGGAGATAAAATGTCTCTTAATACATTAATACATTAAAGAACTGCATGAGTTGTTTGACTATGCCACTGATTCCCTGATGAATTCGGATCATAGGACAAGATTAACTACAGTTTGCAAGTGATGCACCATCCAACCGACCTCACTTTAAGCATGTATATTCCTTTTGTCCAATATTTTCCAGTTCCCTGGCCTAAGGACACCAGATTATCAAGGAATTCCTACCGTTTTTTTTATACTGCTTTATCATTCTGATCCTCATTTACGGCGCAGAAACTTGAACGTTACTCAAAGCCGTAAGTCTTGTCGCGAAAAAAGTTCTGTGTGCGATTTTTGGTTCTGTTTGCGGTGATGGCGTCTGGAGGAGAAGCTTTAACGATGAACTCTATGGGCTGTAAGGCGACATGCGCCTGGTCAAGCGTCTTCGGATACAACGCTTAAGATGGCTAGACCATGTAGAGCGTACCACCGCCCCGGCCCAAAAAGTCGTTAAACTTAGCGGCCAAAGTTTAGATGGCGCACACGGGAGGAAAAGGGCTTCAACCAATTTAGAGTCATCTTGCGCGAAATCGAAATCATTTTAGCTGGAGAGGTACGTTGGTTGAGGTCCAGGTCCACCCGAGATTTTAGCTCCAGTAAAAGAAGAAGAAAAAGAAGAGGAAGTTAAATTCTTTCTTAAGATGGTTCATAAACTGAGTTATAGCTCGACTGGCAAAAACAAAGCAGTTGGTCTTCAGGATATTTCTGGTAACTCCATGTTTACATACGTATATACATACATATGTATGTGGGATAACGGAGCGATGAAATGGTTAAGGATCCTCAAAAAGATAACCCAACATTCTCCGAGAAGCATTGAAGTGCCAACACATCGGTCGTATCGTAATGCTTCACCATCAATAAACTAATCGCCAAACGTTGAGCTTGCTCTGAGCTATTTCCCAGAAACATATACACAAAGAAATGGGATTCAGCAAAACCCCCCCTACAAGGCTGCCTGCAGGTCCACTCATTCATAGAGTGATGAAAGCTTAAGCAAATGAATTACGGCCATAATGGATTCTTTATTGAAACACAGGAACCGGCCATATTGCTGCGCAATATAATAGTAATAGTTCCAAATTGCAGACGCTTTGTTTCTTCCCCTGATGACTGCTGCTATCGCTCACAGGCATACACACACACGCAGTCTGGGTGGACCTAAAGGACAAATAATTGCATTACATTCCGAATAATGGGATGGCATTCATTTTGATTTGGTCAAAGGAGGACAAGACAAGCCGAAACGATTGTTCCCCACCCCCGAACGGGAGGACACACATCCCGCGCGCAGTGGGGCGGGAGATATGGCAGAGCGCCTGATGATCCAGTCATGATAATCAGGCAAATTTTACAAGGCCCACCGCATATTAATGAGCGAGCTCTTAGGTATTCGAAAAACTTTCAAATGTTATGCTTTCCGCTGTTACGATGCGGCACCGTCTGTTGCGGGCACGAGGACATGTGCTGGTAGTCGTCCTTGAATTAATTTTTATCACCCCCTGGTAATTGTCATAATTTTTCATAAAGGAAAAACCCTTGTAAGGATTTTATACACCTAATTGGATACGCTCTTCAGGCGGTGGTGAGACGCACCTTTTTAATTCTAATTAAATCTTTGTTCCATTGCCCTGGTTTTGGTGGTTGCGTGTGTGTGTGTGTGTGTGTGTCGGCGCGCTCCGGAGCTATGTAGAGCAGCATTCTAATCAAGATTTTCGCCGTTTTCACTCTCACCGCAGATATGTACATGACTTGGGTCAAGTTTGGCCAGCAGGCGGCACCAAAGGCCGAGCGAAGGCACGCTCATTGCGTGACATTGAAAAGGATCTAGCATAATGTGCTGGACATGGGGACAGTACTTTTTTCATTTTTGTTTCATTTTTTTTGTTCCGTCGTCGTCGTGAAATTTATGGCTTTTCGCAGATGGCGGTCGTGCTGTTAATTGTCCTTCTTTTGTGTTTGAATTAATTTGTTTTTTTTTTTGTCTTTAGCGTTGAAGTCAATGTTTGAAACCAAAAAAAAGGCAAACGCACTGAGCGAGGACTCTCTCGCGATGGTTCTTCCGGAGTTTTTGTTTTTTTTGTTTTTTTTGTGGGGGGCATTCTTCTTTTTATAGCAGTAGCTTAGGAGGTCCTTCTGTTGGAAAGGCCCGTGAAATTAAGCACTTTTTGCTTGTCAATATTGAGTACTTCGTGAAGGTCGTTAACAACGCATTTTGCTGGTCTGGTTGTGCGTATATACGCATTTTTCAAGGCAAGTGCTTGTGTTTGTGTTTCGTTTAATGTTGACAGTGCCCTCCTTTCCGATTGTTTGCGCTTTATTTGAAAAGTTCTTGACTTGGAATTTCACTTCGCGAGAAAGAGAGATAAAGAGAGAAACAAACACAAACAGAAGAGACCGAGTGCCATAAAGTCTTAATTACACTGACAATGCGAGGATTTTGTGATCATCTCCAGCCAACGTTAGTTATTACCGACATCCATGCATTAAATGTCAAATGTCATCACGACTGTAATGGAGGAAGAGTTTTGGGTCAGTACTCTGCAACGCCTAAAATTTGACGACCGTGGTTTCTCTTTGAAATGGAAGAAAAGCAGGCGGCTGCCTATTGCAGTCTGATGCTGGAACCTTTTAGCAAATTTCCAGATATTTCTTTATGTGCTTCATTTCGAGATTGCCTTAAATTAATTGAATTCTGTGAAGCGGCCGAAACATGGCTACAAGAAAATTTTACAAATTAGTTTTACTCATCGGAAAAAGACATGAAATCAAAGAAAAGAGAAGGTTACCTACGTAGGATTTGATTAGGGACGGTTTGACCTTTTGTTGGAGGAACTGTGGCGTATTTGGGAACTGCTCTACATTACTGAATTTGGGTCCGTCTATTTGCATGATTACTCTACTGAAAATCATGGAAGTACATAAACTAAAGCCTCCTTATAATACCAAAACCATCCGAGTTTTGCAGTTGTCTAGCCAAGCTTAAGGTCTTGCCCTTTTTTTCAAAACATCTATAAGACTGTGGCATAGACCGAATGTTAAGTGACTCGGCGTATGAGGAACTTTGGTACTTTTCAGGCAAGTTGTCATTTTTTTTGTAAGGAACCAAAAACGACTTCTTCTCTTACTGGTAGCTCTAAACGCGTAGTAACCATCGAAGCTTTAGTCTCTCTGGGATTGTAATAATAATAATAATAATTGGGTGGCACAACAGCCCACAAGAGACTAGCGCTTAGCTCCTACAACAACTTCTCGTTTTGTTCATGCTACTGTTCTCTCACGAGTAAAAGGGACCTACAGTTTTTTGCCGAATCCAAACGGCGAGATTTGAGAAGCTTTTCATTTGACAATTGATACTCTTTGAGTGTTGTCAGCAACTCGAAAGAGGTGGTCGACGCACTTACCCACTACGCCACGGCGACCACCTCTTGGATTGTAGCGTCATGCAAAATGTTAATGACATCGAATTTCGAAACTCTAAAGACGCAATTTTGAATGAGAATGAGAAACTTTAGAAAGGGCGCAAAGCAAAGATATCATCTTCTTTTTCTTCTTGTGGTGCTACAGTCCGGGGTGGACCTGGGCCTCAACCAACATGCCTCTCCAGCCAGCTGCCGCCAGTTGCGCACTCCAAGTTGGTTGAGGTCCTTCTTCACTTGTGTGCGCCGCCTTAGCCTGGGCCGCCCTCTGTTGCGTCGTCCCAATGGCTCAGATTCGAAGACTTTTCGGGCCAGAGTAGTGGTGTCCATATGCTATACATAGCCTAGCCAACCTAAGCGTTGTATCCAAAGACGCTTGACCAGGTGCATGTCGCTGTATAGCCCATATAGTTCGTCGTTAAATTTTTTCCCTTCAGGTGCCATTAACGCAAACAGGACTAAAAATCACACGCAAAACTTTTCTCTTGAAAAGACTTTAGCGGCAGGTTTCCGCGCCATAGAACAGGACTAGGATGATCAAGGTGTTATATAAAGTAACCTTGGTCCTTCGAGAAAGGGCTTTATTACTCAGTTGTCTCTTGAGCCCAAAGAAACAGCGTTTGGCAAGAGTGATTCTGCGTTTGATTTCGGTTCTGGTGTTGCTGTCCCTATATACCGCCGAGCGGAGGTAGGCGAAGTCCGTGACAAAATCGAAGTTTCTGCTGCCTAGTGTGAAGCTCTGTCCGAGACGTCGATGTTGTGCGTCCTTCCTTGATGACAGCATGTACTTCGTTTTGCCCCCATTTACCACCGCCGCTTCCGCTTCAATGCCAGCAAACGCGTCATTGACGGCTCGCTGTGTTCGTCCAATCACGTCAATGTCGTCGGCGTATGCTAGCAATTGAGCTGACTTTTGGAAGATCGTGCCTCTGGTGTTCACTTGTGAGTTACGCACGATCTTCTATGGAATGATATCAAAGAGGTCACATGACAGTGAGTCGCCTTGTCTAAAACCTTTTTTGACATTGAAGGTCTCGGTGAGTTCGTTCCCGACCTTGACGGAGCAGCGCTAGTTCTCCATCTTCACCCTACACAACCTGACGAGTTTGGTAGGAATGCCAAAACTAGACATGGCTCTGTATAGCTCGTCTCTATGCACACTGTCATATGCGGCCTTGAAATCAACGAATAGGTGGTGACTGTGGATTTGCACTTCTTGGGTCTTTTCCAGGATCTGTCGTGGTGTGAAGATTTGGTCGATGGTGGACTTCCCTCGCCTGAAACCACACTGATAAGGGCCTATCAGGTTGTTGACGAACGGTTCCAGGCGTTCACACAACACGGTAGAGAGGATCTTGTACGCTATGTTGAGGAGACTAATCGTCGAATGGATCTCCTTTCTTGTGAACCGAACAGACGACGTAGAGATTCCACTCATCGGGCATGCTTTCCTCCGACCAAATCCTACAGATGAGCTGGTACTGCTGCCCTCCGGCTGCTTTAAACAGTTCTGCAGACAGTCCATCCGCTGCGGCAGCTTTGCTCGATTTGAGTCTCGTTATTGCTATCTTGACTTCGTCTGAGTCGGGGGGCGGAATTCTTGCCTTTCATGGTCCAGATTGAAAGGAACGTTCTGTCTAACATCGGGATTTGGGCCGTCATCGCCGTTTAAAAGTCTGTAGAAATGATCTTTCCAGATTCCCAGAACCGATTGCGACTCTACTACGAGGTTTCCGTTTTGGTTTTATGGCTATTTAAAAAAAAATGCTCTAATGGAATTCGCTTTCAAAAATTTTCCGTTCACCCTTAAGCCCACCTTCGGACTTACAGTTAAGTTTAGAGATTCGTTCTTCAGCCGTACCACATGAATATGGAATGCACTTCCCATCTAAACTTTCCCCCCCTCATTACATTACATTACATTCCTTTAACGCGCGCCAATTAAAATCTGCTTTAAGTTTAAGGTAAATTTTCTGACTTCATATCTACCATAGCACCTCAGCATCTCCGTATGCTCACTCTTTTTTTCTTTCAAGAACCTCCTTACTTTTGCTCCATTCATAGAGCCTGCGAGTAGACCTCATTTTTCGATGCAGCGTTGTCTCCAAGCGACTTGTTTAACTGCGTGCCCCTGTCGCACTCTTCGTCATGAAGGAATCCATGGTTTGACGGTTAGTGACAATTAGTGAAGTACGTGATCCATCTAATAATTCTTAAATGGATTAATTATATTGGCGGGTTCAATTGTGGCATGGACCGTGTGGCGTGGCGTGGCACACTTAACCGAATGTCTTTGTAACCGAAACGCTGTTGCCAGTCTCATGTCCGAAGGGATTTGGATCAATTACAAAAGAAAATGTACATATTAATTCGGTCCGTATTCAAAAGACTAGGCTTGTCGTGGAAGCGTACTTCATTGGCAAGGTCATACCTTTGCCAGCGTGATTAATGTGCACCAGTCTTAGAGAACAACAATGTTTTTTTTTCTCTTCACAAAAGGACCGGCTTTATCTTAAACTACTCGTAAAACAGTATTTGCGGGAAGTTTTGGATTTCTTCCTTAGTTGGGCGAAAAGTGAAGCTGAAGCCAATAAAAAGCTTGCAGAAGTTTATGGTGAATCTGTTCCAACCATGCAGAGTGTGGTTTCGATGCTTCAAAAGTGGTGATTTTATCCTCAAAGACAAGGACCGTCTTTGGCAGCTCAGACAAGTTTGAAAATGAGAAATTGGAGGCTTCACTGGACCAAAATCCGTGTCAAACGCAAAGTGAACTTGCAGAACCGTTGGGAGTGACTCAGCAAATAATTTGGTTTGGTCAGAAAAAAAAAGCAATTTAGTGGCCGCCGTGGCGAAGTCTGTAAGTGCGTCGACTGCCGCGCAGAAAGTCTAGGTTCGATTCCCAGACGGAACACCTCGCATTTTTTTCACGGTCTACCTCTTTTGAATTGCTGACAGCTCCAAAAGAGTACTAGAGGTTTATGAAAAGCCTCTCAAACCTCGCCATTTGGAGTCGGCAAAAACTGTAGGTCCCTTCTACTCGTGAGAGAACAGTAGAACGCACAACACGAGTAGTTGTTGTACAAGCTAGGCCCTGGTTCCTTGTGGACTGTAGTGCCATCCAATTACTATTAATTATTATTAAGGAAATTTTGTGCCTTCCGCTTTGAAACTGTGAGATGTCGAAAGGCGATTCCTCACCTCGACTCTGCATTTTAAAAGACATCCACGGAAAGAACTAAAAATGGATATACGGTAACCTAAAGAAGCCAGGTGAAATCTTTCCATCATCGTCTACATCGATGCCAAAGAAAAGCATCGGCGGTTCAAAGCTGGATGCTCCGCATATGGTGGGACAGGACGGATGTGGTGTACTATGACCTTCTACAACTAAGCGAAACCATTGAGGGGAAACGTTATCGACTGCATATAAGAAAGGTATGCCAAAGAGATTTTGCAACATGATGACGCTCGACCCCACTGAGATGTACGAGTAGTGTTCATAAACTACCTGAAAATGCTGAAGAGGTCTTACCCCACCCGTCGTATTCTCTAGACCTTGCTCCTTCCGACTATTGGCTTTTTCGACGGATGCAAAGCTATTTGGTTCGGTCTTTTGAAGAAAGCGAAGGATGACTCGATGATTGGATCGATGCTAGAGAGAACTAATTTTTTAAGGATGGCATTCGAAAATTACCAGAGAGGTGGAAAAAGGTAGTCGCTTGCGACGACAAATGTTTAAGTGATGCATTTTTGAAAACACAAAAACAAAACGAACCAATTTCATTGGTATCGTGTTTGACAGATATGTATGACAGACATGTATGGTAGACATGTATGACAGACATGTTCCTCTCAAAGAAATCTTCCAAGAACATAAGCATGTTTGTGGAAATAATAACCGGGGCTGTCTGATTGATAAGCACGCCATGAGGCTATGCGTCCTCGCAAAGTAATTCTGCAGATGCTGCAGGGATGAAGAACAACCAGAAACCATACTTCATCATTTCTACACTTGTCCCACGCTGGCACGTCGTTAATGTAAATTTTAAGCTGAACATCTCTTAAGTGGTCTGTACTACGTCAGAGATCCTCTCTTTGCCAATTTCCTAGGATTCCTCATCGGTTCAAATGGTTTTATGTGGGATAGAATGGTGGTTCTTAATCGGATTAAGTGCATTCATCAGCTACTCCCACTTTATGCGCACAGGAGCCATCCCAAAGTGTTACTCAATCTGAAGTTTCCGTATCCCATCATTGCTTGCTACGTAAAATGCATCTTATTCCTCAGTTTGTTATTTATTTCAAAAGTGAAGTGGTGACAGATAGATGGACATGCCAAAATGATCTACAAACACAATACAGAATAAAAGCAAAAACTGTGATATAGGTTGTGGCCACCATGACGGAGTGAGTTACACACTGAACGTGCCACCTTTTCGATTTACTGGCAACACTCCAAAAGTATTTAAAGCTTCAAGAATTTCCCGGTTTTGAGTCGAAAAAAAAAATGAAAGGTCCCCTCAGCTTGTTGTTAAAGAAACTACGCCTTGGTCCCTGTAGTGCCACCCATTTTCCATTCATTGAGGGAAGTCACTACTTCTTCTGTTGCGTATAAAAGGCTACACGTTCGATTCGAGGTTGTCGCAAAACATCACTCCATTACCGGCTTTGCTGTTTACGTACTTCCTACCCACTGCTGAACAATCAGCCTGAGACTCAGTACTTAGACACCGTGTTGTGCTCAAGAACACAGCAAAGGCGTGCGGAGAGGTGGCCGCTCCCACTTCCGTTAAAAGAAATAAAAGACTTTAAAATGGACTTAACTTTTTTGAAGATTCTCAAAACAGGAACAACAATCACGATTCCTTGACAGGATACAAACCATTTATTTTTTATCGAATGTATTGTTCGCGAAACTTGGCTTTCTTGAGTGCTCGCAGAGAAACAAAGTTGCCGTGAGTTTGGGAAACTTTTAATCTGAAAGTCATAAAAACTTGACTTTTATTTTTAATTCCTCTTCAGTGCCCCCATCCTGCGCAGCGCTTTGATCGAAGATTACAGTGGCCCCGCCCTGCATTCGCGGCACGTTTTCGTCAAAGAACTAAACCACTCATGCCATTCCAGGGCAGAAGTTGTATTCAAATCACTGCCTCGCACTTCAAGCAACTGTATCATTGCACACCCGAGTGAGGGTGAACGTGTCGGCTAGTCCTTGAAGTTACTCCACGCACACACATGGATTTTGACATCGTTTGTCAAAGTTTTTCCCTGCGATGGTGAGAGGCAGAGGCGCACCACACGCGCCACTTCAGCACACATAAATCAATAAAAGCAGTCCACCGGATTCCAATGCGCGCTGTCTCATTGGCGGTGTATCGGTGAGTGGGAGTCCTGTTGCTAAGCAAGCAGGATTTGGGATGCTTAAATTTTTTGAGCGCCCCCGCCCCACCCCCTCTGCAGGGGAGAAAGTTAAAGAAAAGTTAGGGACTCAATACCTAATTCCGGAGATGAATTTATAGTGTGCATCATTACGTGCTTATTGGACACTTTAATCCCTTAAACAGGAGCAACCGAGCCAACAAGCGAGACCGCCGTCTTCCACTCCCACACGGCGGGGATAGCTTTCATAATTCAATTACGTTCTGGTTATTTTTTCTTTATACTCTTCCGCGCTGGGTGAGGATTTGTCTGGCAAGGACACGACAACGACGACAACGACGACGACGACTGCTGAGAAAAGCGAAAGAAAACGAAACGAAAAAAAAAAGGAAACAAGAAGTATCCAACAACGAGGAGGAATAAAGTATGCAGCAACAAAAATCTGCGCTTAGGACATATTACGAGCACAAAGCATGAAATAATGATTCTCTGTGAAAGCTCGTGGCAGCTGAGATGGTCATTCGCGTGCAGAAGATGCCTCCTCTCGAACCGGATTGGGGTCCCTTTCACCCCGCTTCTGGTTCACTCTCCTGCCGAGTAGGAAAGCGGTGGTCGAAGGAGTGATGTGATAGCAGGAGCCTGTGATAAGAGCATCTGCAGTATGATTCACGGTGTTCACAGCCTCCCACCGATCACCAACAACTTCGAGAATTTCTTTTTCCTAGCAACCAGCTCGGAAGTGCTTTGGGCTGATTTATTAAAGTACCTTCCCAGTTCGGCTTAATCCGCTTTCTGGAATGTACCACTTTCTGCCTAACGCCAAGATCTCCGCCACTCAGCACTCACAACTCTCGAGTCACCAGTTACCAGTGCCATGAATCAGTGGGTGTTAAGGAGATATTTCGTTGCCTTTGACTCGGCAGCAATAAAATTTCCTCCTAAATCGTGCTGTGAATGGAGTGGGAGAGTGGGAGAGCGGCTGCTCTCAGAGGCGTGCGGAAACTGTTAAAGGGTTGAAAACTGAGTGAAGTGATTTATTTAAGTGGCGGGTAAATTTAAAATACGCAATTCATCAATTGTGGTGTGGGAGCAGCGGAACAGAAGATGCCACAGCGTACGAAAGAGGAAACGCTTGGTGGTTGCATTTATGAGATGTGAACGGAACCGGAATTGGGGGCGGTGGGGGGGGGAGGTTGAACGGATGTGTACAAATTGATGAGAGAAACATCAGAAGCATTGCGGTTTGAATTAGAAGATGCGATTTGCGGTTAAGCGTTAATCAATCAAAACCATATGCGCTAACCAGAAACGCGCTGACGTTTAATTTATTTGCGAACAATCGATTTTGCGGAGGAGCTTAAGGATGCCTTGAGTTTTGTAATTTATCATCATCTTTGTTTGTAGCAAGGGGGTGTGGGACTCTGGGGATGAATTTACAGCCATTGCTGTTGTTTTTCAGCGGAAGTGGAATCGTGTGTGGAAATCATTTCCGATTGAAATAAAATGTTGTATTTTCTTGTCGATGTTTGTTGGACCTGCTGACCATGTGCTGAGTGGGGGATCTTGAATGTTCAAGCTGATTTGCGAGATGCTAGAAGGACAAGATTTTTGGCTCAAATTGGCTTAAGCTCATAATTTATTCAAACGATTGGAGAGATCTATCACTGTCACGTGGGACAAGTGTGTGCGTAATAACTGGTTCCTTAATTATGAAATTAATTTTCAGTGAATTACCTAAGCAAGGTCTTGTGCAAGAGCATGACACTGGCCAGTGGAGGGTGCCAGAAGTTCAAATGGAAACCATATGTACATGAGACAAATTGACTACTCATGAGCCTAAATTCAGTTATGGAATGAAAATGGCTCAGTCCTAGATTTCGGTTCGTTTAACACTTGAGCTTTGCAAAGATAAAATTCATTTGAACATAAACTTGTACTGCCACATTTTCTTACGCTTTCCAAACCTTTGACAAAGTTTGGCACAAGGACACATCGCCAAATAATGTAAATAATTGAGTGGCAATACAGCCCACAAGTGATCAGACCCTAGCTTCTACAACAACTAGTGTTGTGCGTGCTACTGTTTTCTCACGAGTAGATGGGACCTACAACTCCGTACTGCGAGATTTGAGAAGCTCTTCGTAAACAATTGATACACTTTGAGTCTTGTCAGCGACTCGAAAGAGGTGGTGCCGTGAAAAAATGCGAGTTGTCCCGAGAATCGAACGTAGACCAGGAATCGAACCTAGACCAGGAATCGAACCTAGACTTTCTGCGTGGTGGTCGACGTACTTACCACTACGCCACGCCGACCACACATCGTACCAGTAACACTTTTCAGGAATCTTGTGAAATGCCTCTGTTCCATGTAAAGTGTAGGAGACGATGGACCACGTTTGAAAATATATACACTGATGTACCAAAGAGGAGTCTTATTGGTCCTTTGCTATACTAAGTGTATACCAAGGAATAGTCTCAAGGCGAACACACTCTTCTTGCTCATTCGCGGATATTCAAAACAGGTGTAGTGGATATTTGCAGCATAAGTAAATTTTAGTCCCGATTTAGTCTAATTCCGACTTTTACTTAAATGTTCATAGGAAACACAACAGAATCCAGAATCTTAAGAATAGAAGAGAAAGATAACCTGTGAAGGGTAGAACAGCTTACAGTACCTACAAACGGTTAAATTCAGAAGACTAGGCAATTACATAAGTTAGTCCCAAGTTTTTTTGTCTAGTAAGTAAGGTAGATGAAAAACGAAACCATTCCCTGATGACAGCACCATCCTGGTACAAGCCAGAATAGGTGAATAATTTGGAACATTCTGTGAATATGTTGTTAAATTAAATGCAATCTGTTAAGCTTCATTCTGCTGGCGGCATAGGCCTATGCACACTAGGCAACGTCGTTGATCGCACTCAATTTGGCGATCTGCCAACGCTATCCTCGTCCGTGCATAGCTCAAGAATGTTCGTCTCAATCTGGACGATGATAGACAAGAATTCTGGCCCCCCGACTTAGACGAGGTCAAGATAGCAATATCGAGACTGAAATCGAACAAAGCTACTGGAGCGGATGGACTGTCTGCAGAACTGTTTAAAGCAGCTGGAGGGCACATGCACCAGCTCATCTGTAAGATATTGTCGGAGGAACGCATGCCCGATAAGTGGAATCTCAGCGTCGTCTGTCCGGTCCACAAGAAAGGAGACCCCTTCGTTTGAGCCAATTATCGAGCGATCAACCTTCTTAACATCGCCTACAAGATCCTCTCTACCGTATTGCATGAACGCCTGAAACCGTTCGTCAACAACCTGATAGGCCCTTATCAGTGTGGTTTCAGGCCAGGAAAGTCCACCATCGACCAAAACTTCGCACTACGGCAGATCCTGAAAAAGACCATAAAATGCAAATCGACCCTCACCACCTATTCGCCAATTTGAAGGCCGCATATGACAGTGTGCATAGAGACGAGCTATACAGTGTCATGTTTAGTTTTGGCATTCCTACCAAACTCGACAGATTGTGTAGAATAGCGATGGAGGGCTCCCGCTGCTCCGTCAAGATCGGTCACTGAGACCTTCAATGTCAAAAAAGGTTTTAGACAAGGCGACGCACTGTCATGTGACTTCTTTACATCACAGCACTGAAGCGAAAGTGGCTAAAATGGGTTTGGTGGGTTATGAGGGCAAAACGAAGTACATGCTGTCATCAAGGAAGGATACACAACATCGGCGTCTCGGACAGAGCGTCACACTAGGCAGCAGAAACTTCGAGGTAGTCAAGGACTTCGTCTACCTCGGCTCCACAGTAAACAGAAAAAATAACAACAGTATCGCAGAATCACTCTTGCCAATCGCTGTTCCTTTGCACTCAAGAGGCAGTTGAGTAATAAAGCCCTCTCTCGAAGGATTTTACTGGCTCTGTACAGCAGCTTGATCATCCCAGTCCTACTTTATGGCGCGGAATTCTGGAAGTTACTAAAAGCGAATGAGGAAGCCCTTAGTTTTTTGAAAGAAAAGTTTTGCGTGCGATTTTTAGTCCTGTTTGCGTTGATGGCATCTGGAGGAGAAGATTCAACACAGAACTCTATGCGATATATAGCGACATGCGCCTAGTAAAGCGTCTTCGGATACAACACTTAAGATGTCTAGGCCATGTAAAGCGTACGGACACCACTGCTCCGGCCCGAAAAGTCTTGGAATTTGAGCCATTGGGTTAACGCAACAGAGGACGGGCGCATATGAAATGGTGCGTACAAGTGGAAAAGGACCTCAAAAAAGTTGGTCTGCGAAATTAAATGCAGCCGACAGAAGAACATGCAAGCTGAAGAGACATGTTGTGAAGGCCTAACCCTTGCAAAATAATCCCTACGATTCACAGGGCCAATAGCATCCTCTCAAAACTTGACGCACATTGAATTCTCCACATTCGAATGGGTTATCACCGACTGTCCATTCATCTTGAATGCAGGAAGGCGTAAGGCATTATTTCTTAAAAAAATGGTTTTAATTGGAGACACCATTGATCTGGCCAAACAGCTAAATAACAAAATTCGAAAACTATTTTCGAAAATTCATGCAAGACTTAAAAACGCAGCCTTCCAAAAAACACAGCAAATGTATGCCACGCTGTCACGATGGCAAATGGCTCTTGGAGTGGAAAACAATAAATGAAGCTCCCAATCTGTGCTCCTCTATTGCGTCGCTAATAAAAACTAAATGAACAAATAACCTCACGTCTGCCCAGCCGAAACCAGCGGTGACACTCAACGGATGGCTACTCCCGAGCACACTGCGAATACAAATTACCAGCACATCGGGGAATGTTATCGCCGCTGGCCCAACGACAAGGGTTCCGGCGGCAAAAGGAGACTTAATTGAAAATTTTGCCTACAATTTAAAACTGTTTCATTCCTAATTGATGCATTATCCCTGACAGCGAAGCACCTGAATCGAAGTAGGCCGAAAAAATAGGGCAAAGCTACACACCCGTCCCATTCGGAGCTGAGCGAGTAACAAGCGAATTTATTTAGAAATCAAAGCAGGCACATGTCAACATGTTTTCCAGTGGAGGTGCCGACAAGTGACACACAAAGGCTGAACATAATTCAAAGGCAGCCTCCCCCCCTCCTTTCTGGCGCACGCTGTAGGCAGTCTTGACGGGCGATGGTATCGCGGGCGAAAATTCAATTAAACCGAATAAAGGAAGATTAATCTCATCGCAACAGCTTACGGTAGCACGAAAGGGTTTCTCAAGATACTTACAGGCGTGTGGTGCTGAGCGGTGCTATCCTTTTCTTCTATCGGATGCAGAGGCATTTATCTTCGTTATAATCCCTGAATGGGTTGAATGGGTGCCGCCTACAAATCTTGAAGGTTTTTGTTCTTCCTCTTTCTTGCCACCTATTTCCATGTCAGAGCGAACCTCTGAACTCGCTCTAGTCTAGGATGAGTCCTTACCGATGTCTCTGTACAAGCCAAGGGCAGGTTTGCCGCGGGGAAAAATATGTACCTCGACCAATTTCCAACCCCTGCCTGAGGTTGACACCGTTGACTAGCTGCTGATGGGGTGGTAGGCGATGGGCGATGGGCGGTGGGTGGTGGGTGGCGGCGAAGTAGAGTGAAGATTACTTTTTGGGTCTCCTTCTGTGAAGGGATAATCAGATAAGTGTCGCATCATTATTTCTGACGAAAACCTTGGGGGTAAACATCCGAGAAATCCTGCTTAATCTCCATTTTATGTTTTCGCACGGTGCAATGACGGAGGATGTACGATGGTATCTGCCTTCAGTGGGATTGTAAGCAAAGTGATGTGCCGCTCCTCGCTCCTGAAATGGGGCATGCTCGCAGGGAGGGGCGTCCGTTGACAACTCGACGAAGGTATGACAATGCTTGCATGTACAGCGGGAAAGGGCGTGCACACTTACTTCTGCTCATCGTGTAGGTAGATAGCGATTGTGTTGTCAAGAATGTGGCACTAAATTCTCCGCTCGAATTGTAGGTGACACATCCGACTGGAGGGGGGTTGAGGAGCTAACGCGTTTTATCGTCTCTCTGGAATGACCCGAGGATACATTTTGTGTCAACTGATGACGTGTAGTGGGTTGTCATTGTTTTTCTAGGCTTAGGGGGCGTTATGGTCAACTGATTACATATCTCTGTTCAAAAATATGGGAGACTGTGTAAAGACGGGGAAAAATTTCAAACTTTCTATTGTGGTCGACGCCCTGAGACCTGAGGGACTTGAAGCAGGTGGTAGCTGATAGCTACCGCTTGTGTTTGGCCCTAATTGAGATAGTAAGATCGAAAAAAAACTGTGACGCATGTGAAGTAAATCTTATCGTGTGACGAAGTCCGCAAAACAGGACGTGGCTTTTACAGCAACCGTGTGTACAGTAGGTGCGTTTGTATCACAAGATAAGTGATCGTATGGAAGGCTTTTTCTACACACTTAATGCTGCCAAAGAAGCAGTGGCAGAAGAGAATTGAAAAATTCCAACAATGAACTCGAACTGGGGACGAACTTGTGCTAACATCTGCTTACATATTATATTACCAGAGTTTCAGTCAGTACGGATTGATACCACAATGGTTAGGAGCTAGGAACGTTGACGGTCAAGACAAATATGGTCAAAATGCAGTCTTTCACGAACCATAAGGGGGCGCAGACTAAGCACACGTGAGCACAGTCCGATGAGAAACAATGAAATAAGTTTAGGTTTCCCTTACCGGCATGACTTGTGTAGAAGTTCCCGGGTCGAAGATGAGAAAGGAGATCAGCTTTTACAATCCTTGAACTGGCCCATCTTAGGAAAACTAAAATCTGACTCAAACAGAAAACTTTCTATACAACTGCTTAGACGAATCAGATAATGACAGACAATCGATACCCACCACTTTTTCATCGATTTTAAGGCCGCGTATGATAGCATCTATAGAGAAGAGCTATACAGTGCCATGTCTAATTTTGGTATCCCCACCAAACTCGTTCCTTTATGTAGGATGACGATGGAAAATGCACGCTGCTCCATCAAGGTCGGTAAAGACCTAACCAAGACCATTGATGTCAAAAAAGGATTCAGACAAGGCGACGCCCAGTCATGCGACTTATTCAACATCGCTCTTGAAAGAATTGTTCAAAACTCGAACGCCAACACCAGAGGAACAATCTTTCAGAAGTCCGTCCAACTACTCGCATACGCCGACGGTATTGACATCATCGGAAGAACGCAGTGTGATGTCACTGGTGCTTTTGAGGGTATTGCAACGGATGCCGCGAAGATGGGTTTATACTGTCAACGAGAGAGGACACCAAACAACGACGTCTCGGTCAGAACGTCACTTTGAGGTCGTCAAGAACTTTGTCTACCAATGACACCAGCGCAAAAATAACTCATGCCAATAGCTGCTCCTTTGGACTAAGAAAGTAATTGGTAAACAAAGCCCTCTCTCGAACAACCAAGGTAACGTTTAACAAGACCCTTATCGTCACAGTCTTGCTATATGGCGCGGAAGCATGGATTTTGTCAAAAGCGGATGAAGCTGCTCTTGGTCGCTTCGAAAGGAAACGAGCGATTCATAGACTGAATAGGAGAGAATCCAATGCGTTCTGAAGAACCTGCAACAAACGGCTTCAATTGATGGCAAACAAGGTTGAATTGGCTGGTTGGGTGCGAATGAAGGGGAATCGCCTATTTTTAGCTAGAACGTGGAAAAGCAGTCAAGTTCTACAACTCGATCGCTTAAACGAAGCAATCAAGAGGCTAGGTCATACACAACTATCACCCGAAATCACGGAGCTTCGTTAAGCAGTTTTGATGTATCCTTCGAATAAAAAAGGCCTCGCGCCCTCTGATTAAAAATAATTAAGTGGCACTGCTGTCTACAAGGAACCAGGGTCTAGATTCTACAGCAACTTCTCGTGTTTTGCCGACTCCGAACGGCGAGGTTTGAGAAGCTTTTTCATGGGCAGTTAATGCTCCTTGAGTGTTGTCAGCAACTCGAAAGGGGTTGTGCGCGTGAGTCGACGCAATTACCCACTAAGCCACGCCGATCATCGCACTCTTAAATCACCAACTATCATGAATGTAAACAATCGCCTGATCACGAGTTGAAAATCGTTGAAAGCACTTGCAAATAAGTCAACTTGTCCAAAAAAGTTTTTTCATTGAGTATTGAGTTTTGTCCTTATCGTATTTATCCCCGAAGTTCCGCACCAGCTGGCTCCCATTTTGCACTTAAAGCTGGCTGAGGTCCTTCTCCACTTGTGTGCTTCATCTCAAATAATGGTCTTCTTCTGCGACATTTAGTGCTGGCCAGTATTAGCCATCTCTTCTATGTTGCCTAGCTATGTAGACGCTTGACTAGGCGATGGCCGCCTTATACTCTGTAGAGTTGTGTTAGTCATTGAATCCTCTTCTCCAGATACCATCAACAGAAATAGGACCAAACATAGAACTTTCCTTTCAAAACGGTGGGCGATATTGAAAAGCAGTAAAGTATTTGTAAGAGTTCTGAACCATGATGCATTACAAGAATGAGATGTTGTACCAAGCCAGCTTGGTCTTTTAACAAGTCTTTGTTCCTCAATTACCTCTTAAGTCCAACGAAACACGGATTTGCAAGAGTGATTCTTCACTTTATTTCGATCCTGTTCTGTCCTTATTTACTTTGAAATGAGGTAAAGTAAATCCTTGACTACCTCAAGACTTTTGCTGGCCATTTGCGACGCTCTGTTGGAGTCATCGGTATTGTGCGTCATTCCTTGATAACATCATACTTTGTTTTCTTTCGATTACAGGCAGGCCTATTTCAGACTTGTTCACGTCAGTCATCATTGACAGCTCGCTGTATTTGTCCAAACACTTTAGTGTCATCCATTTGAAAAAGCAGTTGACATTTGGAATAAGTTTTTTTTGGTGTTCTGTTGCGAAGTTTACCCGCTTTTTTCATGAAGGCTGTTAATACATAGTGTCACATGACAGCACATCGGCTTGTCAAAAACCTTTTTCAAGACTTAAAGTTTCATTGGTTAAGTTCATTACAAACTGTGGCGAAACAGCGAGAGTTGGCTATCGTCATTCTAAAAAGTCTGACGAGTTTGGCAGGAGTGCCACAATTAGACATGGCACCATATAGCTCTTCTCTATGAACGTTGTCATATGCGGCCTTAAAATAAACAAAAAGGTGAAGCGTGTATATCTACCTCTTGGGGCTTTCCAGAAACTGCCTTATAGTGAAAATCAGGCCTATTGTGGACTCTCATGGCCTGAAACCACACTTATAAGGACCTATCTAATTGTTTACAAACGGTTTCAGGCTATGAGTCTGAGAGTGTCTTGAAGGCAATTTTAAGGATGATGGTTTCTTTGCTTTTTTTTTGATCAGGCAGACGACATTGAGATTCCGCTCGTCGAGTATACTTTAATCTGAATATGTCTGGCAGACGAGCTAATGCTTGCCCCCAACCAGATCATCTGCAGCTACCTCAAAGAGTTCTGCGGATAGTCCGTCAGCTCCAGCAGACGTGTTCGACTCGAGTGTAGTTATTGCTCAGTTCTTCAATTTATCTTGTTGACTGGAAATTTATTGGCCAATGTTATTATCAGCGAACTTTGTGCCATTGGAAGATATGCAAACGTCTCCATCTCCTCCGTTCGCATGTAACACTAGTCTCTATATTGAGTATACATACGGCATGAATATTCAATACTTGAAATATTTTCCACTAATATTATTTATTCATATTAAAAAATAATAATCAAACAAAGTAAAACATAATTCATAACAAAACTTAAAAATAATACATTGTTTTTCATTTTTTAACACTTTGGAGCTCTCACAAAAGTATACATACGATTTTGATAAAAACTAAAAATATAAGAATAGTTAGAGTATTAATAAGAAGTATGGCCTCCTTTGGCTTTAAGAACTGCAGATAAACGGAAGGGCATGGAAAACGCTAACTTATGAGTAATTTCTGGGCTTATATTATACCATTCCTCAGTCAGAACTGATTTTAGCATTGAAATTGATGTTACTCGCCTATTCCGAACATGTTGTTTTAAATGATCCCATAAGTGTTTTATGGCATTTAGGTCAGGAGATTGTGGTGGATGTTCCAGTTTATATATGATATTATAGAGCAGCCATTCCCTTACTAAACCGGATGAGTGCTTAGGATCATTATCTTGTAATAGTATATCTTTGCCCGTTAATTGTATTTTTTCAACGCTCGGAATGTAACTATCTTTCAAAATGTGTATGTACATATGCTTCTCCATTATTCCATTTATTAACCTTACAACACCAACACCACTTGCTGCCATTGGTCCCCATACCATGACAGATCCACCTCTACGTTTTACGGAAGGAACAACATTTTTGGGTTCAAGCTCGGTGTTCTTTTTTCTTCACACTTTAACGCGGCCATCACCACCGAAAATGTCTAATTTGCATTCGTCGGTGAGAATGACTCGTTCCCAAAACGAAGGGTCTGTAAGATGGACGTTATGATATTTCTGGGCATATGCTTATCGTTTTGCTTTGCTTACCTCCCTTAAGAACGGTTTTTTTCTTGCCACTCTGCAACGGAGATCCCATCCTTCAAACAACGACGAACCGTTTCCGCACTAACAGATATTCGGTATTAATTTCCGATATCTTTTGTAAGTTTTACAGGGCTCTGTTTCGGATTTTCAATCATAGATCGAACAATTTGCCTCTGCATTCTTTTATCCAGTTTCCGGGGACGTCCTGAGCTTGGCTGACTTTCAAAAGTACTGGTGTTGTTGAAATTTCTTATTATTGTCTGGACCGTTGACTTCGGTAAATTTAAAGATTCTCCAATTTTCGCATATGCTTTTCCATCATTTTTATATTTTAAAACGATCTTGCGAATTTCCATTATTTTGTCAAGTTTCAAAATACTGTCTTCTCTGGTACAGAAATGCGTATTGAATGCAAGGCACGAAAAAATTTAAACAGCTCATCGCAAAAACAATGGAAAATCTAATATTTATTGAGAGTATGTATACTTTTGTGATAGCTTCAAAGTGTTAAAAAATGAAAAACAATGTATTATTATTAGTTTTGTTATGAATTATGTTTTTTTTTTTTTGTTTTATTATTATTTTTTAATGTGAATAAATAATATTAGTGGAAAATATTTCAAGTTTTGCGTTTCTTTTAAGAAAAATATTGAAAATTCATGCCGTATGTGTACTTTTGTGAGTTTGTGTACGTCTTCGGTGATTTGCGTGAACAAAGCAAAACAAAACTGGCGAATTTTTGATCACAATCGATACAGTGTTTCAAGAGACAAGACAGTTTTCAAAATCCTCAAAATTGAACCCACAGAGAGATGATATAGCGACCCAGTGAATGAGATGCTTCATTCATAAATTCAGACGCATTCTCGCCAAACATTGAAGGGGATAAGACTTCTTTTTTAGAGCAAAGCATTTGCATTTACAATAAACTCAAGAAATTGAAGGAACTCCAAATGAGGTTTCTCTCTCTCTCCCTTTTTCCAGACAGAGCAGGTTTCATAAGCAACAAGGCCACCGGGAAATCTCGAGCACCTGCAGCTACAAACTTTGAAATTCCCCAATGAACAAACGTAATCAGCGCAACACATTTAATAAGCCCTACTGCTCTAATCGCCGAACGTGTTTTGTTTCGGCAAATCCCCCCAAACTTGTTTTCCGTATCAACTGGCGTCCGAAATGAAGTCACTTCCAGGGTATGCGCGGATTAAATTTCCGCCCTCCTCCCCCCTCACCCACCGACCAACGCGAATCATTGCTTGAACTAATAAAATTCCTAAAACTAACCAGAATAATCCAATAATTCTGTTACTAGATGAAAAACAGAAAAAAAAAGTTTCGCCAAACTTTATCCTCAACTTCGGCGCGGTGGATATCATTGTTCTCCCGCTGTCGGCTACGGCGAAGGTGACTCTGGCGGAAGGTATTTCCTGCTGAGGCTGCTGACAGGGACGGCGGGTATCCAGAGGGAGATTCCACGTGAACGACGTTATTTTCGTTTTTTTTTCTAACCTCTCAGTGTCGAGACCTGTGTGTATGTAAATCTTTGCTTTACCGGTGTTGAACCCCACTACGATGCTGGTGTGCATTGAGCTCGAAGGGCAGCTGTCGATAGAAGCAGTGTCACCCTGTCACACGAATAATTGCAATGGACCTTCGGTTCCTCCCTTAACCTTTGAACTTTCGCCGTACGCAAGTACTCGAGCACCGGTTCGACGGAAATCACTCGGCTCGCCCGCCTGCCAAAGGTCCACACTGCCGCGTCATTATGTGTAATTCTCGTGTTAAACATCTGCGATTGACTTAACACCCGTAAACAATTTGCCCTGCGGAAAAGTTGTGCTCTCGCTTGTGCAGAGCTGTGTGCTGTTTTTTTTTCGTGTGTTTTGCTGGCGGAAAAAATCTCACATTCTGAAGCTTTGAGGCAATCTGGCGGAGGTTTGTGTAAGGCCGGCTTGCGAGAGCAAAAGTTTGCTCTTTTAATTTATTTTGTTTTTTCGGTTTTTTTTTCGTTTTTCCAGGGAGTCCTTTCCCTGCTTCGGGTCGGCATTTGCTGGAGCACTTTGGGAGCACACGGATACACACGCGTGTATGTGCGAGTGAACACTATACGACACTCGTTAATGCTGGGTAATTACGTTGGAATTTACGAAGTGGTTTGTATTAACGGCATCAAGGGGCTGGTTTGTTTTTGGTGCACGGCGAATGCCTTTGGCCCGGTAGTGGTTGAGGTTAATTTGTGGTTGATGTTTGTATTTCGGGGCTACGTGGAGTCTTCAACTGAGGATAACAAATTTATTTGGTTGAGCGAAACTGTTTTCTGTTTGACGGAATGCCGAAAGCATCACGCAAATAAATTTCACTTGTGGAATGTGTACCATGGACAAGAGAATTGAATGCTCTCCGGGCTGCAGCGATTGAACGGTGGGCGGCTTTGATGCTGGCTGAATGTGTGTAATCGTTTCGAAACTGAATGAATGACACAGAACGATAGTAACTGAATAGAATGTATTTGAGGGTACGTTAGTGCCGTTCAAGTTTGTGCTCTATACTTTCAGAATGCCGACGGTTGTGTGCAATTGCAACTTCTATGGTAGCCTTGCTGTCAATGATTTTGATGGACCCGTTTTAAAAAATTGTGTTCTTGTTCTTCTTCCTTCTTCATGGCGCTATAGTTAGGGGTAACCAACATGTCTCTTCAACTAGCACGACCTCCCTCTCTAGCCGCCTTCAATTGCATACTCCAAGTTGGTTGAGGTCCTTCTCCACTTACGAGCGCCATTTCAACCCAGGCCGTCTTCTGTTGCGTTGTCCCATTGGCTCGGATTCGAAAACTTTTCGGGTCGCGGCACTGGTGTCGATACGCATGTTTGTCCTAGCCGTCCTAAGCGTTGTACCCAAAGATGTTTGGCGCATGCTGCCGTACAGTCTATAAAGTTAGACGTTGAATCTTCTCTTCCAGATACCATCATCGCAAACAGGATCTTAACTCTCATGCAGAGCTTTTCTCTTGGGCAGACTAAGGCTATCCTCATTCGCTTTTAGTAACATTTAAGTTTCCGCGCCGTATAGGAGGACTGGGTCGGTCAAGCTGTTATGCAAAGCCAGGTTAGTCCATTGAGAGAGGGCTTTATTAATCAAATGCCTCTTGAACCCAAAGAAGCAGCTGTTGGCTCGATTTCGGTACTGATGTTGTTGTTCCTATTTACCATGGATCCGAGGTAGACAAAGTCCATAACAACATCGAAGTTTCTGCTGCCTAGTGGTACGCTCTGAACACAACGTCGATGTTGTATGTGCTTCCTTCATGACAGCAGCAAGATTTAAATTTGGCGCCATTTTAATTGTCATTGTTTGACATTTTAATAATTATTATTATTTGTAAGTAGAAGGTATAAGATTAATAAAAATGGAGCGCTACACGAATGAACAACGCATTCGCATTGTGAAATTGTTTTACCAAAATGGTGAAAGTTTTGCAAATTACGATCAATTTGTGGTTACAATAATGCTCCAAAAGAGTCAACTGTAAAGCGATTAATGGAAAAATTTGCTGAAACTGGTTCTGTAACTGATGTAAAGACAACAATGCGCCTTCGACCAGGTCGATCGACCGAAAATATCGCAGCAGTACGTGATTATGTCGCTCAAACTGCATCCACATCAATTCGACACCGAGCTCAGCAAATTGGTGTTTCCAAATCCACTATGCAGCAAAGTTTGACGAAAGATTTGCATCTTCATGCATACAAAGTTCAATTGACTCAGGAACTGAAGCCAGCTGACCATGCACAGCGAAGGGAGTTCGTTAATTGGCTTTTGAAGACACAACATGAAAATGCGGATTTTGCCGATAAAATCATCTTTAGTGACGAGGGCCATTTCCATCTTGATGGCTTCGTCAATAGGCAGAATTGTCGCATTTGTGGCGAGGACCATCCTCGAGGGATTCACGAGAAGCAAATGCATCCTCAACGTGTCACTGTGTGTTGTGAATTTTGGGCTGGAGGAATCATTGGACCTTTTTTTTTTTAAAATGAGTCAGGTCAAGCGAAAACAGTCAATGGTGTTCGGTATCGTGAAATGATAACCAATTTCTTCGTGCCTAGAATTGAAGAAATGAATGTGGAGGGGATGTGGTTTCAACAAGACGGCGCCACATCTCATACAGCCAGAGAACAATTCAATTGCTGCATCAGTCATTTCCCGGTCATGTTATATCGCGTTTGGAGACCAGAATTTGCCGCCTGGATCGTGCGATTCAACACCATTGGACTTTTGTCTTTGGGATTTTTGAAGTCGATGGTTTATGTGAATAAGCCGACGACGACTAAAGTGTTAAAAGAGGAAATTGTACGCCGCATTAATGAAATACTGCAGCATTTATGCAAAAAAGGTCATTGGAAATTTCATTAAAAGATCGCGTATGTGCCAGCAAAGCCGCGGGGGCCATCTGGCCGATGTGTTAGTCCACACATAACCTCATCCTGAGTACTTTACGATATAATAAAGAATTCACGACTTTTTTTTTTAAATATCTGTGTTTTAATTAAATTTTAAATCTTGCGTTCTTATTGGGACACTCTTTACAAGTCCCAGAAGGCTTTCGCAACAGGTCCACTGGTGGTCTGATGGCATACCTGACCGAAAAGTGGTACTAATCTTTTGGCAATGTAGGAGAAAACAGTTTGTTGAGTTTGATAATTTTAAGGACATTTGACAGAGTCTGACATCAGACTCAATTGTCTGAAATTATTTTTTGAACCGTCCAATCCAAGTAGTATTGGATGGGTTTAAGTCTAATATTTATTATGTTAATGCTGGTGTTCCCCAGGGCTCCGTTTTATCACTGACACTCTTTCTCATTTCCATAAACGATCTCTGGTCTGTCACTAGTGGCGTATTGGGTAAGTGCGTCAACCCACACGGCGAACGTTTAGGTGCAATTCCCGGATGGGACCCCTCGCTTTTTTCCACTGCAACACCTCTTTCGAGTTGCTGAAAACAATCAGAGAGTATCAATTGTCTATGAAAAGCTTCTCAAATCTCGCCGTTCCAAGTCGGAAACCCATCACTAAGTTGGAGATTGCCCAAGATGCAGCAAAATGTCTACGTTTCTTAAAGCAATTCAAGAAATATTTCATCCCTTTTGATATGGCTACAATATACAACGCGTATGATCGTCCAAAGCTTGAGTATAACTCTCCTATCTGGTCTGGAGCCCCCAAGACCTCCCTGCACCTAGTGAATAGAAATAATAAGAAATAATTATCATGCGAAATCAATTGATTCTCTAGAACAACGACGTAATGCTGCGTGTGTTTCACTCATTCATTTCAACAAGAAATGCTCAAATGAATAAGTCCGCTGAATTCTTCTTCTTCAAGAATTTACACGCAATTCACGCCTCTCTAGTAAACCTTACCCGTGCACAGGGCAAGAACAGCCGTTCACTAGGAAAGCCAATTTTCGAACGTACGCTTAAGCTTAGAATCTCGTTCATTAGCCAAACCACACGAATATGGAATGTTCTTTACAGCGCAACATTCCCCCACATCACAATCCACAGGCATTTAACACATATCAATATTCAATTCAATGTGCACCGGTGCCTCTTCTACCTCTCTTTCTCTATACTTTCGGCCCGGAAGTGACTTAATCCTAGTGAGCGCCGATTATAAAAAAAACATAATTTTTGAAATTTTTTCATACTTAGTTATTGAGCTTCAATTCATCAACCCTATCACGGAATATATTTGAAACAAATCTACGAATGGAAGTTAGAACACGAAGAATGAGAACACAAGATCCACATAACGGAAGCTCGTGTTCCAAAACTCCAACATGTTACCTAGTGACAGTCCCAAGTTAGACAGTCAAATGGTTACCAACTTGGTATTGGTAACGATTATTAAGTTGAAATGGCACAACCAACCTTTTCCACAACAATCAAGGATGTTCTGAACATACTGGAAAGAACGCTTTGTCCTGTGTGGTTAGAAATTCAGGAAAGCTAAGCGAAAAGAGGCTTTGAAGCCGAATTTTCAAGTTGTGTTGATGCCATGGGATACATATTAATGTAATTGCTCCTTCAATCTCAAACTTATCTTCAGTATAAACGCAGACACAATTTTGAGCAACTCGTTAGAGCTTAGCATAGACATCGATATAATCACCCATTCCCAGCAAAACCGATGTAGAAGCATTCACGGTTATTGTAGAGCTGGCAAAGCAAGCTGGGCTTAGAGTGAACGAATAAAACGGAATATATGCTGTCGACAAAGAATCGATCCGTCAAACAACACCTATCTCGGAATGTGACAATTGACAGCTACAACTTTGAACAAGTTAAGGAGTTTGTCTACTTCGGGGCAAACGTGAATTCCACAAACGACACCTTAGTGGAGATTCGGCGCAGAATCACTCTTGGCAACCGGTGTTATTTTGGTTTGTCCAGGCAGCTAGGGCCAAAACTGCTGACTCGAAGGACTAAGATGTAGAGTAATTTGAAATGAATACTTTTGTACACCACTATTTTCTATTCCAGTCAGTTATTTGCTGTATGCCTTATTCGATCATCCGATTAGGTGAACAACCTTAGAACTCTCCACTCATTTGCACATGAATTGTAAAAATTCCCTGCTAACTAAGAAGCGGTGCTTAATAAACGGATCACCACACTCGCGATTGTTTCTTTCTTTCCTTTGAAATCTCCTATAAAGATAATGTCCTACAAGATGCTAATCCTTATCTTCTTATCAGAGAGGAGCGCTAGACGATAAGCAAAACTTTGAAAGACAAATTCTGTGAATATATGTTCCTGTTTGCGAGGAAGGCGAATAGAGGAAAAGACACAACTGCGAACTCTGTGTGCTGTTTCAAGATGTGGATTTAGTTCGAAAGGCAAAAATACATCGACTTCAGTAGCTTGGCCTTATCAAGAGAATAGACAACAACTCGCCAGCTAAGAGGATCTTCGAAGCCCAGCCCAGGGTTCGAGAGGGAGAGAGACGGAGTGATTGCGGACGTTAGAGAGCTTAGTTGGCAACGGGTAGAACTGTCTGAAGAAGGCAACTGGAAGTATGCCCGGGACCGTCAATAATGGAAGGCAGCTGTGGCTCAGGTTCAGACCCTTTATGGATCGCATGCCTGATAGACAAACATACAAACGTACAGGTGTTTACTTTACCGATTATTTGTTAATTTTTAGCGAATAAAAATTTATAAAGAGAGAAAGAGAGAGAGAGAGAAAAAAAAGATAGGCTCGACTTAGTGACTGTGGCCACATCTAATGAAACGATCCGCTGAACTCTGTTCAGAGAAAGAAAGAAAAAAAAAGACCATTGATAGAGATCCGATTCTGGCAATAATCCATAATAGCTTAGTCCATTAGGTATTTATTCGAGCTCTGACAACTTGGTAAGTTTCTTCTTCTTCTTCATGTGCCGCTACAGTCCGGAGTGGACCTGGGCCATAATTAACATACCTCTCCAGCCAGCACGATCTTTCGCCAGCAGCCGCCAGTTGCGCACTCCAAGTTGAGTGAGGTCCTTCTCCACTTGTGTGCGCAACCTTAGCCTAGGTCGTCATCTGTTGCGTTGTTCCAATCGCTCAGATTTGAAGACTTTTTGGGCCGGAACAATGGTGTCCTGCATCTTAAGCGTTGTATCTGAAAACGCTTGACCAGGCGCATGTCGCTGTTCAGCCCTTAGAGTTCGTCGTTAAATCTTCTTCTCTAGATGCCATCCACGCAAACAGGACCAACGTAGGACTGGGATGATCAAGGTGTTATATGAAGCCAGCATACTCCTTCGAGAGAGGGCTTTATTACTCAATTGCCTCTTGAGCCCAAAGAAACAGCGATTGCCAAGAGTGAATCTGTGTTTGATTTCGGTCAGGCTTTCTTAATCGTGTCAAAAAGGTTGTGTTGAAAAGTTGTTCCTAATTGTTGCTAATTCGTTGGATAAGACTGCGACGGTATGTGTATGTGTATCTCCTTCTCCGCAGAATGTATCTGTCTTAGATGTGCCTTTGGGGTTTACCGATATTTATTTGGTTGTGAGGCCCTGTCTATGTTGTTACAGATGAAATCCAGATTTTGGCAACTGTCAACCTAATACCAAGTTATCATAAAGAATTGAAAGATCGAATTCCAACTGCATACTTGCTAGGATCATGTTGAATGACACCACAGATACAGTTTTTCCCTTTACTCTTTGTAGTGCAGTAATTCGTCTAAGGTCCTCTTTATAACACTATCATGATGGTCCTTGATGTTAGACATCAGAAGCCATCAAAACTAGCAACTACATGTTTCAACAAAACTTCTAAAATATGTATAGTCTATGTACGAAAAAGTGAAACCATTCGATTCAATAGGAAAGGATCCGAAATATTCCCCAGACATTGGAAAACCAACGACAGTCTCTGAATGGTAATCACAAATTGCGTAACAATTCCACAAAGCAATGGTGTTGCGACCGCATTAAATACTCCCTGCGGTGGATCTGCCAACCAAAACCAAATACTTAACCTTAAGTCACCTATAATTACTCGCCTCGTAATTAATGCATCCCATTCAAAACCACAAACCTCCAGTGAAAGTCCTAAACGGCGCTTGGGTTGGTGGTCTTCGGAGTTTCGCATTAGGATGCGAATTAAAATTAACCGCGAAAATTAAAGGCATCGTGATGAAACTCCACACCGAAAACGTTAACACTTTCCGGCTTCCCTATCGGGCTACCATATTTATTTTAATTTAACGCAATTATCATTTGATTAATGACCGAAAGTTGTATTGCCCACTCAGAGGGGACCGCTGTCCGCTCTATTTAATTTTGCTCGTTTTTTCCTTGCCTTACGTTCCGAATGGCTGTCGTGGGACATTTGTCATGAGATGGAGCGCTACTCTTAATAATCTTGCGTTCGGGGGCTTAAGCTGTGTCGTAATTAATTGGTGCCCTTCTTCCCACTCCTTTGACAACGAACTATTTTGAATGGTTTCGTTAATCATTGCATAAGCAATTGCAAACTGGGGTGAAACGTTTCAGTGAAATTAACTTTTCTTGTCGGTACATATATGAGTGTGAATTTCAGTGAGATTTAGATAGGCATGACATTTGCTTTAATTTTTACAATACGTTAAGTACCAGTGATGTAAAAATGGAATAGTGCAAGTTCCACTCGACTAAGAAGGTTTCGTTTTTCCTTTGATACGAGCAATTCAAAACTGTTTCGAATTACTCAATATGAAGGCATTTATCTGAAATGTGTTAAAGTCCACATCTAGATGGAATTCAAATATAAACGCGAAAAACGTCTCAAGGATCCGACACAATCGAGAAGTGAAACGCATCGTAAAGTAAAGGGTTTCCCAACAAGAACACACGACTTAAAATTTAAATAAAACGCAGATATTTTAAAAAAATCGTGAATTCTTTATTATAGTAAAGTAGACAGGATGAGGTTATGTGTGGAATAACACATCGGCCAGATGGCCGCCGCGGCTTTGCTGGCACACACGCGATCTTTTAATGAAATTTTCAACGACCATTTTGCAAATGCGACAATTCTGCCTATTGACGAAGCCATCAAGATGGAAATGGGCCTCGTCACTAACGATGATTTTATCAGCAAAATCAGCATTTTCATGTTGTCTCTCCAATACCTGATTAACGAACTCCCTTCGTTGTGCATGGTCAGCTGGCTTCAGTTCCTGAGTCAATTGAACTTTGTATGCATGAAGATGCAAATCTTTCGTCAAAATTCGCTGCATAGTGGATTTGGAAACACCAATGTGCTGAGCTCGGTGTCGCATTGAGTTGGATGGAGTTTGAGCGACATCATCACGTACTGATGCGATATTTTCGGTCGAACGACCTGGCCGACAGCGCCTTGTTGTCTTCACATCAGTTACAGACCCAGTTTCAGCAAATTTTTCCATCAATCGCTTTACAGTTGACTTTTTTTTGAGCATTATTGTAACCCCAAATTGATCGCAATTTGCGAACTGTAGCCGCAAAACTTGCACCCTTTTTCTAAAACAATTTCACAATGAGAATGCATTGTTCATTCCTGTAGCGTTCCATTTTTATTAACCTTATACCTTGTACTAACAAACACTAATAATTGCTCAAATGTCAAACAATGACAATTCGAATGGCGCCAAATTTAAATCTTGCATTCTTGTTGGGACACCCTTTACAAGCTGTTTCGAACCTGATGGTTCCACGGGGATGGATGTTTCGGACTGACCACCTTGTTTATCAACTGAACAGATTGGAACCAATAGCAAATAAGAAATCGTATCTCTGATTTGAATCAACGGCAACAAGGTTTGTTACTTGAGCTGTATGCCATCAGACATATTTTTTTACATTCCCCTCTTTACACGTTCTCTCTCCCTGACAAAATCCTAGCAACTGTTATTTGTCTCCCTTTACCTGCAATTACATCACATAACTCAAAACGAAGCACATAAATCGTTGTCTTCGTACTCGCTTGTAATTGGTAACCAATGACCAATTTGTCACCACGCACACCACTCGAAAATCGTTATCCATTAAAATTGCGAAAAATGAAAACGTGAAAAAAATGCCACTGTACTCCCGAGGGGAGAGAATAATTGAAATATCGATTACAAATTGCAATCAGTAAATCGATACACGCGGTTAATCGGGAGCAGATAAACCAGCAGACAGGTCAGCTCCGTGTATTTGGTAGCGAGGGGACCGACCACCGCGACACCGAATTTTTTCCCCGTGCCCATAATCACGAAAATAGGTCCGAAATAATTCTTATCCCTAATCTAGGGCAAAACGAAAATAGAAAGAAGGCGAATAAATCTGAAATTCCCATAAGCCGCCCCACCATCGCTGGCCGCCTTGTGTGTACAAAAATTCACTGAACAAGCGAAAGTCAGTCAGGACAGCGGGTCCACGGAGCCGTTGGCACTCTCTTAATCACACATAATCAATACTAATGGACGAATGATGCGGCTCATTGACTCCGGGATACATGGGGAACACCGGGCACCGAGAACATGCTCTGTTGGCGATAAATAAAGCAAGCAACTCTGAAAGTATTTCCCCTCGTTTTTTTTGCCCACACGAAACTCGAAAAGATATCACAGCGCGACGACTGGTGTCCTAAATTCATGGTTCAATATTTGTGAACACTACATGCAGCCCAGCAGCCAGCAGTCTTCGCGGCAGCACACCCTCCTGTTCGCTATCTCTATCCTGTCGACTTGAGGTGCATTCATGCAAGCAGAAATTGGTAATAATTCGAAACGATAGCTTCGAAACACTCGCAAATCTATTTTTAAAGTACCCCGATCCTCCCGCCCCGCCCCCTGTCTGTGGACGGATGAGTAATTTGGAAGATGGAACAGAGGGGAGACACGATGCCTGGCTGGCACTGTGCAACAATTCAATGACATAGTGACTGAATAGTGAAATAGAAAGCGACTTTCATTCAGCTGCCTGTTTCCGATAATAAATTCTGTTTTAGTTTTGGATTCGCCTTTGTATTGCTCCGCCTGGAGTTTTTTTTTTCTGGGGAAGGGTGAAAACTGGATATTACCATAGGATCCGGGAGTAAGCTACTTACGAACGTCAGGGCATAAAGCAGCTTAGGGTGGCTGAGAGATGGCAGACGAGCTCGCCGAGACCGCTATACATAGAAACAAAGACATAGCAGCAGGAGCCAACTTAGTGGTGGATTTCGATTTATCACGAGTGAAGTTTCTCGACACATTTCGACCTGGTATTTAGTGACGCTGGGAGGTACGAGAAGGTGCCTGGACAGTGGAGAGTTGTTTGTGCGTTGAAAAGTTCCATTGGAACGGAATGAGTTTCGAATGTCGTTGACATGCAGTGGAAAAGTTTCCCTGTCCGAGAGAAAGGAATGGAGGAGCGATAAATAAAAAAGCAGCAGTGACAGAGAAAAAGGAATTTGTGTAGAATGCACAACTTCAGCGGAAGATTTGTAACAAATTGATTGAAAATTGATGTAACTGAATTTTACGAGAAGGGTTAGAACTGGGACACCGATCCGGTTTCGAATATTTGTCTGGATAAGAATGTGGGGATGGGGGCATGAAGTTATCTTCAGAAAGTTTACAGTGCACTGGCTTGGAATCACGGAGAAAAGCTGTATTGGTTGAAAATTGGAACGATGTTTCGGTTACGACTTGGGTCAAGAAATTTCCTTTGTAGTGAGTACAGTCTTTTCTAGTCAGTTTATTAATAATATCCGACAAGACTGCAATGTATTAATAGGACGTCTTAAATCCTCATGCGATCAAAAAGTTACCCCAAGAGCAGCAAAACCTTTTGATCACTTGAAAAAAAAGACCTAAACAGTTCCACCTCGTCTTCGATTCCAGTGCCCATTTACAATAACACTCCAGCTGTCAACTCCTGAGATATAGCAAATCAGTGACCTGCACATTTGCAAAGAAGTCAACGCTGACAGAGTGTGTTTGTCAAATCTACTTTCGCACTCGTACAGTTGCAAGGGTTCCATATGATCTCCATGTGCACACAACTGCTGGCTCAGATGCTATACCACCTGAACTCCTGATTAGGTCTTCTTCTAAGCTCGAAAAAACATTGCGCTAGCTTTCCCATCTGTCCTACTCTACAGGGCTCTTGCCGAGTAAGTGGAAAACAGCATTCGTTCAGCCTGTCCCATAAAAAGGGCGAACCGTCATCACCCACCTCCTGCCAACCCATAGCACTTACGTTCCCTCTTCTAAGGTCATTGAAAAGCTGATTAACCGTCAGCTTAAGAAATATCTTGAAACCCGGAAGCTTCTTAATGACCGGAAGAACGGCTTTCGCAGCAACAGGTCCACTTGTAGTCTGCTGGCATACCTCACTGAAATGTGGAGCCAATGTTTGGGCAATGTAGAAGAAAACACGATTGCTGCGCTTGATATCTTTTCCTCCAGATGCCATTAACGCAAAACGGACCAAAAATCGCACGCAAAACTTTTTTCTCGTAAAGACTAAAGACTTCCTCATCTGCTTTTAGTAGCGTCCAGGTTTGCGCGCCATAGAGTCAGACTGGGTTTATTAAGCTTGTATAGGAAGCCAGCTTAGCCCTTCGAGAAAGGTCTTTATTACACAACTGCCTCTTGAATCCAAAGAAACAGTGATTGGCAAGAGTGACTCCGCGTTTGATTTCGGTACTGGTGTTATTGTCCCTATTTACTGCGGAGCCGAGGTAGACGAAGTCCTTGACTACCTCGAAGTTTCTGCTGCCTAGCGTGACGCTCTGTCCGAGACGTCGAAGTTGTGTCTTCCTTCGTGCTTCATCTTGCCCTCATTTATCGCCGCTTCAGCTTCAATGCCAGCAACCGCCTCATTGGTGGCTAGCTGGGTTTGTCCAATCACGTCAATGTATTCGGCGTAAGCTAGCAATTGAAGTGACTTTTGGAAGATCGTGCCTCTGGTGTTGACCTGTGAGTTACTCACGATCTTCTCAAGGATGATGTTAAAGAAGTCACATGACAGTGCGTCGCCTTGTCTAAAACGTTTTTTGACATTGAAGGTCTCGGTGAGTTCGTTGCCGAACTTGACGGAGCAGCGAGAGTTCACCCTGGTCATCCTACACAATCTGACGAGTTTGGTAGGAATGCTAAAACTTCACATGACACTGTATAGCTCGTCTCTATGCAAGCTGTCATATGCGGCGAATAGGTTGTGTGTGTCGATTTCCTCTTCTTGGGTCTTTTTAAGGATCTGCCGTAATGTGGAGATTTGGTCAATGGTCTGAAACCACACTGATAAGGACCCATCAGGTTGTTGACGAACGGTTTCAGGCGTTCACACAATACGGCAGAGAGGATCTTGTAGGCGATGTTAAGAAGGCTGATCGCTCGGTAATTGGCGCAGTCAAAGGGGTCTCCTATCTTGTGAACCGGACAGATGACGCTGAGATTCCACTCACCGGGCATACGTTCCTCCCACCATATCTCACAGATGAGCTGGTGCATGTTCCCAACCAGGTCATCTCCAGCTGCTTTAAACAATTTTGCTGACAGTCCATCCGTTCCAGCAGCTTTGTTCGACTTCAGTGTCAATATTGCTTGACCTCGTATAGGTCGGGGGACGGAATTCTTCTCTACCTTCGACCGGCAAGCTGCGGTCCGAACCGTATAGTCACCGGATAGTCGTTTCACCTAATAATTTCTCCTATTTACCACAAATGTAGAACAGATTTTAGCTGAAATGCGATGTTGATGAAGGACATTTCTTTGAAGATGCCTGCGAGTGTGGCCCGTTTTTGGTTCAAAATCTGAAGCTTTATTCTGGCGCCTTACAAGTTTTAAGGTTCTTATTTTCCTTACCAACTTAGTTGACTTCACTACTTCTACGTCTCCATTTCTAAGCTAAGCAGATCAAGGAAATCTGCCGTCGTTTATAGCCGACTTTCCTTCCTTTTTTAATGGTGGAATGTGAGTGATTGACATTTAAAGGTGTTAAGATGCTTTCTAGAGTGATATTGTTTGTCTTAGTTTCTACACCTGAATATAATTTTTATCCTTACGGGCTCTGGTTTGGTGTTATTTCTTCCTCCCTCTCTTCTTTTCGGCACACAACTCACTTATTTGTGGACAAAAGTATGTAGATGCGTTTCCATTTTTTTCTGATATTAGGACTGCTTCCATGAATAATGTCTTCAGTGAAAGAGTACACATACGTGGACTCAGACCTTTGCTCTATTCTATACGTGTTTAAGGGATTTTTTAATTGTATTATTATTAGAGTGATAAGAGAAAATATGATTTCTCTTAATAACGTTAACTTTAAATCGTCTCTTATTATTTTGACAGAGTTTGACTTTTCCATACAATACAGCCATAGATGAGGAAATGATTCCTTTTTCTGGACGTTGCGGCTTTCGTCGGTACATGCCCGCAAAGCCAAATCCACTGGGCTTAAACAATTTCATTCTTGCAGCTATCGATGGCTTAGTCTTGAATTTTCACATCTATACTGGAAAAGGTTCTGTTGGGGAAGAAGATATGAGGGAGTTTGGATTGGGAGCCTCTATAGTTAACCTTTGGCCCAAGGTTGTAACAGAAGGAGGTTGTGTATACACAGATCGTTTTTTTACCAGTGTCAAGTGTGTCGATGCACTCAGACAGAAAAATATTTATCAAACCGGCACTGTTTTGAACAACCGCATTGGACCTGTAATTAAAAAGTTCAAAGAGGATAGAAAAATGAATAGAGGTGAGTGGGAAGAATGGGTGGGAAGAAATGGCTGCTAAGTTGAAGAACAACAAAGGAGGGCTTCTTTTATCATCTTATGTTGAAGCTCAACCCGATATGTCAACGGTGGTCCAAGGAACAGACTTGTAAGGTTGCATTACCCCAACCTGTATGTACAACCAATGCATGGTGGATGCGACCGCTACATCTCACTACTGATATGTCCGAACTAACAAATGGACCATTAGAGCATTTAACCATTTTGTGGATCTGGTTATTACAGCAAAATGTATACAAGGAAAAAAACATTACACTTCTGGAGTTCAAAGTGTATGTTGCAAAAGCTTTAATAGGATTTTCAAAGCCAAAGAAGCGGTCGTTAAAAATCGGTCTAACGTACGTCTCAACTCGAACTCCGAATCAACCAATCGCTATTGCAGGCGATTTCATTGTACACAATTCTACTTGGCTTCGACATTCAGGCCAGACAACACCCGAAGGAAGGTATATTGAAATCTTTGCTGAAGTAAATAATTTGACTCAGCTTGTGAATGAGCCAACACGAATACCTGACATTGCAGATCAATTCGCTAACACCTTGGACCTGTTTCTCACCTCTCATCCTGAGAAATACTCAATCGAAATTCTGTCGCCTCTAGGCTCGTCTGACCACTGTGTCGTATCAGATAATTTCTCGTATTCACCCCACACAGTTAGAGAACGAATTCCTAAAAGAACTGTATGGCTCTACGAGAGAGCCGGCTGGAGCGGACTTAATAACTTCTTTAGGAATTTTAACTGGTCACTATGCTTCCTCGATAGTGACGTGGATGCCGCTGCTGATACGATCACAAAGAAGAAGACCTTCATTTCACACAGAGTGAAGAGCATCAAGCCCAAGGCAAATGCATGGTATGACTTGAGCTGCAAAGAGGCTATCAGGTTAAGAGAGATGAGTTTCCGGATTTATAAAGCCAACCCTTCTGAGGAAAACCGGAAGAAGTTTAAACGGGCCCGTAATGACTGCAATTCGCTACTAAGACGTGTGACCGTTACGACCAAAAGTTGAGGCAAAAAGTACATAAGAAACTCAGCCTCGTCTTCAATTCCGATGCTTATTCACAATGACATTCCAACTGTCAACTTTTTGGACAAAGAAAATCTGCTTGCTGCTCACTTCGCAGCTAGCTCAACGCTTCCAGATTGTGCTTTGTCTCCACCTGTACTTGAGAGCGTAAATTTTTCCATGGGACAGATTCACTTTCGCACTCGTACAGTTGCAAGAGTCCTCAAAGATCTAAACGTGCACAAATCCGCTGGCCCGGATGGTACACTCCGTGTTCTTCTGAAGAGGTGTTCTTCAACGCTGGCAAAACCACTGCGTAAGCTTTTCCATCTATCCTACTCTTTAGGGTTCTTTCCGAGTAAGTGGAAAACAGCATTTGTCCAGCCCGTCCCTAAAAAAGGGAAATCTTCGTCACCCACCTCCTACCGACCCATAGCACTTACGTCCCTTCTTTCCAAGGTCATCAGAAACGCTGATAAATCGTCAGCTTGTAAAATATCTTGAATCCCGGAAGCTTCTTAAAGACCGGCAGTACGGCTTCCGCAGCAACAGGTCCACTGGTGATCTGATGGCATATCTCACCGAAAAGTGTTACCAATCTTTGCGCAATGTTGGAGAAAGCTGATGATAGTACCCTCAGCTTCTCATATTCGTTCCTTGTCTCACGTCCCAGTACTTCGGCCGTAGACTTGGAACGGCAGCGTATGTTAACCACATTAAATTCCGATCTTGACAGCATAATCGCTTGGGGTACAAGAAATAGAGTGGAATTTAATGCTTCCAAAACTCAGTGCTGTCAACTGTCACTCAAGCATTCCCAAAATAACCAGCCGTTATCCATGGACGGCACCTGCGTTGTTGAGACCGAAAAACTTTCCATCCTCGGTATGCGTATCAACTCAACACTTAGTTGGAACGATCACATACATGAGGTCGCCAAAAATGCTGCGACATGCCTAGGTTTCCTAAAACGATGCAAAAAATTCTTTACCCCCTCTGATCTGGCTACAATTTACAAGGCCTACATCCGTCCTAAACTCGAGTATAACGCTCCTATCTGGTCTGGTGCTCCCAATACCTCCCTACACCTACTGGATAGAATCTAAAAGCGAGCGTTAAAACTTATAGGAGAAATTACCTGCAACATCCAGTTCTCTAAAAAGGAGAAAAGTGAACCTACCACTTACAGTAGAAGAGCGTTATGATGGTTTTAAGCATTTTCCTCAATTCATAGAAGCAAAGAATGCTGCAAAGTGCCGGGCTCCCAGTTGCTCAAATAGCAATAATTGTTTTTTGACATACCATAAGAAAGAATAATTATTTATGCGCGTGATGGAAGTGGTTAACGCCACATTGGCGTCGTCCTATATTCATCACAATTTTTCAAAGATGCGTCTTCTTTCTAAGAAAAATTTCGAGAAAAAGGTGCAGGCATCTTTCGATCTATTTAAACAAATTCGCTGTCTTACCGGGAACCCCAAACCTTAGCTGCCATTGTGATTTAAATGAATCACAAAATGATTTCCCTCTCAGTCACACTGTGACATCATATCCCTTCTATGTACCAAACAACGCAAACGTTGGATTGTGAGTTTCGATCCAGAACAAAGTCTGCATGTCACTACATCCCCTCCGCATTTGCCTTTCTTTAAAAAGGCGAAGGTTCTCGCCTTCTGTCTTCTAATTGAAAAATTCCAATCACCCTCATTAAGACCTAATTGCCAATTTCGTGAAAAATCCGAAATCTCTGTTTGCAAAGACCGCCATAGATAATTAGTTAAGCTTTAAAATCCATCTGCATTGATCAAACGACGACGGCGGACATCCCTCGATAATTTAAATATAATTTGAAGTTTCTCCCTTACACCGTTTAGTGTACACGCCCGACAGCTAAGCCCTTAAGTATCTAAATCCTAGTTCAGTCCGGAAATTACTTGTACAGGTCAGTTCAACGATAGTTCCTCCCTCTTTTCCGTCCACTCTCATGACTCATTCACCGACTTCTACACTGAGTGGGAATGTAAAACAGTTGGAACACCACCCTCTACACCTTTTTTGTCTCACGTCTTTTTTTCACCGATTTCTACGAAACCCCTGACAAATTGAAAATAAAGGAAGAGAGACGTGCGGCAGTGCTGGTGGCGGACAGGCGGATGGATACAAAACGTACTAAGAAAGGAGCGAAGCTGCTTACAGTGAGCTTAATCTCTTCCAGTCCCCATGGAGATAGTGGATTTCATTTCTCCTTCTCGTTACACTGTATGTACGTACGTACCAGGTTGAAGTAATTATTTAGCAAAAAGAAGGGACTTATGGGCGGTCATCCACCCCCAAAATCCGGCTCGAAGGATCAGACCATGAACTTATTCTGATTGTGACTTCGACTCCTCCTGCTGCAGTCGCTGCCGATATGAAGAGCGAAACGAATGCCTTCCACAGTCGAGGGAAGCATACCGTGCTTAGGTGATGTCATTCTGGGAAACGAATGAAGTAATTACAGAATGTATCCATCCACCCGTTAGTTGCAATGTGTTTCACGAGTTTGTGAGCGTTGTTGCGCTGCCGTTCCTTTGTGCACCAATTACTCCGTTTTACATCGCTGCACTACTGTCTGCGGAAGGAAACAAAACAAATCAAGAGCAATTACCGAGTTGTAGATACATCCTTGCTGAAAGAACTCCGCGCTTAAACTCCCGAGTGCTCATACCGAACTCAGCACATTCCACTCTGTCTGATAATTTATTGCGAAGATTGAAGTAATTAATTGCAGGAATAATGCAATTAAGCTGTGGAAAATGTTGATTTTTTCCCCGTAATTATTCAGTGGGTTGAATGTTAATGAAACTCTCATTAACATTTGCATTCAAATGCGTTTCGAAATGATAGAGTTTGCTTTTCGACGGGAAAAAGTTTCAACCTGAAGGATGTGGTTTACAACTAATTAAACGACTTGTTCAAAATGTTTATCCTGTCCTGAGGTCGCGCATCATTTTCGAGAGAAAAGTTTTGCGTGCGATTTTTGGTCCTGTTTGTATTGACGGCATCTGGAGGAGAAGGCTTAACGACGCAATCTATGGGCTGTAGAGCGACATGCGCCTCGTCAAGCGTTTTCGGATACAACGTTCAAAATGGCTAGGCCATGTAGAGCACCATCGCTCCGGCCCGAAAAGTCATCGAATCTTAACCATTGGGACAAAGCAACAGAGGACGGCCTAGGCTTAGGTGGCGCACACAAGTGAAGAAGGCCCTCAACCCACTTGGAGTGTGCAACGAGAGGCAGCTGCCGTTCATCTTCGTTCTAGCTGAAGAGGCATGTTGTTTTGAGGCCCATGTCCACCCCGGACTGTAGCGCCACAAGAAGAAGAAGAGTTGGCATCAGCAACAAGTGCGAAGGGTTGTGCAAGAGTTTTCCAAAACACTGCTTGGTGAAGGAGAGAGGGAGAAAGTAGAGTTTTCAATGCCTGAATCTGTATCTTTCCTTGTTTCTGTAATTGTACAGAAAAACATAAATTAATTCAGTATCACTGTGACTGACTGACGAGTTCCTAGGAAAATTCAACAGGAATGATTTATGTCAAGTAACAAGGAAGCAAACTAAGGTCCGCCTTTCATAGTATAAAGAAAAAGTAAACGTACAGGAGACTCACAATTTGTAATAGAATTATGAGCTTCCAATTTATTCCGGAGTATGCGTGTGGGTTGTGCCGACACACTACTTAGGCCAAACTTTACCTCTGGGACAAAGATATCCTTTCCTTATAGTAGCTAGACAGAATTACCTTCATAGGGGATCCCTCCAAGTTCCCAATGTAGTTTGTTTGCATTTAGAGAGGACTACACATTAGCAGAGGCGATGGAAAACGATTTATCCTTCCGTCCACTCTCTGCAAAATATTCGGTCGGTTTTTGATCTTTTCAATGGCGATGGAAGCGATTACCTATATCGTTGAAAACATGACTTTTGTCAGCATCAGCGTCTGTTTTAGACCAAACCATTGGTTTTTGCCCCTTCAAAAATGTCCGAATTGGTTTTAAATAAACAGCATTCGAGGAAAGTTTTGTTTTACTTCTTAACATCTTAATGACTGCAGAAGTTTATGGTAAATATCCTCTGATCGATAAATCATTCAGAGAGTGTTCTCGAAAATGGTAATTTTAGCGTTGAAGATAAAGTGCGTCTTGGCTAGTCCAAAAAGTTTGAAGATGAGGAACTGGAGGCATTACTGGATTAAGATTCGTTCCAAATGCAAAGTGAGCTCGAAGATCCGTTGACAAGTACACAGTAAACAATTTCCTTTCAGTTGAATTTATTCAACAGCAACGAGATTGGGTGCTTTACGAGTTGAAACCAAGAGATGTCGAAAAGCGATTTTTCACCTCGGAACTGCTTCTTGAAAGATATCCAGACAAGAGAACTTTTGCACCGGATGGTGTCCGGAGAGGCAAAGCCTAGTGAACCCATTCCATCCTCGTCTACATCGAAGCCAAGGCTGATGTTCTGCATATGGTGGTACCAGACGAGTGTAAGCTGCTAAAACCAGGCGAAACCATTGATGGGCTTGATCAGGTCAGTTGCCTTAAAAAAAGACCAGAATAGGCATGACAAGGTAACTTGGTTGCTGCAGCAGTCAAAAAGTGTTTGCAAATGTTGAAGTGGGAGGTCTTAACCCACCCGCCGTATTCTTCGGACCATGCCCCTTCCGACTACTGGCTTTTTTGACAGATGTAAAATGATTTTAGGGGGTCATCGGTTCGGCGGAAACACTGGTTAAGTTGGCTAGCAGGTTGGCTGGCTAGCTAGTTGACTAGCTACTGTGTGGCTAGTTTACTGGCTGTCTGACTGGCTAGCTCCTTAGTTGGATCGATACCAGAGAGGACTCCTCTTTTAGAGATGGTTTTCGGAAATTACCAGGGAAATGGAAAAAAGTAGTCGCTTCAGGCGGACAATACTTTGAGTGATGTAGTTTTTATGTTTTCCGACCTGAACCTACTAAGCTTCAATGTGTGATAACAGCATATCTATAAATCAGAAGACTTAATCTTAATGGAAGATGAAGACTTAATGGAAGATGACATCAAAGGCAAACTGAACTAGTACGCAGGTTTTGAATAATTGTTGAAATCTGGGAAAATGTTTCTTTCGAAACTCTCTTTAATAATACTTGAGTGGCACTACAGCCCAAAAGGGTCAAGGGCCTAGCTTCTACAACAACTACTCGTGTTATGCGTGCTACTGTTCTTTCACGAGTAGAAGGGATCTACAGTTTTTTGTCGACTCCAAACGGTGCGATTTGAGAAGCTTTTCATTGACACTTTATACACTTTGAGTGTTGTCAGCAACTCAAAAGAGGTGGTGCCGTGAAAATTTAGAGGTATCCCGTCCGGGAATCGAACCTAGACCTTCAGCGTGTGGGTCGACACACTTTCCCACTACGCCAAGGCAACTACCGAAACTCTCTTTACTTTTCCATAAAGACGCCCAGATATACATATGTTGTAGAAGCTGAACTTCAGCCGTTTTGGAGCTCAATATGGATTATTGATTGTTAAGAGTTCTAAAAATGTAAGGTTTTAGGCGCATCTTACTATGAACAGTGCATAAAAGTGATTACAGGAGACCTCTAGCTAACCACATTTATGTTGATTGAAGTCTTTCCCCTTTTGTGTCTTCAACAAGGACAACCCCTGTTGCATTTTCCGAAGGTTTTTGAGCTGGAGAACATTTTTTTTCAAGCGCTGTATTTATAGACACTAGGTGCATGCCGTCTCTAATTCTTCTCCTTTAGATTCTAGTAACGTAAATAAAACCCAAAATCGTACACAGTCTGCTTGCTATAAAGGCCAAATCTCTAAATGATTATAGGAACGATCAAGGTCCTTAACAAAGTTAGCTTGGTCTTTCAAGAGAGGATTCTTTAACTTTGTTGCCTCTGGAGCATAAAGGAGCAGCGATTTGAAAAAGCGATTAGGCGCTTAATTTCACTATTGCAAGGTAGGAGTGGACGAAGTCCTTAACTCCCTCAAACTTGTTGTTGTGCAGTGTACCGCTCTGTCTTCATCGATGTTGCGCGCCTTGTTGTGACTATATGTGACCTAGGTTTTTATTTACCACCACACTGTTTCCGTTTCAAGCGCTTACTCAAAATCATTCAAAACTTTAACGGGCATTTCGAAGCTTTTTTTTTATAGTTGGCGCGCTCTAAAGAGGTTGCGATTACCCTTAAGGAACCGGATTTAAGTCACAGCACGGGTCGATCACTGAAAGATACGAACAGCAACATCTGACGAAAATCAGAATACAAAATGATTGGCACATTGGGACGTTGTCGTCATTGTCAAGGGTTTCAGTATATTGAAACTTATTGGGACAACTGAAAGAAAGACTCAGATTTATGACGAGAGATGAGACTTCGCATTAGACTGTCCATTGAGTGCGATTCAGACTTTCAGTCAAGTCTTATGGGCCGTATAACTTCACCTATTCTGCTTCTCATTATCCTTTGTAATAGTAAATCACATTCAATATCAACGTGTTAAGAATTTATTCTAAATACGTGCCCAGATTTATTCCATTTACGGGAATGCATAATTTGGAATATATTTCTCTATGCTAAACCAATCCTTGGCGCTTATTTAAAAGCGGATTTGCTGCTCAAGGCACACTTAGGCAAAAAGTCTTGAACTACGAATTCGTCAGCGAACGCCTCATGCCGATTCGAATCAAGGCTAAATTCGGGAATATCAGCCTGATTTGCGCTCACGCAAGGACGAGTTCTATGATCTCGTAGAAAAAACATACGATCGATGCCCCAGCTAAAACACAAAGATCATTCTAGGAGATTTCAATGCACAGCTGGGAAAAGAGGACATCTTTGCTGGCATCATCGGGAAACACTGGCTGCACAACACCACCTTCGGAAACGGACTCAGGCTGCTGGACTTCGCCGCGGGGCGGAACCTCTCTGTGAGCAGTACGCGGTTCCCACATCTCAACATCCATAAGGGAACCTGGCGATCCCCTGATCAATCCACCGTCAACCAGATTGATCATGTTGCGATCGACGTCAGACACTCCTCCAGTATTCTCGATGTCCGAACATTCCGAGGTGCAAACATCGACTCGGACCATTTCCTTGTTGTAGCCAAGGTAAGAACCCGGATATCGAGAGAGCAACGGAGTCGAGACAGGCCAAAACGGTTTGACGTCGGAAAGCTACAATCGCAGCCGATCGCTAGAGCCTTTACCGATCGATTCTCCCTGAAACTGTCTCAAAGTTCGACGCTGCCTGCACTGACAATAGAAGAAGAATCGAAACGTGAGACTGCTAGCTTACGCCGACGACATTGACGTGATTGGACGAACACAGCGAGCCGGCAATGAAGCGTTTGTTGGCATTGAAGCTGAACCGGCTAAAATGGATTTTGTAATAAATCAGGGCAAGATGAAGTACGAAGGAAAAACACACAACTTCGACGTCTCGGACGGAGCGTCACATTAGGCAGCAGAAACTTCAAGGTAGTCAAGGAACTCGTCTACCTCAGCTTTCTGGTATATAGCGACAATAATACCAGTACCGAAATCAAACGCAGAGTCACCCTGTTTTTTTGGGCTCAAAATGCATTTGAGTAATAAAGCCCTCTCTCGAAGGGCTAAGCTTGCTTTATATAAAAGCTTGATCATCCCAGTCCTTCCTTCGGGAAATTGGACGTTACGACATGCGCCCGGACAATCTTCTTCGGATTCAAGGCTTAAAATGACTGGACCATGTAGAGCGCATGGACACCACTGCTCCGGCCCGAAAAGTCTTCGATTCTGAGCCTTTGGGACAACGCCTAGGCTAAGGTGGCGCACACAAGTGCAGAAGGACCTCAACCAACTTGGAGTGCGCAACTGGAGGCAACTAGGAAAGATCGTGCTGGCTGGAGAGGGATGTTGGTTGAGGCCCAGTTCCACCCCGGACTCAAGAAGAAGAAGAAGAATCTAATCTTTGCTTAGCTCCCTTGGTTGGCACTTTATTCGTTGAGTCTGGTCTTACACTGAGTCTAACGGGGTCAGTCTTGTATGTTCATTATACTGCTTGAGTGGTGTGTTGTGTATCTTCGATTTCTTACATACAGAAGTGTTCAGTGAGAACTCCGGTATTGCTGTTAACTTTGCTTAACGTCCATTAGGCTCCCTATGCACGTTTACGCTTCCTTTTTAGCGTTATCTGCTTCATCCGACAACTTGGTTTCATGTTCGTCATCTAAAGTTTTCTTTCTGCTTTTCAATCGGAAGCTATCTGATCCTGACAGCTGTCCCTGTCCAAATCTTGATAAGTCGCTTCAGGACAATCTATATGATCGCCGACTATATCGACTAAATCAGTTCTGTAGCATGTCATGGAGTTTCTGATGGACATCCGGCGATTACCCTAATTAAGTGCCACTTATAATCACATTTGCGACTAATTGTATTCCAGAAATCCAATATCAATTTCCAAGGAAGCACCCACCTTACACAAATGCTGATAACTTCTGCCCGCCTTCCACTCTGCATAAAGTACCATTCTTGATGAACTGAAGGCAAAGAGTCATGTCTGGTCAGTACAGGCTCTTCCCCTTGTCATTCAAATATCACCTTAGGTGCTATCTCACCCAACTTTCTCTGGGCATCGGATCTCATCACACATCCACGCACAGATGTCCTCAACCGTATCGATTGCCGGCCCAAAATCATTATTCTCACTTAAAACTGATTCGGTCGCCATAAGCCACAGAAACTTTTCCCCCGCACCGATTCGCATGAATGATCGTAATGAATCCTCAACCACTTGTGCCCAATATGAGGGTATTTTTGTCACTTGGTCCTCCTTGTTATTCATGCTGCACCTCTGACCTTCGATATTAATATTTACCCCGGGGGCACACAGCAACAGCTACAGCACCCGGTCCTCTTTGCCGCTTCAATCAACCAAACTAAAGAGAACAAATTAAGAACATCTCTGCACAGATTGCCTTCTTCCACCGCTTTATCATTTCATCTCACTATCAGACCATCATCCGGGGCCAGAACGTCCTGACTGCCGACTCCGGAGTGAGAGCCGAGTGAAATTAACGAACACAACGAACGGACACGGACATGGACACGGACAGACGGACGCATCCATGTGAAGGGATGTCAATTTTGCTAGGGATAATTTCATTATTGTCAAAAAGTTGTTCGTTTCAATGCCAGGCCACACTTTTCTGTTTTTTTTTTTTCTTTTTTTTGTTTTCTGCTGGTGCCTCTTCTTTCGCATGTGTGAAATGCCCCCGGTGGCGGAGATGCCAGGCGCCCACCCTCGCACGCCCGCCCACACATAGACGCATGCACACGGTAAATGGAAAAACTTTGCGCGCCCTGGCTGGCATATTCCTTCACGAATAAAGGAAAATTGAGTTCTTATCGATTGGAAGAGACCGGTTTTTTCTTCGCCTCGCTTCTTCTATGATATTGGATTACATTTCCGTCCAAAGTTGCGTCCTGCCTATTAAACACATCCCAGAAGCGAGAGCCACCACACATCGATCGTCTACGCCACGTATGTGCGCATCAAAATAGCATCATCAACATCCTACCCCTAGCCGGAGGCAACCTGACAACCACTCAACTGATGCGGCCACTAGAATCTTGGCTGTTGCATATTACCCGAGCTGTGTGTGCCAGTCTGATGGATGTGGGACGAGTTCATAGGGAAAAGGAAAATTGAGAAAATATTTTATTAATAATTACATGTCCTTTTACGGGGAGAGTCTCTCTGTCTTCGTCTTCGAATCCGTCGTCCTCCTGTGTCCCACCTCGGGATTCTGCTCATTTAGTTTCGATGATTACATTATCGACGAGATCGAACCTCGAGGCGGGCGTGTCTGAGACCGGGCAGCTGTAATGGGGGCGGGTGATGACGAAGTGTGCCCGGCCGAGGGATGCGATATTTGATGCCTGTGCTGAATGGAATGGCTTCGGGTGCTGTGATGTGAATAATGCGAGTGTCCCTAAATGTCCTGGAGCAGGTATACAAGTGGGCTTAATTGCTGTGTAGGCCTTTCGCCTAATGATTGGTTTTCCTGAGTGTTATACTTTCATGAACAGGTTCCAATTGAGAAGCGCTTAGCCTTCTGTTAATTGGAATCGTGGACAAGGCTAGGACAGAAGTTCATGTTTATTATGGGATGTCGGCCAACTTGGAAATGAAACACCTTTTCTCACTGTATCCTTTCGCTGCTCACTCGCATACGTTGTATTTGCAATCAAAAAGAAGGCAACTGCCATCCTAATGTATCACGGGGCCAAGTACTTAAGAAAAACGACTTTCAAGTAGAGTTACACACCCACTGGGAGCATTCAGGTTTTCACCTCATGCCTGAGTACTTTCGCGACAGCGGAAGTTCAAATGGATGCGGAATTTATGTATTCCGCTTCTGATGGCTGACTTGATTGATGTGTGCGCCTTCAGGAGATTTGCTTCTACGGTGAAAAAGAGGCGAAATCTTCGAGAGAATACATTTAAAAGCTCTTATGAACAGCGTGAGCGCAGTCAATGATCCAGTAAATGATCCTAAATCCATCTAAAATGTTTTTCCCAAGGCCTGTGGAGGAGAAACGAAGGCAGTTGTGGTTGCTCCTTGGGGTAAAGTTTTCAGCAATTTTCCTTCGTTTTGGTAGTCTTCTCCTTTCCTGCAAATGCAATCATTGTCGCCATCTCAACACTCGAGCGTTCTTATCTGTTCAAGGGTGAAAATCTAACAATAGTGGAAAATGTGAAGACGACGCTTTGCCCACACATGTGCATTTCTTCTGAATTTGTTCAAAAATAAAGCCTTTTTCCAACTCACGAACTCAGACAACCTCTGGAGATGATCAAAAGGCAAGGATTGTGGGTTCTACGCGTGGAGTGGGAGGTCCTTAACAGACCACATGTAATCGAAGAAAGTGCGAAGGCCCTGGACTGCTGTAAAGCAGGTACTATCGCCATCAAGGCATGGATGGGGCGATGGGATGGAACGGACTGTGCTAAAAGAGCAGGACCAAATACGACATCTGCTTGGGCGATTGCTACAGAGGGGGAAGACAGGGTTTATTCGGGTGCGAGACACAATTAGGCAATGATTCAATCCTGTAAGCGAAACCTTCGTTACAGTTCTTATTGTGGCTTCATTCAGCAAAATCCGCCAGATTTACATCCAGAACCTTATAGAGGCAGAGGACGGTAATTGCAAGGATGAATCCTATGATCCCATAAAAAGGAATGCCACCGTGGACCCAGCTACGACTTCAAAGAAATTTTCAAAGATTTCTGTGCAGAACTGTGAAAGCAGGACATATTTCCTAGGGACATCAGAAACTTCCGCCTTCATGACAGCACACTGAATCGGTTCCAGGCTTTTAGAATTTGTCTTGTGGCGTAGCTATTTATAAATCGCCAGGTCTCCTGATCAACCAATTGTCAGATTGATCACTTTCGCTATCGCAAACAGACATTCCTTCAGGTTGATGTCCAAGCAACGTCGAATTGGACCATTTTCTTGTTAAAGGCACGCTAAGAACGCGAATATCGAGAGAACAAAGGAGTGATGAAAGGTGTGGGTAGAAGCAAGCAGTCAGACAGGAGCCGTACAAGGTTTTACTGATGTCATTTTATGCGACTACATTTCTCAATTTGAAATATTATGCCGGGATATTCAAAACTTTCAACTTTCAATACCTTCGAAGTTGTTGTCGCTGATGTTTCACTATTGGGCACGTCTTACGGCTGGTGTCCGTGCTTATGACAATGTTCCCTTAATATTTAGTCCAACTCTTCAGCTACAAGTCAGCACTAACGAAAAATTTTAGGGTCTGATATGATGAGAAAAAATTTAACTGAAGACTTACAACCTAGTGAGATCAAAGAAAGTCTTGACGGTTGTATGCTACTGCCAAAGAGCTAGCGGATGCTAGTGGAGTCTCCAACGACGCATTACCTACTAAATCTTCGTCTTCGCACAGGCTTACGCGGATGATGTAGCCGTACTTGTCACTGGACCATGCCTTGCGGACGTTTGTGCAAGTGGACAGACGGCCCTTAACATGATCGACGATTGGTGTACTAGGAACGGGCTTTCAGTCAATCCTCTTAAAACCGAAGTTATTTTCTTCACGAGAAGAAGGAACTTGACCGCTCTGACTCCACCAGTACTTAAAGGTGTCAACATTCCATTTTCCAATGAAGCGAAATTCCCAGGTTATCCTGGATAAAAAACTTCTTTGGAAAAAAACACATTGAGACGAAAACCTTCAAGGCGCTGTCAGTTCTTGGTAAAACCTGGGGCCTATCACCAAAAAGACCTATTTGGATCTTCTCTCCTATAGACATACGTGACAGCTGCTTTCACCAAGTTACAAAGAACGGTCCGTCTTGGCTGTACAATGGCCTTCCCCAGCACGCCTGACTCTGGTCTTGAGGCATTGTTAAATCTCCCTCCCCTTGACATCCACATCATGGGCTGTACAATCAAGGCCATCTCCCGACTAAAAAGGAATGGTGTTTGGTTCAAATCACACTAGAGTTTCGATGACCTCTCCTATGACACAAGTCTCATGGACATGCCGTCTGATGCAGGGTTACCAACGATCCAGCTGCGTTACTTATACAAACTCGACTTTCCCTGTATCCACGACTGGACCTGGCCCTGGAATATAGTCGGATTTTCACGGACGGCTCCAAAACGATGGAGGGATCTGGGGCCGCTACTTTCATCGAAGACGACTGCTTTAGACTTCACGCCTCTTTAGGTAATTTCGCATCGGTCTTCTAAACTTTTCCGATCCTAATGGCAACCAAGAATATTGTGAAGAAGAAGTGGAAGGGGCGAAGTATCTGCGTGTGCAACAACAGCTAAGCTGTGCTTAAGGCCTTAGTAACCCTTTAACCACTTCCAAAATATAATACAAATCCTCGCTTAATTTGATCGGCGGACTAAATTCGCTAAGACTTGTCTGCGATTGCTGATGAACTAGCTAGGCTAAGTTCTAAAGAAGCATTCTTTGGTGGGCCCGAACCCACCTTAGGACTAAACGCTTCCTTTGTTAGGGCTTCCGTCGTTGGTTGGGTCGCCCAACAGCACAACCAGAGATGGGATGTTTCTCCAGGATGCAGGCTGACCAAGTGTATGCTCCCGAACGTCAGCAAGAAATCCCCGGCTTTTTTGTTATCTGTAGACAGGAAAGATTGCAGAAAGCTTGTCGGCGTACTAATAAGACACTTCACCTTCACCCACCCTCTGTGGCGCCTGTGGAGAACTGGAAGACACTTCCTTGTCAATGTCCCGCCTTTGCTCGTATCAGGTGGCGACTGTTTGGCACCGATGTAGTGGGCGCTTTAAACTTAAGCTCCTTAGTACAGAAGCGCCTTCTGGTCCTTCGGAAAAGCAGAAAACTACAGTAAACGAAGGTGACTGCCTAGAGCAATGGAGCAGTTTGAGTCTGAGCGCACCAGTGCAGTGTATCCCAACCTCCAATAAAAAAAAAAAAGGAAATACATGTGTTGTAGGACATATCATGCTCTACGGAGTCACGGTTTAGTGGAGCACTCTAGACAACGCTGAAAAGTGCAACTTAATAAATTATGTATGCAGATCTTCCTGCCTATGGGTTAACAGTCTGCATGGACCTCAACCTCCAATGTCAATGTACTTCTTCATCAGCAAAGAAACTGTCACCTCCCTGTTCAAAGTATTGCCAATTAGGACACCCACAAATTGAACAATTCTATCATTTCCACACTATGAATACCGATCTCATTTAACACGAAGTCGTCTTTGAGATGAATCGCAACCAACTGCAAGTCAGCCCTAGACGGAATGGGTTGACTGGAAGTGGGAGAGTCAAGTCATACAATTCAAAAACGAGTTACTATTTTGGGATTTCTATTCATACCGGGGTCCTCAACTTGAAACTTTTTTTCAATTTCCCTGTAAACTCTAGCGCATTTTAGACTGATAACGTGGCAATCAAAAACTTAAGGACAGTGTTATATGTTCGCACAGCCAAGCCGGAATCAAATCTCTGGACAAGGTCGCTTTTCAAACGGTATGGCCAAGTACTATAACAATCCCTTATGTGGATATCGGGCACTCTAAATTCAGGGTAACTGGTCAAGGTCAAGGTCCTCTTTCTTTGACATCCTACTCTCTCCATCAATGCCAAAAACTTATTACGTCCATAGTTGATTAGTTTCTGGATGTAGAGCTTCGACAAAAACTACGCGCCGTCATGTACGTTTGCTAGAAATGTCTTTCAGGTCCGTCCAACTCTCTACACTCAGAGCGTGTAGAGAGTTGCTCCGGCCCGGTTTTTGAACCTGAGGCATTAAAACAACGCAATAGAGGACGGCATACGCTGAGAAAGTGGTCACAAGTGGAGGAGGACTTCAAACAACTTGGAGAGTGCAACTGATGGCAACTGGCGAGAAGTTATGCCAGGTTGAAGGGCATGTTTGTTGAGAGAAGACCAACATAATGAAAAAGAGACCCATGGTCTTTTCGAGACGAAGGATTTACGAGACTTCTATAAAGAGGAGTTCTTACAATAAACATAGACTGTATGGATACTGGGATACTAAGCTTAAAATGGCACTTGGATGTGTAGCTCTAATCTTGGTCAAAATGTCTTTGAATGCGAACAACGCAACAGAGGACGGGCAAGTAACCGATGATGCACATCAATGAAGACGCACCTCAACAAATTGATGTCTTTCAAGAAGCAGTTCCTTGGTGAATAATCGCCTTCCAATATCTCTCAGTTTCAACTCTGGCTTTTGGATAAATTTAAATTTTCTTCAACTGAACGGAAATGACTTGTTGAGTCACTCGCAACGAGTCCACGAGTTCACTTTGCGCTTGTCACCGATCTTTTTCCAGTAAAGCCATCAAAATGTCATCTTCAAACTTTTTGGGCTGGACAAGGCGCAGTTTGCCTCAGCTCTTAAAATCGCAACATTTGAAGCGTCGAAGATCATTTCTGGATGATGTCGAAGCAGATTCAGCTTAAACTTTCACAAGCATTCGGTAGGCTTAAGCTTCACTTTTGTTCCAATTAAAAAAGAAAATCAAAACTTGCCCCAAATACTGTTTATTCAAGAGAAATCCGGCAAAAACAGTGTTGTTGTCTAAAGTGGAGGCTAATGCTCGGTAGCTGTTGCTGACAAATGTCACACCTTTGCAGTATGTTGATGATCGCTTCTAAGATCATCCACAACTTGCAGGTGACGTCATCTTTTGAAAACGGAACGAATGTCCGTTTGTACCCCCAATATATCAGAAAAGAATATTCACTGAACTCCGCCTCACTGCTGGCCAGATAAAAGCCGCCATTTCAGTCTCTTTAAGTTTGAGCAAGGGCAGTGCACAGGACCTTCCCGGAGTCTAGCGCCCCCAAGGCGAAGAAGATAAGCTCTTCTTAGACGCGTAGGAAGCATTCAAATTAACAGAAAAGCAATTCTAAGCATCATATGCACCTCATTCTACTACCTAATGTCAACTTCTTGTCGAGGGCAGGAAGTTAAGATTCAGTTTGTTAAGACAAGCGGACATCCTCCATAAAGCGACGATGGGAGACGGTAGCGTTGCACATCGACAATGAAAGGCATCTGCTGAAATCTTATTTTTCCCATCAAATGGTTCGCACTATGGACTTTCATAAATTTTCAGTAAACCACACGATAGCCGACTTATGTAAATCGAAACGGATACCGGACAATAAACAGATCCTTGTGGCGGCAATAATCGTTTTGCCGATAATAAATTTGCAACCACGAAAAATTCCCTTTTTTCCCAGTACCACTGCGAGGACACACATATATACATGCAACTGAATATAATTCAGAGCCTCATCATGCCAGCACGCATTGGGAAGCCGGGACCGCTGGGCGAAATAGAGCGGAGCAGAGCGCGGTTTTGAAGTTGAACGCAGGATGCAGAAAAAAAAAAATGGAAGAGATATTTCCGTTTAAGGTGGCATTACGTTCATTATGCTGTTAATTTATTAATCAACTTGTAATTATTGTAATTTCACGGACACGAGCACGGGATGTGTCCGGAAATACTCTAATATATAATTAATTTACTACGACGGAGTGGCTGCCTTTGGACAATGGAGGGCGTGCTTTGTCTGCTGCCCGGACGGTGATTCGGGAGAAAGAGAGTGGAGGCTTTTGTGTATTTGAGGATAATCCCCAGCCGGTGCGTAACTTTTTGCGTTGAAAGGTTTAACTGAAATGTGGCCGGCGTGGTGTGTGCATGGTTAATTAGATTGGGCAACGTATTTAATTAGTCGGTTGGACGTGAATGGTTTAGTGGGGAACATGAGTCAAGCAAAGTGGACAGCCAGTGTATCTTGTTTTGAGGTACGTTACGTACACGTGCATGCGAAAGGACGAGACTTCAGACGCTCTGGAGGCATTTAAATTGTTTACGTGGCATCGTTTTCAATTACCAATGAAGGTACAATACATATTCAGGTTTGCTCCGATTTTGCCAGCTGTGGCTCTTTACGACAACGTCGACGACGACGACTTCGCTAACAAACACAGGGGTAGGGGAGAGGAATGGAAATGCTTTTACTGCTGCTGCCAAATGTGCCAGAGTCCATCCCTCGAGAAGGGATTATTCAATTCTCGTAGCGATGATACAATGAAACACGTGCCGTTAATTGCTACCTCCAAGGTAGCTATTACGCAAGGATAAAGGGGTTGCTGTTATTTGAGGAGCACTGAACATAAGTGCAGAGCCTTAACTAAACGCTCGGCTGCAACCCTACACAGCTGATGGCATGTAGAGATGTTCACAGGATGTGTAAGATGATAATCAATTCCATGGAAAAGGATACTTTTATTTTTAATGATGCTGGTGTTTCGAACATGTGAAAGAAATGAAGCAAGTGTGATCGTGATTCTGATTTACATTCGAAACAATGGTAATGGCTCTTTAAGGACTGTTAGGAGTGAAGTGGGGAGTGGTCTTTGGCGTTTTTTGAGTACCTTCGGAAAAGATTGACTACTCAAAGGACTGTAGAGGACCTTTCGTTGTTGTCTCTGTGGATTTTTCAAGCCGGACACGAAGAAATGACACACTATTGTTTTTTTAAAATCTTTTTCGAGTCCTTTTCTACAAGCATCACCTACTACTGTGGCTTAAGAATACCAAACAAATTCCAAACAAGTTTTTTAGGATTCATTGGAGTAATATTATTGTTCTTAAGTTTGTTTCTAGTAATGCCTAAAACTAACCAACATTCAGTTCCAGAAGAGGACAGTGTAGCGTGCATTGCTCGCTGTTACCTCGCGGATAGGAGTCAATGCTTCGTTGCCCGTATGGCAAGTGGCATCATCGTGCTGAAAGCGAAAACCGTTCAGGTCTATATCAACAATTTTCGGGCACTTCTTGTCCTCATCTCGCGATAGCGAACACCATCCACGGTAATTTCTTGACCGATCTTATTTTCGAAAAAGGACGGCTCCTTAAACGACAACAAACGGCCACTTTTTGTAAATGCATAACTTTTTAAAAATCACTCGTGGATGCTCATTGAAGCAAATGCGGCTTGTTAACGAGTCGGCTATCGTGTGATTTACTGAAAATTTATGAAAGTCCATAGTGCGATCCATCTGATGGGAAAAATAAGATTTCAGCAGATGCCTTTCATTGTCGATGTGCAAGGCTACCGTCCCTCATCGTCGCTTTATGGAGGATGTCCGCTCGTCTTAGCAAACTGAATTTTTACTTCCTGCTCTCGAGAAGAAGTTGGCTTTTGGTAATACTATAGACTAAGTTACACTTGATGCTAAGAATTGCCTTGGCGTTAATGTGAATGCCTCCTACACATCTTACAAAGGTGTATCTCCTCGCCTTGTGGCCCTACACTCCGGGAAGTTCCTGTACATTGCCCTAGCGCAAACTTAAAGAGTAGTGAGGCGGTGAAAGTGTGTCTCCTCGTTGAAGATGATTTTGTTTGTGTGCCTCTTGATGGGCATTGAAAGCCTATCAAAAATATTAATGCCCTGCACAAAATTGTACACCTCTCCATGCTTGAGTTTGTCCAATACTGAAGCAGAGAAATGTCAAATAAAGTTGGACAAAAAAACTTGACGTTAAGGCATAACTCCCAGTTTTGGTTGGACCACTATTAACTAAAATTTGTAAGAGTTTTCGACACTGAGGTAGCGGTTCCCTAGGCATGTTAGCGTCACTTATCTCAACCGTCTTGTGAGATGCCTAAGTGAAGTACTTGTTTGGATTCACGAGTTAAGGTTCAAATCCCGTATCTCCGTCTATGTCTTTTTCCTTTTTCGAGCATAATTTTCGCGAGTGCCAACGCCATGACATTGGACCAACTTGGATTAGGAACTAGCGGCATTGCGGATGGCATGATGTTGAGGAAATAGGCTAACTCTCCAAAATGCGCTCGATGCAAGAAATGAATGCTAGACAGACTTTTTTCAGTCAGTGGTTTTTGACTGCATGGTGCATCGATGGTTCGAGTGAAATATAGTTGATTAAAATCTTCCAAGTGGTCCAGTGAGTGTGCGTTTTGCATTTGTTTTCTTAATTTGTGAACAGAAACAGAGTTTAACTTTTAAAGACGAGAAGTGTTAGTAACTTATTCATTTTTCTGGAGTTTCGAGGCTTCTCCTTTTACCCTTTCTTCCTTCCTCTACTCTGTTTGGCGAAATCAACCCAAAAATTAAACTTAAAGAGTATGTGGTAGCGCCGCAGAGTCCTCTAGATAGAAAAAGATTTTCAACGAGGGTAGCATCCCTAGTATCACGGAGCGACAAGATGGAGACACTGATGGTCGAAAACGTGGTGTCTCCTAATTTCCAAGTAAGGTGTTACACAAGTACGCTCGCCTGGCTTCTACGTTCGTCTGATGATAGAAACAGTTACAGACTGATCAAATAAAAAATACGCGGATAGTAAAAATTTGTGACAGATTATTCCACCGAGTGTATCTGGCTTGAATCAAAATTCCGCAATAAACTTTTGTGCGATCAAGCAAGGACAGCACGATGCACCTCAGTCCACAAATTTCATCTCCGAGCTTGAGACTATGTTTCGAAAGCTTTGGCTTTATTCGAAGGATAACTATTTTGTCATCGCTTTTTAATTTAAATGCAAAGCATGAGGAATGGGGTCCATGGCCAAATCCGAGGGGAAGTTCACTCCTCAAGCGGATGGCGCCACACTCCATTGAGTTCAAGCTGAATTTACTTGCAACCGATAGACCGTCATTTCCTAGAAGTGATTCTTATCTGAAGCTGATGCTAATCGGCAGACGAGATGTAGACAGTCACACAAGAAACTGTTGAACAACGGTTGAGTACGAGACTTATCACTGTGGTTTTGCCGCGATTATTCAGTTCCCGAACGATCTGATAGAGCTGGAGCAATTCGCCAACATATATTCTTTCGATTAATGGAAGACTCGTTGGCAGCGTTTCTCCAGGGTTCTGAACAGTGAACTACGTTCGAGCGACATGGCACCAGCTTCAAAGTGAACGCTGACGAACGAAGACGTTGACAGGTACTTCGTCCAAGTGGACAGCACAATTAAACGCACTAATCCACAAGACACTTCATAACACATCATCGACGACCGATGGCGATATTTATGGAAACGACACAATCAACGATCTGCAAGTTCGAACAAACTGCTGACGCGACTTAAGACACTGCACAGACGCTTTACTGACAAAGACGTCAATGAACTTAGTTCGCTCTTGTTGCAGTTGAAAAACATTCCGAGTTTTTTTGTTAAACAACTTTTGCTTGAGCAATAATATCCATAAGTTCAGGTCTGGGCTGTGATAGGGGATTAGGTTCTGACTGTCTTCGATGGAAGCATGGAGTCTCCTGCCTTCGATTCAATTGGTAATTTTGGAATGAATTCAGGTTAACCTGTGGCTGTGGTATTTAAGCCAATTGAGGATAGAAGAGAGAGGTTTGCTTCCCAATGTTACATTTTCACATTTATACGAGGATAAAATGTTGGGTTTTTTATACATGCAAAAAGCGTGTTGGTGAAAAATCGTGTATCTCGTTGTGTAGTTCCGCTTCTCAAGCCTCAGACATAAAAGTAACACGTGAGGCAAGTTAGTAGATACTCGTATACCAAGAATTCCTTGAAAATTTCCCCCAACGTGTCCAGGGCTTTGTCGTAATAGGTCTGAGTTAGAAAAGAAAGGGAATCATGACTAATCTACATACAGCTATTTGGCTTAGAATTAACAAAAGGTGCGGACATGGATCATAAGAAAACTCTTCAATCGAAAGAGCTCCCAAGACTAAGGATTTCGTATGGTATTCAAAAGTGGGACACATTCCGTTTATAAGCGCAATGCATTTAAAGCAACGCACGATGTATTTCTGTTCCAGTGGCATCTGGTAAAATTTCAAGAGTGTCTAGTGTGAATGTCTGTCCGAGACGTCGGTGTTGTGCGTCCTTCCTTGATGACAGCATGTACTTCGTTTTTTCCTCATTAACCACCAGACCCAATTTGGCCACTTCTGCTTCAATGCCAGCAAACGCCTTTTTGACGGCTCACTGTATTCGTCCAATCATGTCAATGTCTGAGGCAATTGAACTGACTTTTGGAAGATTGTGCCTCTGGCTTGTGAGTTACGCCCGATCTTCTCATGGATGATGTTAAGGAATTCACATGACAGTGCGTGGCCTTGTCTTAAACCTTTTCTTAACACTACACTACAAATAAACATAAGCCCGAATACTTGTCTCTCATCAAGTTGTTCCCACAGATGCCGGCTGTTTTACAGCAGCCAACTCGACTCCAAAGTAAAGGTGATCTGCTACTTGGTTCTGGTCGGCCAGTCATGGTGTCCAGTGGGGTTCAACATGAGTCCTTCCCAGATGGAAAAAGTTAAGGGTGTTCGAGAGGCAATGCCTTCGTACTTGTCTCAAAAAATACAGAACACCGGAATCTGGGTACAAGAAAATCTATCACGATGGGATTTTGTATAACGAAGCCAAAGTGAATAGGATGGATAATTTCATTATTAAGCTGATTCGAAGGAACGTTGCACGATCCATGACTTCAAAACACGAAGTTTTATTCGGAGCCTATTACCCAAACGATGCATACCATGAGAACACGCGCCGAAGTGGATTCATTCCACGGGAAGCATTCGTATATCTTGATCGGATAGGTTTGATCCAAGATGAGGAGGGATGTCGAGTTATTTATCACGTGGTGAGGAGGACAGTGGACAAGCGTCTGCTCTACGAGAACTTTGTAAGGACAGTAAGTCCGGTTGCCTCCGGTTCAGTACATCCACCTCTGTTCGCGATAGAATGGAAAGTAATATGGATCGAGGGTTTTATTGGTGGGTACAACCCCATCTCAGTTGTCGTTGCTTGTCAGGCTAACGTTGTTGGTCCCTTACGGCCAACTTACATATAGGATAATTTAGAATAGGCTAGTTTCTAACAATAATAATAATAATAATAATTGAGTGGCACTACAGCACATAACGGACCAGGGCCTAGCTTCTACAACAACTACTCGTGTTGTGCATGCTATTGTTCTTCACGAGTAGAAGGGACCTACAGTTTTTTGCCGATTCCGAACGGCGAGATTTGAGAAGCTTTCCATAGAAAAGTAATACTCTTTGAGTGTTGTCAGCAACTCGAAAGAGGTGGTGCCGTGAAAAATGCTAGGTGTCCCGTCCGGGAATCGAACCCAGACTTTCTGCGCCGCAGTCGATGCACTTACCACTGCGCCACGGCGACCACACAGTTTGTAACAATAAAATGAAACCAAAATACAAAAGACAACTCCGAAAGGTACTAGCAATCAATATTTAGGTTAACTTAGAGCGCCCGCATAAAGCCAGTAAGGAACAATAATTAAATAAAATTGTAACTATTATTACTTCTGGATTTGAGGAATTAGAAAATAAAAACAATTAAAAAAATACATGTAGAAATGAAAAAAGAAAAACAAATTTCATCCCAACAAGACTTTGTTTTTTTTTGGAGGAGTAGCAACTTCTAAGCCACTCATCCCTTTTGAAGTTAATCGAATAGTAAAGTCAATGTTAACAGATTTATGTTTGTTCCGATTCATGGTTGTATTTCCTCACATTCCTTTGTGTACATCTGGACTAACGAAGACTTGTTTTGTCACTCATAGTGTTAACTGGTCTTTTCTTTCGCGTTTTTCGCTTCCCCGTTCATCAGTTGACCACAAAAAGACATATAAGAGTGCTATTCGAACACTGAAAAATTTGAATACAGCTGTTATTTTCTTAAAACCTTATGTCATGCCCGATTCATAGTCAAGGGATATAGACTTCTTTAAGACTTTCCTCTATCTCTGGCCATCAATGCGTTCAAAAAACTATATGAAATTATTTATGAAAATTATAGGCTGAATCAAAAGATATTTGGAAACTTTTGTTTCAAAAAAAAAAAAACACAATTTTTAAATAAATTCACGGCGTGCCTCTAGGCAATGCCCTTTTGCCTATCATTGCAGATTTGACGACCTCCCTGATGACTGTTTCGATTAAAACGACATACAATATTTCCTGCTCTAAATCAAATTCAATGAGAAAATTCAGTCAAAAAAAGAAGCTAAATTCGATTGCGTCTATTGATATAAAAATTGTTCGAAAAAAGCCGACATTTGCTTTGATTGGTGTCACAAGGAAACAACATCAGGAAGGCTTTTTAGCTATTATTCACATCTCAACCAACAGTGGTTCGAATTGGGTGAGAAAAGTGTTCAAGCTCAGTGACACAAGGTTCCGCAAAAGAAATGAAAAAAGAAATTATGAAAAAAATTAAAAGTAACTGCTATCCCGCAGAATAGAAATGCTTATAAAATCGATAAGTTTCTTCTTCAATGGATTAGAAATTACCTTTCGAAACGTTCAATACAAGTCGTGCTGGATGGGTTCAAGTCTGATATCCACCATATAGTTATATGTTGAAATATGCTCGCACAACCCCCTATGTACGCAATACTAGCATTATAGCCGTAAGCCACGCTTGATGTTCCGAACAGCAATCAAGCGTGCGTGGTGTTCGAAAGCAAGTTGCTCTCCACCTACATCTTTTTCGAAGATGAAGTTGGAGCGCGCTTTCTCCACTAGTCAAACTCCACTGGCTAGCAACCAAGCCAAGCCAAGCTTAGGAAAAGCGCGGGCTTCACCGTTCGGTTCTTCTGGAGAATTCACGGAAGCGGCGTCACTTCTGTTCGGACGGCCAAGTGTAAGAGATCTGTGAAGAATTATAATTGAAACGACGTAATAAAGAACATTAAATAAATAATAATAAAAGGTTGTTTAATTGTTTAGATGATTTGATCTAACACTATAATCATAACTATATTAATGCTACTGTCCCCAGGGTTCCGTTCTGTCTCCGACACTCTTTCTCATTTTCATAAATGATCTCTTGTCTGCTTCTTCTTCCAATCCTATTCACTCCTTTGCTGATGACAGTACCCTCAGCTTCTCATAGACTTGGAACGGCAGTGTATGTTTTAGCACATTAAATTCCGACCTTGACAGCATAATCGCTTGGAGTACAAGAAATAGAGTGAAATTTAATGCTTCGAAAACTCAGTGCTGTCAACTGTCACTCAAGCGTTCCCAAAGTAACCAGCCGTTATCCATCGATGGCACCTGCGTTGTTGAAACCGAAAACCTTTCCATCCTCGGTATGTGTATCATCTCAATACTTAGTTGGAACGATCTCATACATGAGGTCGCCAAAAATGCTGCGAAATGTCTAGGTTTCCTAAGACGATGCAAAAAATACTTTACCCCCTGTGATATGGCTACTGGCTCGAGTATAATGCTCCTATTTGGTCTGGTGCTCCCAAGACATCCCTACACCTACTGGATATAATCCAAAAGCGAGCGATGAAACTTATAGGAGATAACAATATTGCGAAGTCGATTGACTCGTTAGAACACCGACGTAATGTCGCGTCTCTATCACTGTTTTATCGCTATTTCAATAAGAAATGCTCAAAACGAATTAGCCAGCTGTATTCCTCCCCTTCAAGAATTCACCCGCAATACACGCCCCGCTAGAAATGCAAATCAGTTCACCCTTAAGTCCACCTTCGGACGTAAGTTTAGAGACTCGTTCTTTAGCCGCACCACCCGAATATGGAATGCTCTTTCCAGAACAAAATTTCCCTCTCAGTACAAAAAAAATGGATGTTCTGTACAAAATCAATTACGAGGGAAATGACAAGAGTCCTTTAATCTGTGATGGGGACAACGAAACAATTCTGAACACTCTCCATCTCTCCTTCAATCCACAAATATTTTACAGCACTTATTCTAAGACGAAGAAGCTATGCATTAAATCAAAGTCAGGTTTTGTTGTGTTTTTGAAAGAAAAAAAATGTTTCAAAATGTGGTTGGACTACGACAGGTTGTTTGAATTAAATCCCAAGGGTTCTGATGCATACCGCGTTCACTTAATTGAACTCTGTCCTCCAGCGTACCACCAGCCACGTCTCTGAAATCCTTTGCGGTATGCTTCACCGCTTTTCCCTGGAAATTGTGAATATCAATTAAGAGACCAAAGAGTTTGCTCTGGTCGATGGCAAAACACTCCTACAGAATTGCAGTTTGTTTGCCGTCTGCTCCCTTAAGCTGAATCAAATTCAACAAAATTAATTTCTATTTTCAACAAACTGCGAGGCTCCCCAGCGTCCCATGGCGATTTCAAGGTACACAGCAGCACCGCCAATTCAGGAAAGTTCAAGACGGTTAGAGAGGAGGTTCGCCACTCGTTCGCCCTTCACGATTATACGGCGAGGACTGCAAACGACGAAATTAGAAAATCTTGCTGCCAGCCGTCGTCTCGTTGCGCCCCTTTGTCCATTGCAACCGTTCTTAGAAAATATTTGAGTCAGAAAAGCCGTCAGTCGGTCTCCTGTGGAACCGCTTTAATTCCCTATTGCACAAGGTCTTGGCATCTTCCCATTCTTCCACAGTTCCCGTCCCCATCCGGCCACATCCCGCTTCAATCATGAAACTAATTTTAATTTCAATTCATTTGTTCTTTGTTTTCTTTCGTTGCAGCAACCAGGACAGAGGGCGAGTTCCACTTGAATAGCGAATCGCAGCAGAGCGGATGACTGCAAGTCCTTTATCAAATTTCCGTAAGCTACCAACAACCAAATGAATATCGACGGTCGGGGAATAAACTGAACTGGAGATTGTACTTTGCGACACATCGCAGCATAGTTGTCGGCTGCCCTGCCAACAAAGGACAAGCGCAGCACAACGGTTTTCAGTTTTCAAGTTCTACCGAATGGTCCACAAAGGACTGACGCATAAAACCCGCTAATTTAAGGAAGCGAATAGTCGAGGCAAGAGCATGGCTGCATGTCCTCTTTGGGGGACACCACCACCATCAGTTGTTCTGATTTTGTGATCCTATCTAGGCCTCGGACCTGTTCTGGAAAATGCAGCATCTTTCCCATGCCTCTGCCGCCGCGAGCTACAAGCAACAATCATCATTTATTCAGCCGGACCCACACACATAGAGCGCCGCGGGAACACAAGTGAGGGTAATCCCCGGGCAGACCGTAGCAGGCGTCTGCATTTGTTCCAAGCGAACGAAGGGGTAGTTCATTAACACTGAGTAATTGAAACTCAAACAAAACCACGACCAACAACCCTCCTTCACTCATCCATATTTCACATTCCACATAACGACCACGCACACCTCATCCGAGCATCCAAGCATCCAAGCATGGCGTTCAATTTGTACACCGAGGACGCTCTGGACATGGACGATGCGAACGCGTCTGCTATAACAACGACCACAGAGACTGCCGATACAACAGCCACCACCACGACTCAAGAATACTTCAAGCTGTATGACGATTTCACTCTATGGAACCAAACAATTCCGTCAGCAGCAACAAACCTAACCTCAACGTCCTCTTCATGGTCATCATGGCTGTCAACGCTGTCATCGACGAGTAGCTTCGGTGGATTATTCGATAATAGCAGCACTAATGGCAGCAGTATCGGTGGTCCAGCCGTCAGTTACACACCATCGCTGGATGGTCAGGGCATTGAAGTCGTTGATTCCGGTGGCGGAGGTAGCTATGGCGAGGACATTGCTTTGATCGATAGCGCGGAAACAGCGGTAGTGGACAGTGAAGCGGATTATGGAGCGGGTTTCATTGGTTCAAATGGAATCGCGGCGGGTATTGGTGATTCGGTATCGGTATTAAGTCGTAATGAAAGTGCATCGTCATCCTTTCATCGGACAGCTAGTGATGGTGATCCAGGCGGCGGTGCCGGTGGTGGGGCGAGTGCTGGAGGATCGGATACTGGGGTCGGTGGTGCCGGTGGGATCGGTAATAATGGCGGTGGTAGTACGTTTATGTTATTGTTAGAAGATTTTGGCGAATATTTTTATAATTATAACGGTAGCACGGTTTCGGGTACAACAATGAGTAGCGGTATGAATTTTACCGAGTTCGACTATCGAACTAACTGTACGGGCAATGGAACGTGTACGGATTTTACCGAAGGTAAGTGAATGTGATGATTTTCAATTTTCTTTAAACAGCCCACAAGACCCCTTACGTCTTCAGCAGTTATGTACTTTTGTTGTTTCGCGAGTGTAGACGACTAAGAGCGTATTGCCGATCCCGAATAGTGAGTTTTTAGAAGCTCTTCTTACCAGTTGCTTAAAATTTCGCCCTCCAAGTTGTGATTGGTGTTGATTTGCGAACCTTGTATCTTCTCTAGGATCTGGCGCAGTGTGAAAATATGGTGCATGGTAGAACAAATGAATGCTTTCACTTATTGACACAAAACAGCTGGGAAGTTGATTCCACATATAATTGGTGCAGTCTTAAGAATTTCCTTCCTTGTAAACGAAGCAGAGCCCACTAAGATTCCACTCATCGGACATGCTTTCATCCGAGTATACCTTACACATGAGCTGGTGCATGCCCCCCAACCAAGTCATCTCCAGCTGTTCTACTGACAAGCCGTCCACTCCACCATCTGTTTTCGACTTCAGTCCCGATGTTGCTATCTTGACCTTCTTGTCTACCGTCGGCGTCGAGTTTTCCACGACCGATTTGGGTTGGGCGGAAGAATGCCATCAAATTCAATGGAGGATGGCCGTATCCCGTTTGATGGAAATTTAAGGCGCCACGCAGTCGCCGTTTCGCTCAACAACTCTCTCCCTCCACTAAAACTGCGACTTGGAAGAGGTGTGTCAAAATATCGCATAGTTGAACCCAAGATAGATTGAGGACATCCAGGCACAAACACAAAATGAAAACAGAACCACAGGCCTTCGACTTCACGTAACGAATTCATTTCAGTTCTCAATTTCACCTCACCCAACCTCACCCAACCTCACAGACAAAGTAACAGAAGGAAACACAGAATTCAAAAGAGGGGAAATAAAGGAAAAGAGAGAGAGAGAGAGAAAGGGCGAAGAATTAAAAAGAACGCAAATTTTCAGGAAATCGAGTTTCGAACTAGAGGTCGTTCGTGACCGCGCCGCACATTGGTGGGCCCTTGTTTGGAGAACACGAAAATAAATCTGTAACTTTTTAAACCGTCACAAGGCCCGGTTGCTTTCAGAAAACGGTTGATATAGCGTTAGATAACGGTGTAATCTTAAGATAAAAAAATTTAAAAAAAATTCACTTTTTTGTTTAATTGCATACGAAACATATTTACCAACAATTTTCGACAAAAAATTTGAACTCAAAGCAAAGCTGGAATTCATACCCATATGGAAAAAATTCCACTCAATAATTTTCACTTACACCCTTTCGTTGTAAAAAATTATAAAATCCAAATTTTGTTTAATAAGGCTTGCGCTTCACTACTTAGTTCACTTGTTGTACTTGTTTTCAGTTCAAGCCTCGAATATGTTATCCAGGAATCAGATGATATCAATATTTGATGAGTTACATCTTCAGTCGTCGCCAAACTAGAATATTTTGTGGTATTAAAAATTTGATAAATTCCTTCTTTCTACTCTTTTGGGCCTCCTCTGAAAATGATCCGACGGTCAACGCTGCTTATGATATTGATATATATGCTCCGTGGAATAGAATCCTATGAACGGGATGGATTCGAATCTTCATTTGAATATGTTTTCTTAAATTCACTTTGTCCAGAAGATCCGTCACAATTCCACTTGGTCAAGAGCGTAAGACTTGTACGTTTTCTGTTTGCAGAGTGGTCAAGCACTTAATAATGCAGGCTGGGGCATAGCTTCTACAACAACTTCTCGTGTTGTGCGTGTTACTGTTTTTCACGAGTAAAAGGGACCTACAGTTTTTTGCCGACTCCGACCGGCGAGACTTGAGAAACTTTTGCATAGACAGTTGATACTCTTTGAGTGTTGTTAGCAACTCGAAAGAGATGGTGCCGTGAAAAACTGCAAGGTGTCCCGTCTGGGAATCGAACCTAGACCCCCTTTCAACTTACTGCAACCGAAAGGAAATTCTTTGCTGAGTCACTAACAACGACTCTGCGAGTTAAATTTGCATTTGGCACGGATCTTGATCCAGTAAAGCCTTCCAGTACTCAACTTCAAAGACGTCGAGAAAAGCTCCTTGTTTTTTTCCTTTTATTGATTTCAATCAATTAATTCATGACTTGCGTCTAGGTAAATAAAAATACTTAAACCTGACTTATTTAATATGAACAATGGTTCTTTAGTCTAACTTAGTTGCCCTTGGCAGGTGTTCTAACCTTATCTGTAGCCAGTTCTTAACCTATATATGTTAATAAAGGAATAAGCAACTACTGGTACCATTGAATCGCGAACGGCGACGAGAACTGGTTTTGATGAAGTAAAAGTGGTGCTCTCTGGCTGACTGTGCTCTATCTCGGACGGAGATGGCTCGACTGAAACGAAGAAGATCATCGTGGCTACGAGCGTCGTATGGCTCTTATTGGAGTCGCCTGTCCACTGTCCAGCGTAGGGCATGGAGGATGATAGGGCAATACTTCCCAATCCTGAATGGGCCCTGTTGATTCTAAGTAGAGATACGCCTCAGGCGGAATGAAGCCGTTTAGACGTACCTTCTCGTGGTACATTAAGTTGCTATAGTAACCCCAAATATGAGGCTTTTAGACGAAAATTTCTGATTAGGTTTGCCTCGTTGTACAAGACCTCTTTTGAATGGAACTTCTTCTAGTCGCATTTAAATGTTCAATACAGGCGGAGGCAGGCCCGGAGACCCTGCGTCTCGGACACCCTCATTGTTGACATTTGGGAAGACCTCAAATTGAACCACACTAGACAACCGTGCGCCTGGCTGGATGTGAATTACTTTCATCCTGGTATCAAGCTGGCTGCAAGTTGTTAACTGCCAACCTGCAGCAGCAAAAGCTTTCTTAAATTTTTTCAGAGCTGTAGCTTCATGATTACCACAGTATCAACACTGGTCTAACCAAATACCAAGATGTCTTCCTAAATTTTTCACAGCTTATGGCTGACCATGTGGGTCAACTATGCCAACTTTCAGTCTCTTTTCGTGTCTGTTGAGGCCTTAGACAGCAGGGTTCTAAAGAGACTAGAGACGCTCTTGTTCTTCGACGCTGAAATCTTCACTCATAAAGCGTCGAAACCACTAACTGCTTGAATTATCGGTCGGAGCAGATTCACCATAAACTTCTACAAGTATTCCATGGGCTTCAACAGCACTTTTCTTCCAACTGAACAAGAAAATCAAAACCTCCCGCAAATGCTGTTTATTTAAGACAAATTAGAAAATTTTGGAAGAGACGAAAAACAGTGTTGTTGTCTAAAACAGGCGCGAATGCTGACAAAAGTCATACATTTCCAATGATGTAGGAAATCGCTTCCAAGATTCGCCACAACTTGCAGGTGGCGCCATCTTTTGAAAACGAAATTAGTCTGTACCCTCATTCCGAATGTAAGAATGCGGGAAATACCCAGGAAGTTCTAAATCTTCGCCGTAGAAAAAGGAGATTCTTGTTAATTCAAGTATTTCAAGGATTGAAATGTAATTGAAAAAATGTTTTCATTCTTAAACACCCCAGATATCGATTGTGTTTACAAAAACCTCCCCATTTTAAAGGGATCAGATGAAAGCGGTCAGCTAGTTCAACTTATGTCATACTCTACTGTCGGATTTAAAGTTCTCTATGTGGAGAGCTGTTGTGCCCCAATTAACTGAAGTAATGAACGCTAAAATGTTTCCCATGAAAGCTTTATTTGGCACATGCCATAGTTAAACTAATGAAAGCAACAGCAAATTATTCCTCCACGTCATCAGGGAAAAAATAGTTGGAAATTTCCTTAACTCCAAACTCAGGGTCGTCAAATTAACGTAGGTTCTGGCGTTCGTGAGTGAACCTTAACACGCACGCTGCGAAGTGAACAAATCCACAGAGACCCTGAAAAAGTTGTATTAAATTACAGTTTTCTTTTTTTCCTTCAGATTATGTTCAAACATTAAAGATTATAAAGATTTCACTTAAAGTCATTAGACTTGCCCCACACAATGCCGTCTCATTGGAAAATTTATGACCGCTCTGGAGACTCATAGGGCAATAAAGTTTTCAATGGAAAAGGAGCAGTTCACTACTTTCGCAGTGCTGTGCCAAAGTGCTTTATGTATTCGTTGATCAGATCTCTGGAATACGGATGGGATCCATTTAGTTTTCTAATATGAGTGCAAGTTTAAAAATGTCTTTCACGGATTCTGAAATAATTGGCTTGGTTGGGGAGTTGTGTTGCGACATGATTAATTTTATTACAATTTCTATTGTCCCCACGAAGACCAATCCTCAGTCATCCGTAAGTTGAAATTTAAGATTTGAAGAAATATGGGGGATACTCTTGCTTCAACATTGTTCTACTAAAGGAGTTGCGAAGGCAATACACGCACGAGAGACCTCCAGACCCCTCGATCCTCTGCCATCGACTCGTAACTCATCAGGAGCTATTCCCAAGCACAACCAGGCGAATTTATGGACTTAATCCAACCACCTAGCCCTGGGCACCTACCTGATGAAATTGCATTTAAGGCACGCCTCGTAAGTAGTAATGAAGGGAACATTCGTACCATGTGGCCAAACCAAGGAAATATAGCCTTTTGCGTCTGCTCAAAATTGAGTTCCCCCACACCGTCGCATTGCACAGCCTATGCCGGTGAGAAACTCCTGCAACGGCACGGAGAAATTGATGACCATAAGTGAGAGTTGGAACAAACTCGGAATTGGAAAGCGATAACTTGGCTTTGACACCAGGCTTGACCCTCATTATACTGACTACTGACTACCCAGCTGTCTGAAAATTGATTCAGCCCGGCCAATACTTCAAGAAATCTCAGTGTTGCTCCTCCCATTACTCGTGAAAAAGACCGTAACTCCTTCACCTGCTTCAATGGGACTTCACTAACATGTAGAGTGCATTGGACAGCCGTTTTGAAAATGACCATTATTTCGGACTAGTCCACGTTCACATTCATTTCAGCAAGAGCAAATACGACCACAAACTATCGAGCGCGGGCTGGAGTTCCGTCTGGGAGGACTAGTCATCTGCATCTGCGAAAAAACGACGACCTACCCTCTTTCCCAATGTGAAACAGTCCTCGCGCCTGTTGTGCTGTAACATCCAGTCCATATATGTATATAATGAAAAGAAGAGGTGATAAGGCGCACCCCGGTGAAACCCAAAACCCATGGTGAAAGGTGTTAATTTACAACCGTCTACCCGATCAAAACTGCTACAGTTGCTACAAGGGACCCCCAATCCCATACTCCTGTAGAACACTCCAGACTTTTACTTGAGAAACTCGGTCTTCTCAAGAATCATTCCTAGAGTGAAAAGCTGTTCGGTAGTACCTCTGCCAGGACGAAAGCCGAACAGTTCCAACTTGGACTATACCGCAGCTCTAGAACTCCAATACCTTAGCATTGCCCTTACCGGGTAGACTTAAAAGAGATATGCCCCTTTAATTGTAGCAGTGCCTCCTATCCCTCTTTTTGAAAAAAGAACATACAACCCAGTTTGGAAATCGTCATCGTGTCTTGACACATTCCCAGGCCACTTACATGACTCCATCTTTACCCATGGCCTTAAGCATTTCGGGCTGGATTTCATGCACACCGCGGACTTGAAAACTTTTAATGATTCAATTACCAACGTTTTTTCCACCACCTTTAGACTATTCTCCGCCCCAGTTAAGGTAACAGGTCTGTCATCTTCGGTGTCCGGTTAGGGATTGAGCAACGTCGAAAGGCGCTCTCGCCTTCTGTGCAGGATGTCCCCCGCATTGGAAGGAAGCATACCATTTTTGGATTTGACTCCTTCAATGATATAGAAGTTTCTTCCTCGGAGCTGGCGAATGGTTTGCCAGAACACTCTTTCCAACTTTTCCCCTCAGTGTAGATCCTCCCAGTTGGAGAGTTGTTGTGTTTGCGCTCGAAGGCCGAGCTATTGCAGTCGTCGGACTAGATCCGCATCTTTGTACAGCAAGTAGAGATCATGGTTGTGTCTTCTCCTTCATTTGTCTCGTCTCAGACAGGGCCATATATTCGACCCAGAATTATTTGTTAAATGGTACCAAGAATCTGCCTTTAGTTTTGCCTATCTTCTCCCACTTAGCTGTGTTTAGGCGTACGCCTAGGATAATGGTTTTGCAGAACATTTTCTTTCGTTCTTCCTGTTTCGACAGACCGAAATAAAAGCGGTTGGCTCCACCAATGTATTAATGACGGAGGTCACCTTTGTTCAAAGTAGACAAACTTCTTGACCTCCATAGCTTATAGCTGTCCATTGTCACATGTTACCGACTTGAGGTTTGGAGGATCGATTCTTTGTCGACATTTTATCCTCGTTCACTATAAGAACAGTCCCTTTCGCCTGGTTTCAAATGAAAATGCCTCTACAACGGCTCACTGGGAAAGGCCGATAATTTCCATGTCTTCAGCGTATTTTTTACACCTGCCTTCGTCATGATCATCTCCAGGACAATATTGAAGCAGTTACACGACAGCGCATCTGTTTGCCGGAATGGTTCCGAGGTTCTCCAGCTGAACTGCACTGTGCATCGCGCTTGTGTTTGCAGTTCTTAGCAAAGTTCTTCGCATGAATGTTGTCTTATGCGGCTTTAAGATCGATAAAAAAGTGATGTGTATCGATTTGAAAGTCGCTTAGCTATTCCAGTACTTGCCTTAGCGTAAAGATCTGGGTTATAGTCGATTTGTCGGGCCGGATGCTGCCTTGTTACGGACTTAGATGTTTACGCAGTATGTTGGGCAGGATCTTGTTGGACACATTCAGCAGAATAATACCTCTGAAGTTCTTGAACGTAATTAGAAGCGCCTCTTTTGTTGATGGGGCACATTGAGCTGGAAGTTTTATCGTCGGGCAAATTCTACAAATGATCTGGTCACCACCAGAACTCTTGAGGAGTTCTACCTCTTGGATCAATGAACCGCAATGCATCCGCAACTTTTATGATGCTTATGCTCTGATGTCAGCATCTAGAGACTCAAAGATGTTCCCCTTACTGACTTTTACATTGAAGTTCGACCTTTGCATATCAGGCTCATGTTTTAGAATTTGGCTTGAGTACCGATGAAAGGCAAGCGATTTCGCATCGTAATTCATGCCACCTTTCGTAACAGCTGACGTTATACCTTGTCCTGTTCAGGATATTTCCTGGATCCGCCTCATACTGCACAGCCACTGGCTTGGTCCGGCAGCAGACGCTTTACTTTTTTGCCTATGGTCATAGGTGCATAGTTTAGTTCACCACTCAACGTAGATTTATCCAGGGGGTGCTCCAGGAGGTTATATTTCAACATGACTTATGCGTTGGTGGCGATCGCTCTGTCGTCTTGCCAGGTTGAGTGCAATCAAAACATTGACCCTATAAATATAAGTCCATAACTCCTAAGAATACGTTCATATTTATACTTTTGGTTGTGTGGCAAGAAGCACTGTCCTGTTGAAAAGTAAATCTGCAAGTGTCTCCAAAATGTCCCCAGCGCAGAGGTCTCGAAGGTAATTTCAAGAAACTGGAGGTAAAATTCTGCTGTGACCATTTTTATTTCTAGAGAAACCTGCTTAATCTTTATACTTTCAGTTTTGGGAGTGCGTTGCATTCAGAACTTAGTGTCTTCTCCTTCTCTACAGGCGTCGTTGCGCGAGACCAAATCATCGATGGAAGTCCTGCCAAGGATTCGGGCAGCCCCAAGGTGTTTTCGGGCCCTGGGGAATGCCTCTTTGGGTTCTTGCCTAGCAAGATAATTGGCATTTTTGTTTTCCATGATTAGTTTGTCGACCAAACTGAATTCCTGTACTATTTTGGAAGCGGATTGAGTAAGCCCTGAAGCACAACTTGGTAGTTGCTACAGACGTTTTCTTCACATTTAAGTTCGCCATTATGATGGCAAAGGTTTTCGCTTAGAAGATCGACACGACATTATCATGATCTGAATAATGTTACTTCTTAATGCGTCTAAAGTTTGCAGACTATTAATATAACCATAGTCCCTTTGCGACCATATCGGGCGGAGATTAAACAGAATCGTCCGCACATTGGTATCTTCAAAGAAATACACACCAATGGAGTGTGTGGAAGAGAGCAGGATAAACTTGGAACGCATTTTTAGAGCCAGCGCCCCATCTTCGGTGTGTCAGTCGAAGCACTTTGTTCTGTTTTTTTTTCATAGCATGGCGCATCTGGCGACCATTCCAGGTGCTTAATTGACACTCTTTAACTCGAATCGGGGCAAAGGCGCCAGCTAATGAAATAACTGGAAAGCACGTACCTCATCCCCGTGTATGCACGAATATTTCAGCGAACTGAAAACAATTTTCAATTCCATTAACCACCATTAAATACAAAGGAATCGCCGAAAGGAATGTGAGGAAATGACAAAACTCAATTTTCCGAAATTTACCGCGCACTTAAACTCTTCAATGCCTGCAGTACGATAAGTGCCATAAGTATCGTCAACCGACACTGTTTGCAATGATTTATTCCGAAGCGTGAACAGAACAGATCTATCATTTCATTTTTGTCGGCTCACGGTGTTGTTAATGAATGCCGACAAGTGTGCATTTCCCCATTTTTGAAAATGAGAGAGACAATTATTCAAATTTGATTTTCACGCAACGCGGACGTGCGCTATTTCAATGAAACAAATAAATATTCATTCCTGATTTCCATTATCTCCGTTTTTTGCGGGAACTTTTCAATTGAATTAAACGATTTTTTGTAAAACTCAATTCAATTCTCTGAGTGTCCGATAGGCTGCTGAGGCGGATGTACGAGCATGAGTGTGCGATGGCTCAGAGTTTTGTGGGTGCACATGGTTGAATTTCAGTTCTTATTGTGCTCGGAGCTCCCTAGCACACCCAAGGGATTTATTCACTTCTAATTACATAATTGATTCTGAGTATGAAATTAATGATGGTAATTAGCACTCTGCGTGTATGAACATTCCACCCAAAGGACAACCAGTTACAAAGGCAGTCGCCTGAAAATTGTATAAGCCAACTTTCCGGTGGATATTTAAAGTACTGTATGGAGATAGGGGTGTGTGGTATTTCAAACCAAAAGGCAGACATAATTCAAAAATCAGTTGACAGTTCGCATTACGAATGCATAATTACCTTGAGCGCAGTTGACATAGTTTGCACTCATCGCCTCTAAAAGTTCGAGAATCTCTTTAAAAACAGTTGTTGATGGCTGATCTGGTTACAAACCCTATTGCCTGCACATTGAAAACAATTTGAATGAAATTAAGAAAATAGAGGCAACCTATCTTACAAGCCACGTTTTGGGGCCATTGCTTTGAAGCGAAGCTGTGCTTAAGGCCCACTCTCTGCTTGACGGTTTGAATAGACCCAATTCTACACCCAGGCTTACAGGGATGATATAGCCGCACTAATCACTAGATCATGTC
>OX122884.1:8642500-8858155 GCA_944738645.1 Eristalinus sepulchralis | reverse complement strand
GGATGTGTTAAGAGGGTTGCCTTTTGTATTTCGGGATTAGAGAACAAAATCAAATATTAATCGTCGAAAATGGCTTTATTGTTTTTCAAAATATCCCCCATTATCAACCGCTTATTCAGGCTGTCGAAAAACGGCGGATGACTCATCAAATCTATGTTTTGAGTGCTCAAAAATGCAGTTGTTTGAGCCGATGTGTGAGAGCTCACATTGTCTTGGTGAAGAGTGATTCGTCTTCGGCGGTTGGTTGGTTGGCAAACAAATGGTTGTATACCACTCGTGCGTTGCTCTAGTGGTACGGTTGCGACATGTCCAAAAAAAGGCGACCATTTGCTTGGAAGTGCTTCGTGCGTGGGCAAATTCTGTTGATTTTGGCCCACCCATACAGTCGACTGCCTTTTACTTTCGGGCACATACACATAAATCCACGATTCATCACCTATCACGGTGTCATAGACGTGTTTCGAAGCACCGCGATCGTATTTTTGGAGCATTTCTTTCGACCAATCGACACGAGCCTCTTTTTGAGCGATTGACAAATTGTGTGGGATCCAACGCGAACAAATTTTTGTGGCGGTCAAATGTTCATGGAATATTGAATGTATGCTGGTCCCACTAATGCCTAAGGTTGTCTCAATCTCACGATAGGTCAAATGAGTATCTTGCAATATCAGTTGGGGCACAGCATCAATGGTTTCCGGAACAACAAGTGATTTTGGACGATCTTCACGAAATGCGTCTTGGAGTAAACTACGACCTCGGTTGAGTTCACTTTGCCATAAATAATATGGTGAAAGTCCAATGAAGGAGGAGAAGTCAATTTTCTTTCATTTCGATGATACCAAAATTTTATAGGCTACAGAATTAAAAGCACTGGCAAGGCAACAAACGTCGGTAGTCTCTGCTTAAAATCAGTTATTCAAGTTTCCCGACACTAAGCCTACGTTAAAAGGAGCTTTAGGCATTCCGTAAAGTGTAACTTATGTATTTTGAATTTCTGTAAGCTTACTACATCCTATATCTGTCTTTTCTGCTACCTTTACTGCAACATTAGTCCACCTTACATGTTGGTGTTCTGGTCTGGTCTGGTCTGGAAGTCACCTCAAGAATATCGCGAAGGTCCTTTAAGACAAACAACATTCTTAGCTTGCATACAAAATGAACTTCCTCTGTAATCACAAAAAATGTGTGGGGTCATCGATATATGTATGTTATGTGATTGAACCAGAACAAAGTTCTGTCTGAAAAATGTAAACATGGATGCAGAGTAGAATTGTCTTAAGGTGTGTGTCGCTTATAGACCGCAGATCTAGTTCTAGGCACTCTATGTTTTCGGCCGATGATCAATAACATTTCAAGGAAAATTCAAGTTAAGTTCAAAAACAAACTTGGACGCTATTCTCAGAACCACTTCCTCACGTCCTCTTGGCATTTTATTGAATCTTCTCTCAGTAGACTTATTAGAAACACAAATGCATACATATTCTCCAACCTGTATAACATCAAATTAGTCTGACACGCCGATCGGACACTTAGTAATTTTTACGGCACTGAACCGGAAACTTTCTCGATGCTTTCTAACTCTAGACTAACAAAACTTCCTTTGGATGCAAGTGGGAGTAGGAAGTGGATTCATTAAGTATTTGTTAGGATGGATTTTGGCATACAAAATTTTCAGATATATTATAAACAGAAATAAATATATTTCAGTCACCCTAGCACGATCGACTGCTTGTTGAGGTGCTTCTCTACTTGTGAGTGCTATCTCCATCTATACCCTCCTAAGGTGTGTTATCCCAATGGCTCGGATTAGAAGACTTTTCGGCCCGAAACCTGGCCTAGCCAACTTAAGCGTTGTATCGGAAGACACTCAACCAGACGCAAAACGCCTCATTAACTTCTCGCTGTCTCTCCAACTCTATCATTAGCTAGTTCGACTAAGCGGTTGTAGAAGTAGTCTCCGATCTTAGTCACATTTTAGTCTTCCTAAGATGGACCGGCTCAAAGATTGTAAAAGCTGATCTCCTTCCTCATATTCCACCCGGCAACTCCTACAAAATTCATGTTGGTAAAGGGAAGCCTAACCTTATTTCATGGTTTCCCATCGGACTGTGCCAACTTGTTCTTAGTCTGCTGAGCTTTATGGTCCGTGAAAGACTGCATTTTGTCTTGAAATACTGCTGAACCTTGAATGCTCCTTCCTTCTTGCCTTCTTCTCTTCTGACGCTCCTCGTTTTGCAGCGTTAAGTGTGTAGAAAAAGACCTTCACGATCACTCTTGTGATATTGTGATACAAACACACCTACAGTACACACGATTGCTGTAAAGGTCACGTCCTATTTTGCAAAATTCGTCACACGATAAGGTTTACTTCACATGCGTCACAGTTTTTTTTTTTCGATCTAACTATCTCAATCAGGGCCTTACACCAGCGGTCCACCTGCTTCAAGTCCCTTAGGTCTCAGGACGTCGACCACAATAGAGAGTTTGAAATTTTTCCCCGTCTTTACACAGTCTGCCATATTTTTACACAGAGATATGTAATCAGTTGACCATAACGCCCCCTAAGCCTAGAAAAACAATGACAACCCACTACACGTCATCAGTTGACACAAAATGTATCCTCGGGTCATTCCAGAGAGACGATAAAACGCGTTAGCTCCTCAACCCCCCTCCAGTCGGATGTGTCACCTACAATTCGAGCGGAGAATTTAGTGCCACATTCTTGACAACACAATCGCTATCTACCTACACGATGAGCAGAAGTAAGTGTACACGCCCTTTCCCGCTGTACATGCAAGCATTGTCATACCTTCGTCGAGTTGTCAACGGCCGCCCCTCCCTGCGAGCATGCCCCATTTCAGGAGCGAGGAGCGGCACATCACTTTGCTTACAATCCCACTGAAGGCAGATACCATCGTACATCCTCCGTCATTGCACCGTGCGAAAACATAAAATGGAGATTAAGCAGGATTTCTCGGATGTTTACCCCCAAGGTTTTCGTCAGAAATAATGATGCGACACTTATCTGATTATCCCTTCACAGAAGGAGACCCAAAAAGTAATCTTCACTCTACTTCGCCGCCGCCCACCACCCACAACCCATCGCCCATCGCCCATTGCCTACCACCCCATCAGCAGCTAGTCAACGGTGTCAACCTCAGGCAGGGGTTGGAAATTGGTCGAGGTACATATTTTTCCCCGCGGCGAACCTGCCCTTGGCTTGTACAGAGACATCGGTAAGGACTCATCCTAGACTAGAGCGAGTTCAGAGGTTCGCTCTGACATGGAAATAGGTGGCAAGAAAGAGGAAGAACAAAAACCTTCAAGATTTGTAGGCGGCACCCATTCAACCCATTCAGGGATTATAACGAAGATAAATGCCTCTGCATCCGATAGAAGAAAAGGATAGCACCGCTCAGCACCACACGCCTGTAAGTATCTTGAGAAACCCTTTCGTGCTACCGTAAGCTGTTGCGATGAGATTAATCTTCCTTTATTCGGTTTAATTGAATTTTCGCCCGCGATACCATCGCCCGTCAAGACTGCCTACAGCGTACGCCAGAACGGAGGGGGGGAGGCTGCCTTTGAATTATGTTCAGCTTTTGTGTGTCACTTGTCGGCACCTCCACTGGAAAACATGTTGACATGTGCCTGCTTTGATTTCTAAATAAATTCGCTTGTTACTCGCTCAGCTCCGCATGGGACGGGTGTGTAGCTTTGCCCTATTTTTTCGGCCTACTTCGATTCAGGTGCTTCGCTGTCAGGGATAATGCATCAATTAGGAATGAAACAGTTTTAAATTGTAGGCAAAATTTTCAATTAAGTCTCCTTCTGCCGTCGGAACCCTTGTCGTTGGGCCAGCGGCGATAACATTCCCCGATGTGCTGGTAATTTGTATTCGCAGTGTGCTCGGGAGTAGCCATCCGTTGAGTGTCGCCGCTGGTTTCAGCTGGGCAGACGTGAGGTTATTTGTTCATTTAGTTTTTATTAGCGACACAATAGAGGAGCACAGATTGGAGATTCATTTATTGTTTTCCACTCCAAGAGTCATTTGCCATCGTGACAGCGTGGCATACATTAGCTGTGTTTTTTTGGAAGGCTGCGTTTTTAAGTCGTGCATGAATTTTCGAAAATAGTTTTCGAATTTTGTCGTTTTGCTGTTTGGCCAGATCAATGATGTCTCCAATTGAAACCATTTTTTTTTAAGAAATAATGCCTTACGCCTTTCTGCATTCAAGATGAATGGACAGTCGGTGATGATCCATTCGAATGTGGAGACTTCAATGTGCGTCAAGTTTTGAGAGGATGCTATTGGCCCTGTGAATCGTAGGGATTATTTTGCAAGGGTTAGGCCTTCACAACATGTCTCTTCAGCTTGCATTTACTTCTGACAGCTGCATTTAATTTCTCACACCAACTTGTTTGAGGTTCTTTTCCACTTGTACGCACCATCTCATATGCGCCCGTCCTCTGTTGCGTTGACCCAATGGCTCAAGTTCCAAGACTTTTCGGGCCAAAGCAGTGGGATCCATACGCTCAACGTGGTCTTGCCATCTTAAGTGCTGTATCTAAAGACGCTTGCCTAGGCGCATGTCGCTATATAGCGCATAGAGTTCTGTGTTGAATCTTCTCCTCCAGATGCCATCAACGCAAACAGGACTAAAAATCGCACGCAAAACTTTTCTTTCAAAAAACTAAGGGCTTCCTCATCCGCTTTTAGTAACTTCCAGAATTCCGCGCCATAAAGTAGGACTGGGATGATCAAGCTGTTGTACAGAGCCAGTATAATCCTTCGAGAGAGAGCGTCAATTTGCACTTCTTAGGCCTTGTGAAGATTTGGTCGATGGTGGACTTCCCTGACCTGAAACCACACTGATAACGACCTATCAGGTTGTTGACTAACGGTTTCAGGCGTTCACACAATATTGTGAGAGGATCTTGTACACGATGTTAAGGAGAATAATTCCTCAATAGTTGGCGCAGTCGAAGGGTTTTCTTTCTTTTGGACCGGACAGACGACGCTGAGATTCTACTCATCGGGCATGCTTTTCTCCGGCCATATCTTACAGATGAACTGATGCATGTGCCCAACCAGGTCATCCCCAGCTGCTTTAAACAGTTCTGCGGACAGTCCATCCGCTCCAGTAGCTTTGTTCGATTTCAGTCTCAATATTGCTATCTTGACCTCGTCTAAGTCGGGGGGCCAGAATTCTTGTCTATCATCGTCCAGATTGAGACGAACATTCTTGATCTGTGCACAGACGAGGATAGCGTTGGCAGATCGCCATATTGAGTGCGATCAAAGACGTTGCCTAGTGTGCATAGGCCCATGCCCCCAGCAGAATGAAGCAGAATGTTCCAAATTATTCAGCTATTCTGGCTTGTACAAGGATGGTGCTGTCATCAGGGAATGGTTTTGTTTTTCATCTACCTTACTTACTAGACAAAAATACTTGGGACTAAATTATGTAATTACCTAGTCTTTTGAATTTAAATTTAACTTTCTGACCGTTTGTAGGTACTGTAAGCCTTTCTGGATCGTATTATCTTTTTTTTTCTATTCTGAAAATTCTGGATTCTGTTGTGTTTCCGATGAACATTTGAGTAAAAGTCTGAACTAGACTAAATCGGGACTAAAATTTACTTATGCTGCAAATATCCACTACACCTGTTTTGAATATCCGCGAATGAGGTAGAAGAGTGTGTTCGCCTTGAGACTGTTTCTTAGTATACACTAAGTATAGCAAAGGCCCAATAAGACTCCTCTTTGGTACATCAGTGTATATATTTTCAAACGTGGTCCATCGTCTCCTACACTTTACATGGAACAGAGGCATTTCACAAGGTTCCTGAAAAGTGTTACTGGTACGATGTGTGGTCGGCGTGGCGTAGTGGTAAGTACGTCGCAGAAAGTCTAGGTTCGATTCGATTCCCCTTTCGAGTCGCTGACAAGACTCAAAGTGTATCAATTGTTAACGAAGAGCTTCTCAAATCTCGCAGTACGGAGTTGTACGTCCCTTCTACTGGTGAGAGAACAGTAGCATGCACAACACGAGTAGTTGTTGTAGAAGCTAGGCTCTGATCACTTGTGGGCTGTAGTACCACTCAATTATTTATATTATTTGGCGATGTGTCCTTGTGCCAAACTTTGTCAAAGGTTTGGAAAGCGTTAGAAAATGTGGCAGTACAAGTGTATGTTCAAATTGATTTTTTCTATGCAAAGCTCAAGTGTAAAACGAACCTAAATCTAGGACTGAGCCATTTTTTTTCCACAACTGAATTTAGGCTCATGAGTAGTCAGTTTGTCTCATGTGCATATGGTTTCCATTTGAACTTCTGGCACTCTCCACAGGCCAGAGTCATGCTCCTGCATAAGAGCTTGCTTAGGTAATTCATTGAAAATTCATTTCAAAATTAAGGAACCAATTATTACGCACACGCTTGTCCCACATAACGTTGATAGATCTCTCCAACAGTTTGAATAAATTATGAGCTTAAGCCAATTTAAGCCAAAAATTTTGTCCTTCTAGCATCTCGCAAATCAGCTTAAACATTCAAGATCCCCCACTCAGCACACGGTCAGCAGGATCAACAAACATCAGCAAGAATATACAACATTTTATTTCAATCGGAAATGATTTCCACACACGATTCCACTTCCGCTAAAAAACAACACCAATGGCTGTAAATTCATTCCCAGAGTCCCACACCCCCTTGCTACAAACGAAGATGATGATAAATTACAAAACTCAAGGCATCCTTAAACTCCTCCGCAAAATCGATTGTTCGCAAATAAATTAAACGTCAGCGCGTTTCTGGTTAGCGCATATGGTTTTGATTGATTAACGCTTAACCGCAAATCGCATCTTCTAATTCAAACCGCAATGCTTCTGATGTTTCTCTCATCAATTTGTACACATCCGTTCTACCTTCCCCCTTCCACGCCCCCAATTCCGGTTCCGTTCACATCTCATAAATGCAACCACCAAGCGTTTCCTCTTTCGTACGCTGTGGCATCTTCTGTTCCGCTGCTCCCACACCACAATTGATGAATTGCGTATTTTAAATTTACCCGCCACTTAAATAAATCACTTCACTCAGTTTTCAACCCTTTAACAGTTTCCGCACGCCTCTGAGAGCAGCCGCTCTCCCACGCTCCCACTCTATTCACAGCACGATTTAGGACGAAATTTTATTGCTGCCGAGTCAAAGGCAACGAAATATCTCCTTAACACCCACTGATTCATGGCACTGGTAACTGGTGACTCGAGAGTTGTGAGTGCTGAGTGGCGGAGATCTTGGCGTTAGGCAGAAAGTGGTACATTCCAGAAAGCGGATTAAGCCGAACTGGGAAGGTACTTTAATAAATCAGCCCAAAGCACTTCCGAGCTGGTTGCTAGGAAAAAGAAATTCTCGAAGTTGTTGGTGATCGATGGGAGGCTGTGAACACCGTGAATCATACTGCAGATGCTCTTATCACAGGCTCCTGCTATCACATCACTCCTTCGACCACCGCTTTCCTACTCGGCAGGAGAGTGAACCAGAAGCGGGGTGAAAGGGACCCCAATCCGGTTCGAGAGGAGGCATCTTCTGCACGCGAATGACCATCTCAGCTGCCACGAGCTTTCACAGAGAATCATTATTTCATGCTTTGTGCTCGTAATATGTCCTAAGCGCAGATTTTTGTTGCTGCATACTTTATTCCTCCTCGTTGTTGGATACTTCTTGTTTCCTTTTTTTCGTTTCGTTTTCTTTCGCTTTTCTCAGCAGTCGTCGTCGTCGTCGTTGTCGTGTCCTTGCCAGACAAATCCTCAACCAGCGCGGAAGAGTATAAAGAAAAAATAACCAGAACGTAATTGAATTATGAAAGCTATCCCCGCCGTGTGGGAGTGGAAGACGGCGGTCTCGCTTGTTGGCTCGGTTGCTCCTATTTAAGGGATTAAAGTGTCCAATAAGCACGTAATGATGCACACTATAAATTCATCTCCGGAATTAGGTATTGAGTCCCTAACTTTTCTTTAACTTTCTCCTTTGCAGAGGGGGGTGGGGCGCTCAAAAAATTTAAGCATCCCAAATCCTCTTTGCTTAGCAACAGGACTCCCACTCACCGATACACCGCCAATGAGACAGCGCGCATTGGAATCCGGTGGACTGCTTTTATTGATTTATGTGTGCTGAAGTGGCGCGTGTGGTGCGCCTCTCCCTCTCACCATCGCAGGGAAAACTTTGACAAACGATCAAAATCCATGTGTGTGCGTGGAGTAACTTCAAGGACTAGCCGACACGTTCACCCTCACTCGGGTGTGCAATGATACAGTTGCTTGAAGTGCGAGGCAGTGATTTGAATACAACTTCTGCCCTGGAATGGCATGAGTGGTTTGACGAAAACGTGCCGCGAATGCGGGGCGGGGCCACTGTAATCTTCGATCAAAGCGCTGCGCAGGATGGGGGCACTGAAGAGGAATTAAAAATAAAAGTCAAGTTTTTATGACTTTCAGATTAAAAGTTTCCCAAACTCACGGCAACTTTGTTTCTCTGCGAGCACTCAAGAAAGCCAAGTTTCGCGAACAATACATTCGATAAAAAATAAATGGTTTGTATCCTGTCAAGGAATCGTGATTGTTGTTCCTGTTTTGAGAATCTTCAAGAAAGTTAAGTCCATTTTAAAGTCTTTTATTTCTTTTAACGGAAGTGGGAGCGGCCACCTCTCCGCACGCCTTTGCTGTGTTCTTGAGCACAACACGGCGTCTAAGTACTGAGTCTAAGGCTGATTGTTCAGCAGTGGGTAGGAAGTACGTTAACAGCAATGCCGGTAATGGAATGATGTTTTGCGACAAACTCGAATCAAAAGTGCAGCCTTTTATATGCAACAGAAGAAGTAGTGACTTCCCTCAATGAATGGAAAATGGGTGGCACTACAGCCCACAAGGGACCCACAAGGCGTATCTTCTTTAACAACAAGCTGAGGGGACCTATCTTTTTTTTTTCGACTCAAAACCGCGAAATTCTTGAAGCTTTTAATACTTTTGGGGTGTTGCCAGTAAATCGAAAAGGTGGTACGTTCAGTGTGTAACTCACTCCGTCATGGCGCCCAAACCCTTTATCACAGCTTTTGCTAGAATTCTGTATTTTTGTGTTTGTTCATAATTTTGGCATGTCCATCTATCTGTCACCATCAATATATGCTACACTTATGAAATAAATAACAAACTGAGGAATAAGATGCATTTTACGTAGCAAGCAATAATGGGATACGGCAACTTAAGATTGAGTAACACTTTGGGATGGCTCCTGTGCGCATAAAGTGGGAGTAGCTGATGAATGCACTTAATCCGATTAAGAACCAGCATTCTATCCCACATAAAACCATTTGAGACGATGAGGAATCCTAGGAAATTGGCAAAGAGAGGATCTCTGACGTAGTACAGACCACTTAAGAGATGTTCAGCTTAAAATTTACATTAACGACGTGCCAGCGTGGGACAAGTGTAGAAATGATGAAGTATGGTTTCTGGTTGTTCTTCATCCCTGCAGCATCTGCAGAATTACTTTGCGAGGACGCATAGCCCCATGGCGTGCTTATCAATCAGACAGCCCCGGTTATTATTTCCACAAACATGCTTATGTTCTTGGAAGATTTCTTTGAGAGGAACATGTCTGTCATACATGTCTACCATACATGTCTGTCATACATATCTGTCAAACACGATACCAATGAAATTGGTTCGTTTTGTTTTTGTGTTTTCAAAAATGCATCACTTAAACATTTGTCGTCGCAAGCGACTACCTTTTTCCACCTCTCTGGTAATTTTCGAATGCCATCCTTAAAAAATTAGTACTCTCTAGCATCGATCCAATCATCGAGTCATCCTTCGCTTTCTTCAGAAGACCCGAACCGTTGACCCCCAAATCGTTTTGCATCCGTCGAAAAAGCCAATAGTCGGAAGGAGCAAGGTCTAGAGAATACGACGGGTGGGGTAAGACCTCTTCAGCATTTTCAGGTAGTTTATGAACACTACTCGTACATCTCAGTGGGGTCGAGTGTCATCATGTTGCGAAATCTCCTTGGCATACCTTTCAGTCGTCTATGACCGTCTACAGTTATCAATCGGCGCCAAAACTCGGTCTTATTGCCTCTAAACTGAGCCAACAGAGCGCTGGAAATGTTCATGCGCGCACGTTTGTGGTCTAGCGTAAGCAAACGCGGCACCCAACGCGCGGACAGCTTTCTCATGCCCAAATCTTGGTTTAATATAAGGCAAACACGTTCTTTTGACATCTTCATAATCTCAGCTATTTCTCTAACTTTAATCCGGCGGTCGTCTAGTACCAATTGATGAACTTTAGCGATGTTATCGTTAGTGGTTACAGTTTTTGGACGCCCAGGACGTTCATCATCTTCCAAGCTCCTGCGACCACGTTCAAATTCAGCTGCCCAAAATTTTACGGTGGTAAACGATGGTGCAGAGTCACCATACACAGAGTCCAACTCATCTTTGATTTGTGAAGGCGTATTGCCTTTCAAAAATAAAAATTTAATTACAGCTCGATATTCAATTTTTTCCATTTTGGGGGAATCACCGAAATACACTCACAAAAACGACTGTCAACAGATAATGGTGCAAGATAAATTTCTGAAATTTTGGCGAGTAGCTATTATAATATGCACAATTTGAAGTGGAAACTTTTTTTTCACTTGTGCCGCTAGCTTCACGTTGAGGTCAGTTATTTATCAGACAGCCCTCGTATATGCAGTCGATAACGTTTCCCCTCAAAGTTTTCGCTAAGTTGTAGAAGGTTATAGTACACCACATCCGTCTTGTCCCACCATATACGGAGCATCCAGCTTTGAACCGCGGATGCTTTTCTTTGGCATCGATGTAGACGATGATGGAAATATTTCGGATTACAGACCCAATGGCGAGGTTTGAGAAGCTTTTCATAGACCCATAGTACTCTTTTGGAGCTGTCAGCAATTCAAAAGAGGTGGACCGTTAAAAAAATGCGAGGTGTTCAGTCTGGGAATCGAACCTAGACTTTCTGCGTGGCGGTCGACGCAGTTACAGACTTCGCCACGGCGACCACTAAATTGCTTTTGCTTTTGAACAAATCTAAATTTTTCCGACCAAACCAAATTATTTGCTGAGTCACTCCCAACGGTTCTGCAAGTTCACTTTACGTTTGACACGAATTTTGGTCCAGTGAAGCCTCCAATTTCTCATTTTCAAACTTGTCTGAGCTGCCAAAGACGGTCCTTTTCTTCGAGGATTAAATCACCACTTTTGAAGCATCGAAACCACTCTCTGCATGGTTGGAACAGATTCACCATAATCTCATGCAAGCTTTTTATTGGCTTCAGATGCACTTTTCGTCCAACTAAAGAAGAAATTTAAAACTTCCCGCAAATACTGTTTTAGTTTAAGATAAAGCCGGTCCTTTTGCGAAGAGCCCAAAAATTTATTATTCTCTAAGACTGGTGCACACTAATTATGCTGGCAAGGTATGACCTTGCCAATGAAGTACGCTTCCACGACAAGCCTAATCTTTTGAATATGGACACCTTCTTTTGTAATTGATCCAAATTTCTTCGGACATGAGACTGGCAACAGCGTTTCGGTTACAAAGACATTCGGTTAAGTGTGCCACGCCACGCCACACGGTCTATGCCACAATTGAACCCGCCAATATAATTAATCCATTTAAGAATTATTAGATGGATCACGTACTTCACTAATTGTAACTAACCATGGATTCCTTCATGACGAAGAGTGCGACAGGGGCACGCAGTTAAACAAGTCGCGTTGAGACAACGCTGCACGGAAAAATGAGGTCTACTCGCAGGCTCTATGAACGGAGCAAAAGCGAAGAGGTTCTTGAAAGAAAAAAGGGTGAGCATACGGAGATGCTGAGGTGCTATGGTAGATATGAAGTCAGAAAATCTTAAACTTAAAGCAGATTTTAATTGGCGCGCGTTCCATATTCTTGTGGTGCGGCTGAAGAACGAATCTCTAAACTTAACTGTAAGTCCGAAGGTGGGCTTAAGGGTGAACGGAACATTTTTGAAGGGGAACTCCATTAGAGCATTTTTTTAAAATAGCCATAACACCAAAACGGAAACCTCGTAGTCGAGTCGCAATCGATTCTGAGAATCTGAAAAATCATTTCTGCAGACTTTTAAACGACAATGACGGCCCAAATCCCGATGTTAGGCAGAACGTTCCTTTCAATCTGGACCATGAAAGGCAAGAATTCCGTCCCCCTGACTCAGACGAGGTCAAGATAGCAATATCGAGACTAATATCGAACAAAGCTGCTGGAACGGATGGACTGTCTGCAGAACTATTAAAAGCAGCTGGAGGGCACATGCACCAGCTCATCTGTAGGATTTGGTCGGAGGAAAGCATGCCCGATGAGTGGAATCTCTACGTCGTCTGTTCGGTTCACAAGAAAGGAGATCGATTCGACGATCAGTCTCCTTAACATAGCGTACAAGATCCTCTCTACCGTATTTTGTGAACGCCTGGAACCATTCGTCAACAACCTGATAGGTCCTTATCAGTGTGGTTTCAGGCGATGGAAGTTCACCATCGACCAAATCTTCATACCACGACAGATCCTGGAAAAGACCCAAGAAGTGCAAATCCACAGTCACCACCTATTCGTTGATTTCAAGGCCGCATATGACAGTGTGCATAGAGACGAGTTATACAGAGCCATGTCTAGTTTTGGCAGTCCTACCAAACTCGTCAGGTTGTGTAGGATGAAGATGGAGAACTCGCGCTGCTCCGTCAAGGTCGGTCACTGAGACCGTCAATGTCAAAAAAGGTTTTAGACAAGGCGACGTACTGTCATGTGACTTCTCTAACATCATCCTCGAGAAGATAGTGCGTAACTCACGGGTCAACACCAGAGGCACGATCTTCCAAAAGTCAGCTCAATTGCTAGCTTACGCCGAAGACATTGACGTGATTGGACGAACGAGCCGCCAATGACGCATTTGCTGGCATTGAAGCGGAAGCGGCTTAAATGGGTCTGGTGGTAAATGGGGGCAAAACGAAATATATGCTGTCATCAAGGAAGGACACACAACATCGGCGTCTCGGACAGAGCACCACACTAGGCAGCAGAAACTTCGTGGTAGTGAAAGACTTCATCTACCTCGGCTCGGCGGTATATAGGGACAGCAGCACCAGTACCGAAATCAAACGCAGAATCACTCTTGCCAATCGCTGTTTCTTTGGGCTCAAGAGACAACTGAGTAATAAAGCCCTTTCTCGAATGACTAAGCTTGCTTGATCATCCTAGTCCTGCTCTATGGCGCGGAAACCTGGACGCTACTAAAAGCAGATTAGGAAGTCTTTTCAAGAGAAAAGTTTTGCGTGTGATTTTTGGTCCTGTTTGCGTTGATGGAATCTGAAGGGAGAAAATTTAACGACGAACTATATGGGCTGTACATCGACATGCGCCTGGTCAAGCGTCTTTGGATACAACGCTTAGATTGGCTAGGCTTTGTAAAACATATGGACACCATTACTCCGGCCCGAAAGGTCTTCGAATCTGAGCCATTTGGACAACACAACAGAGGGCGGCCCAGGCTAAGGCGGCGCACACAAGTGAAGAAGGACCTCAACCAACTTGGTGTGCGTAACTGGCGGCAGCTGGCTGGAGAGGCATGTTGGTTGAGGCACAGGTCCACCCCGGACTGTAGCACCACAAGAAGAAAAAGAAGATGATATCTTTGCATTGCGCCCTTTCTAAAGTTTCTCATTCTCATTCAAAATTGCGTCTTTAGAGTTTCGAAATTCGATGTCATTAACATTTTGCATGACGCTACAATCCAAGAGGTGGTCGCGGTGGCGTAGTGGGTAAGTGCGTCGACCACCTCTTTCGAGTTGCTGACAACACTCAAAGAGTATCAATTGTCAAATGAAAAGCTTCCCAAATCTCGCCGTTCGTATTCGGCAAAAAACTGTAGGTCCCTTTTACTCGTGAGAGAACAGCAGCACGCACAAAACGAGTAGTTGTTGTAGGAGCTAGGCGCTAGTCTCTTGTGGGCTGTAGTGCCACTCAATTATTATTATTATTATTACAATCCAAGAGAGACTAAAGCTTCGATGGTTACTGCGCGTTTAGAGCTACCAGTAAGAGAAGAAGTCGTTTTTGTCAGAAAAGTAACAAAGTTCCACATACGCCGACTCACTTGCTATTCCGCCTATGACACAGTCTTATATATGTTTTGAAAAAATGTGCTAGACCTTAGGCTATGCTAGACAACTGCAAGATTCGGATGGTTACGGCTTTTGCTTATGTACTTCTATGATTATCAGTTGAGTAATCATGCGAAGAGACGGAGCGCTTCGAACATTCTAAATTACATGAAACACAAATTCAGTAATTAAGAGCAGTTTACAAATACGTCTACTGTTCACAGTTCCTCCAACAAAAGGTCAAACCGGATTCTTCATTCGGCCAGTCCCTAATCAAATCCTACGTAGGTAAACTTCCCTTTGATTTCATGTCCTTTTCCGATGAGTAAAACTAATTTGTAAAATTTTCTTGTAGCCATGTTTCGGCCGCTTCACGGAATTCAATTAATTTAAGGCAATCTCGAAATGAAGCACATAAAGAAATATCTGTAAATTTGCTAAGATGTTCCAGCATCAGACTGCAATAGGCAGCCGCCTGCTTTTCTTCCATTTCAAAGAGAAACCACGGTCGTCAAATTTTAGGCGTTGCAGAGTACTGACCCAAAACTCTTCCTCCATTACAGCCGTGATGACATTTGACATTTAATGCATGGATGTCGGTAATAACTAACGTTGGATGGAGATGATCACAAAATCCTCGCATTGTCAGTGTAATTAAGACTTTATGGCACTCGGTCTCTTCTGTTTGTGTTTGTTTCTCTCTTTATCTCTCTTTCTCGCGAAGTGAAATTCCAAGTCAAGAACTTTTCAAATAAAACGCAAACAATCGGAAAGGAGGGCACTGTCAACATTAAACGAAACACAAACACAAGCACTTGCCTTGAAAAATACGTATATACGCACAACCAGACCAGCAAAATGCGTTGTTAACGACCTTCACGAAGTACTCAATATTGACAAGCAAAAAGTGCTTAATTTCACGGGCCTTTCCAACAGAAGGACCTCCTAAGCTACTGCTATAAAAAGAAGAATGCCCCCCACAAAGAAAAAAACAAAAACTCCGGAAAAACCATCACGAGAGAGTCCTCGCTCAGTGCGTTTGCCTTTTTTTGGTTTCAAACATTGACTTCAACGCTAAAGACAAAAAAAAAAGAACAAATTAATTCAAACACAAAAGAAGGACAATTAACAGCACGACCGCCATCTGCGAAAAGCCATAAATTTCACGACGACGACGGAACAAAAAAAAATGAAAAAAGTACTGTCCCCATGTCCAGCACATTATGCTAGATCCTTTTCAATGTCACGCAATGAGCGTGCCTTCGCTCGGCCTTTTGTGCCGCCTGCTGGCCAAACTTGACACAAGTCATGTACATATCTGCGGTGAGAGTGAAAACGGCGAAAATCTTGATTAGAATGGTGCTCTACATAGCTCCAGAGCGCGCTGACACACACACACACACACGCAACCACCAAACCAGGGCAATGGAACAAAGATTTAATTAGAATTAAAAAGGTGCGTCTCACCACCGCCTGAAGAGCGTATCCAATTAGGTGTATAAAATCCTTACAAGGGTTTTTCCTTTATGAAAAATTATGACAATTACCAGGGGGTGATAAAAATTAATTCAAGGACGACTACCAGCACATGTCCTCGTGCCCGCAACAGACGGTGCCGCATCGTAACAGCGGAAAGCATAACATTTGAAAGTTTTTCGAATACCTAAGAGCTCATTAATATGCGGTGGGCCTTGTAAAATTTGCCTGATTATCATGACTGGATCATCAGGCGCTCTGCCATATCTCCCGCTTCGCTGTGTGCGGGATGTGTGTCCTCCCGTTCGGGAGTGGGGAACAATCGTTTCGGCTTGTCTTGTCCTCCTTTGACCAAATCAAAATGAATGCCATCCCATTATTCGGAATGTAATGCAATTATTTTTCCTTTAGGTCCACCCAGACTGCGTGTGTGTGTACGCCTGTGAGCGATAGCAGCAGTCATCAGGGGAAGAAACAAAGCGTCTGCAATTTGGAACTATTACTATTATATTGCGCAGCAATATGGCCGGTTCCTGTGTTTCAATAAAGAATCCATTATGGCCGTAATTCATTTGCTTAAGCTTTCATCACTCTATGAATGAGTGGACCTGCAGGCATCCTTGTAGGGGGGGTTTTGCTGAATCCCATTTCTTCGTGTATATGTTTCTGGGAAATAGCTCGGAGCAAGCTCAACGTTTGGCGATTAGTTTATTGATGGTGAAGCATTACGATACGACCGATGTGTTGGCACTTCAATGCTTCTCGGAGAATGTTGGGTTATCTTTTTGAGGATCCTTAACCATTTCATCGCTCCGTTATCCCACATACATATGTATGTATATACGTATGTAAAGATGGAGTTACCAGAAATATCCTGAAGACCAACTGCTTTGTTTTTGCCAGTCGAACTATAACTCAGTTTATGAACCATCTTAAGCAGGAACTCCTGCCTTTCTCTTCTTCTTCTTCTTCCTTTACTGGAGTTACAGTCTGGGGTAGACCTGGACCTCAACCAACATGATCTCTTGCAGCTGTCTCTAGTTACGCACTCCTAGTTGGTTGAGGGCCTTCACCACTTTTGTGCGCCGTTTGAAACTAAGGCGCCCTTAACGTTTTCCCAATGGGTCAGATTCGTAGACTTTTCGGGCCGAAGCAGTGGTGTCCATACGCTCTACATGGCAAAGCCATCTTAAGCGTTGTATCCGAAGACGCTTGAACAGGCGCATGTCGCTTTACAGCCCATAGAGTTCGTCGTTAAAGCTTCTTCTCCAGACGCCATCACCGCAAACAGGACCAAAAATCGCACACAGAACTTTTTTCACGACAAGACTTACGGCTTTGAATAACGTTCAAGTTTCTGCGCCGTAGTAGCAGCAGGGGTAAGGTGGCCGGTGAAGACATTTGTGACGCAACAGGCCGATTTTGTAGCATTTACAAACAGTACACTACAATATTTGAGAAGCTTTTCAAAGATAATTGATACTCTTTAAGTTTTGTCAGCAACTCGAAAGAGGTGGTGCCGTGAAAAAAAATTCGAGTGTCCCGTTTGGGAATCGAACCTAGACTGTCTGCGCGGCGGTCGAGTCACTAAGCTCTACGCCACGGCAACCACCCATTTTAAAATAAGTCATGTCACAAGAGTCGTTTCATCTGCCTACGTTTTTGTAAGAAACTAGAACTTTCTGATAGGCAATGGACAGGGTCATCCATTGCGTGGTATCACAATGGTTATACTAGCATCTGACACCTGTCAGTCTCTGATGTATTTGAAGTATCGCACTATTACCTGAATGTTTGCCATTTCCGACAATGGATCACTTAGCACCCAAAAAATGCCTTAAACGCATTTAAACTTACTCCAAATTGAGTGATATAAACGCAGCCCCATTTCGCGTATTACGCAATGCTTGCTTTTGTTCGACATAATTAAAATGTTGGGAGAGGGGATGTGACACTAATGTCATAAGGCACCACGATCTGACAAAAAAATAATGTTGCTGTAAGTTCAAGTGTGTCTAATGAACAGAATTTATCGACTTTCAGTAAGTCGCAGTAATTGAACAGTTCACATATCTCTCTCCCTCGTTACTTGTATTTGGATTTGCGCTTTTCTTCTTCTTTTTCTTGTGGCGCTACAGTCCGGGGTGGACCTGGGCCTCAAATAACATGCCTCTCCAGCCAGAACGATCTTTCGTCAGCTGCCGCCAGTTGCGCACTCCAAGTTGGTTGAGGTCCTTATCCACTTTTGTGCGCCACCTCAGCCTAGGTCGTCCTCTGTTGCGTTGTGCCAATGGCTCAGATTCGAAGACTTTTCGGACCGGAGCAGTGGTGTCCATACGCTCTACTTGGCCTAGCCATCTTAAGCGTTGTATCCAAAGGCGCATGCCGCTGTACAGCACATAGAATTCTTGGTTAAATCTTCTTCTCCAAATGCCATCAAGGCAAACAGGACCAAAAATCGCACGCAAAACTTTACTCTCGAAAAGACATAAGGCTTCTTTATTTGATTTTAGCAACCAAATTGCCAAATTTGAGGCTCAGAGGAGCCACGAGTGATCGAAGGGGTTCCACTGCATCAAGACAAAGTGACTCTTTGGTGTGCTCTATAGTCAAAAGGCGTCATTGGTGCGTATTTCTTCGAAGGTTCCAATCGGCCGACGGTTATAGACAACGCGGAGCGATGTTGTCGAACTATTATCATTCACTTATATTTGTAGCAGTAGCTATGCATGCACACAAATCTATTTTATGTATTTACCAGGTACTCTCCGTCTCTAGATTTTAGCGTTACAATGTAAAGGAAACAGCAACAAATTTTGCTCGCTTAAGCGATAATTCTCTCGTACGATGTTGTTGCCCCCTCTAGCTTTAAGAATAACTAGTGTTAACCCAAATGTCAGAAATAAACATCATTCTGTGTGTAATTAATTATTATTTAAACATTTTTTTTATGTTGCGACTAAGTATTGAAGAAATACCACTCAACATGACCAATTATGACTTTCTTGCGTGGGCAGATTTTTTGCTCAGAAAAGTTCATGTTTCGATCGCAATAATAATTGAGTGGCACTACAGCCCACATGGAACCAGAGCCTAGCTTCTACAACAACTACTTGTGTTGTGCGTGCTACTGTTCTCTCACAAGTAGAAGGGACCTACAGTTTTTCACCGACGGAAGTTTTAGAATTGATACTCTTTGAGTGTTGTCAGCAACTCGAAAGAGTTGGTGCAGTAAATAAATAAGAGGTGTCCCGTTCGGGAATTGAATCTAGACCTCCTGCGTGGCGGTCGACGCACTTACCACTAAGCCATGGCAGCCACGTTTCGACCACAAAGTTCAGTTAATATGACAGATCACCTGTTCCGACACCCTTAGAGTTCTGCGTGCGATCTTTGATCTATGATTGCTAGCGTCTGTACCATCAGTCAGTTCACCCTCAAACTGTCTGGGTTGTACAGCGGCATGCAACTACTTAAGCGTCTTCAGGTCTAACGCTGAGAATGGCTAGGTTATGTGGAACGAAAGGACACCACAGCTCTGGCGAGAAAAGTATTCGATCCCAACCATTGAGGCATCGTAATAGAAGACGTCCTAAGAACGTTAAAGCTCACACAAGTGGAGAAGGAACTCAACCAACTTGATGTGCGCAACAGCAGGCAGCTGACAAAAAGATCGCTCCCGTTGGAGAGGCTGGTTGGTTGAGGCCCCCGGACTGTGGCGATAAACAAAAAAGAAGAAGACGCATTAGGAACCTAAATTATTGAAGTTATTGCCGAGATACCTCCAGTTGAAAAAATAACACACAATAATCGTATGCTTTCCGAGACAGACAACAAAATCGCAATACGAGCCATGCAGCGCCTGAAACAATGAGCTTACTGAGAAATCATTTTGGTGAGCCCTTCATTTAACGTTTTGTTACTGTAATGTGGTTACCTAGATCGTGTGATATCACACCTTTTGACTTCGCTTTCTAAGGATATACATATGTAAAGTTGCCAAATATCCCTTCCGCTCGAATCTGGCAATACTATACATAATTTGAGAGGTCTTGACATAACCTTAATAATAATAAAGCATGATTAGTTTGGATATTGCGTTCAACACGTGTAAACATGGAGTTCCCTAACGCCGAAATTCGCGCTATTTTAAAGTTTTCCTTCGTTAAAGACAAATCCGCTAGAGAAACGTTCCGTGAAATTAATGTTGTTGTGTGGGATGGTACTTTATCACTTTGAACCGCGGAGGAATGGTTTCGACGATTCAGAGCCGGTAAAAACGACACCATGGATAAACCAGCGGCGGAAAACCTGTGACGACGAATACCGATCAAATCATGGATATCATCGAGTTAGACCGGCATGTGGCATCTCGTGGCATCGCCCAGGAGATGGGAGTTAGTCACCAAACCATTTTAAAGCATCTGCATACAAAAAAGGCCTGATGTTTGGGTGCCGCATGATTTGACGCTACAAAAAAAACTTCTGGACCGAATCAACGCTTGCGATATGTTGCTGAAACGGAACGAACTCGACCCATTTTTGAAGCGGATGGTTACTGGCGCCGATAAGTGGATCACATACGACAATATCAAGCGTAAACGGTCGTGGTTAAAGGCCGGTGAATTGGCCCTAAAAGTGGTCAAGCCGGGATTGACGGCCAAGAAGGTTTTGCTGTGTGTTTGGTGGAATTGGAAGGGAATCATCCAGCATGAGCTGCTCCCATATGGCCAGACGCTTAATTTTACCATCTACTGCGAACAACTGAACCGCTTAAAGCAGGCGATCGACCAGAAGCGTCCAGAATTGGCCAACAGGAAGGGTGTAGTGTTCCACCAGGTCAACGCCAGACCACACAGTTCGTTGATGACTCGTCAGAAGCTACGGGAGCTCGGATGAGAGGTTTTATCGCATCCACCATATAGCCTGGATATAGCGCCAAGTGATTACCACCTGTTCCTGTCCATAGCGAACGCCCTTGGTGGTGTGAAGTTGAACTGAAAAGAGGCTTGTGAAAAGTGGCTATCCGAGTTCTTCGCAAATAAGGGGAGGGGGGGGGGGGTGCTTCTACGAGAGGGATATTATAAAGTTGCCATCTAGATGGAAACAGATTATCAAACAAAACGGTGCATATTTGAACTGAATCCGATCACTGTAACACTTTTTATGAAACATTGAATGAAGAGCAAAAAAGTGGAAGGGAGATATTTGACAACCTTTTATGATCTTAAACCTTCAGAAATAGAATGGCTATGATTGGAGCTTTGGATGCCAACAGTACTCGTAAGATCTACGAAATTCCAGTCGCTTTACCGAATGAATCGCCCGAAATTTGACCCTCTGGAAGGCCCAACTCAGACGCAGTCATAGCTGACACAAATTGTGCTCTTCGCTGATATTTAAGAATTTGAGTTCACCTCCAAATTTATGTGTTTAAATTTACATTGTGAATCAAACCTCACGATGGTTGACCCTTTTTCAGCAATATTTCACTCGGCCATAGCGTAGTTCCAAAACAGTTTCAATAAACTCCATGGCTGGGGATTTTTTTTTTGGTTTTGAACAATTTGCTTCACTTCAAACATCAAAAATGCGTCAGAAGGCTTTGAGTCCTGAAGGCCAACAAGTTGTATTGCCGAGTTTTTGAAATATAGTTGATTCTTTTCGATATTTTTTTTTTTTTCAAAACGTATTTGTAGAAATAGTTTACTAAGACTTTACAATCTTTCCATAAATAGAATAAGAACTTTGTCAGCCATTTCAACTCTTAAAAATATCTTGGCTTGATTAAATATCATAAATGTCTGTCTTCCGTTCCATAAAAATCTACCAGAAAACTTAACATTTTGTAAGTTTTAAATGTACAACTAAAGAAATGTTAACAAGCCTCATAAGGCCAACGAAAGCCGCTACTTTTTCTGTCAATTGTAAAACTTCTACTGTCCGCCGAAGCATGACAAATAAATTCCATCCCGACTCCATAAAAACCACCCCACCCTTTGTATTGGCAAAAGTCACCAATTAATGAATTCCACAAACTATTTTAAACTTTCGTCGTTGCACTGTGACGCGAGGGCAACGATGAAGGGCTAAGCGAGCGACAGAAGTCGGGCAGTAGCAAAATTCCAAAAAGGAAAAAGGTTTTTTTTTATTTCACCAAAGGAACATCCTTACAAGGAAATGAATTAATGAAGTCCACTTCATGCATTTTACGCGAAAAAGAAACCCCACCCAGAGCCAGAGACTCTCAACACTACCCCACACCGCGGAACCCACGACCCAGGGGTAACAGAAGCGGCAGAGGGATGGGCACAAATTTGAAATTATAAAAAGTTTAAGTTGACTTTTCTTCTGGCGTACAGTCTGGGAATAAAAAAGACTGCTTGTACCATTGCACACAACTCCCCCTCCGAGTACACATTGTGCCCACCAAAGTGACAAAATCAAAAGTTTGCCTTTGCTGCAAGGTTAACTGGAACCCGTCGGTTTCTGTCTAGCTTGTGAGTCTGAGGGACGATTTAATGGGCGGAAAAATGCTGCAGAAATTTAAATTCTCTGAAATATGTAGTTGATGCGGCGCACCGGAGAAATGTCTGCCGGAAGTGTTGCATAAAATATAAAGTCGCCGGAATGGCGAGTATCTGCCTGTCGAGTGTGCGGAGAGGAGTCTGGGCAAATATTTGGAGACGGATGGCCGGGGTATGCTATGAATTGGTAGAAATTGAAAATAACCTCGCCGGATGGCGGCTTCCTAAAGTGGGATACTATGAGGCTGCTTATGACACTGAGGACGCAGGCCTTACAACGGTTAATGACGTGAAAACACAAGAGACGCACTGAGGACTGAAACTAAAGAATATAACATCCGCTTCAGTGCACCTGAACACAAAGGACAATCAAATGAATTAACACAAAGGACATGTCATTTAAGACGCTCTCCTCCGAATAAAATCCTCAAAGGTTGCGTCGGGGGAGCCTGAATCCATGCTGAATGGGAGTGGTGTAAGTTGACAGCTTGACAAGACCATGACAATCTTCACCGACATAATGGAGTTGTGGGGTGGGTGGTGCTTTGGGCATCATGTTAATTTACCTTATACTTCGAGATTGTGGTTTCCGAAGTGACGTTGAAGAACTGAAACGAAAAGAGGGAATTGAATCATTAATGGGTCAGTTGATTACGGAAATGACTCTAATTTATTCCAATTAATTAATGAAATATGGAGAAATGTGTGTATTGCGTTAAATGGTTGAAAGTCCTATGTTCAGCGTGTGGAACTGGGATTCCATGAGAAATTTTTCTCAGCAATATATTTGAAAAGAGTTGTACTGGCAGACTGATGAGCATGCTAGAAGATTCTGTATCATTTCAAAAGACTTTTGCAGAGTCTTCAGGGATGAAAGGAACCAAAAACCGACCTTTGCTCTGCTCCTGTCCTGAACGGCTGGTCTAAGACAGAGTATGTTGGCGACTACTTCTTAAGTGGTCTACACAATCTCCCAATGTCGAATTTTTTGTCGTCTTATCATCGGCTCTGAATGGTTCTAACCCTCACGACAACAAGAGGATATTCCACCTTTTTGAGTGACAGCCCTTTGGTGCAGTCTAGGATTAAGTGTACGCAGCAGCAATCTCACCTTACCTATTTTTTATGGGGGACCTAGCACCTGATGGACTACTAAAGGACAACGATTTTCGGTTCTGAACGTGGGGTGTGAGATTGCTTAAGAGACCACGTGCAGCCGAAGAACTGACGTATGCCCTAAACTGCTACAAAGCAGATGTCAACGCCATACAGGAAGTGCAGTGGCCCGGGTTGAGCAAGAAGATGATGAGCCGGACAAAAGGCTGACGATGAACAGTGACATCGACTACAGCAATTGCTTCAGTGAGATAGGGCAGCGCTTATTCGGATGCGGATTCGCTGTTCAAGGCAAGCTTACGTAATAGGAAACGATCCCGTAAGCCAACGCTTATCACAATTCACATCGAGAATAAATTCGGGAACCTGAGCCTGATTTACGCTCACACGCCGATAGAGGTGAAGAATGTCAACAGCAAGGAAGACAACAGCATGGATGACTTTTGTGATTTTCTATAAAGAACATACGATCGAGGCCCTAGCTCCGTTCTTTAAAATTTCAACGCTCAGCTGGCGTCATCGGAAAACACAACCTGCACGACAGCACATCCGGAAACAGACTCGGTCTGGTGGACTTCACTTCGGAGCGGAACCTCTCTGTGAATAGTATGTGGTTCCCACATCTCAACATTCATAAAGTAACCTGGCGATCCCTTGAACCGTCAATCAAGTTGATCACTCTGCGATTGATGTCAGACCTTCTTCCAGTATTCTCGATGTTCGAACACTCGAAAGTGCAAACATCGACTCGGAACATAACCTTGTTGTAGCCAAGGTAAGCATCCGGATATCAAGAGAGAAACGGAGCCGAGAGAGGCCACCACGGTTTGACGTCATCGGAACAGATCGCTGGGATCTTTGCCGACCGAATCTCCCTGAAACTCTCCCAAAGTTCGATGTTGCCTGCATTGACAATAGAAGAAAAATGGAAACGTTATCAAAAAGCCATCAAAAAATCTGCCACTGATGTGCTAGGCTTCACGCCACCATCCAGAAGGAACCCATGGTTTGACGTCGACTCCAGGCAGGCACATGCACCTAAACAGGAGGCCTACAAGGCAACGCTGCAACGAACAACGAGAGCTGTTATTGAGCTCTAGCGAACAGAAAAGAAGGGACAAGAACAGGCTTCTCAAAAGGTAAAAGAGAGCGTATAAGAAGTGCGCGGCATAAGCGATGGAGACGTGTTAAGGTAGGAATGAAATTCGAAAGTTTTACCAAAAGGTGAAACAGCTATCCAGCTAACGGCAGGCTTCGGTCCAAACGATGCTGAGAATCTGGAAAAATCATTTCTGCAGACTTTTAAACGACGATGACAGCCCAAATTCCTCTGCTAGGCATAATGTTCCTCTCAATGTGGACGTTGATAGACAAGAATTCCGTCCCCCAGACTTAGACGAGGTGAAGACAGCACTATCGAGACTGAAGTCGAACGAAGCTGCTGGAGCGGATGGACTGACTGCAGAACTGTTTAAAGCAGCTGGGGATGACCTGGTTGGGCACATGCACCAGAGATCTGTAAGATATGGCCGTAGGAAACCATGCCCGATGAGTTGAATCTTAGTCTCGACTGTTCGGTCCACAAGAAAGGAGACCCCTTCAACTGCGCCAACTACCGAGGGATTAGTCTTCTTAACATCGCATACAAGATCCTCCCTTTCGTATTGTGTGAACGCCTGAAATCGTCAACAATCTGATAGGTCCTTATCAGTGTGGCTTCAGGCTCGACCAACTGTTCACATTACGGCAGATCCTGGAAAAGACCGAAGAAGTGCAAATCAACACTCACCATCTATTCGTCGATTTCAAGGCTGCATATGACAGTGTGCATAGAGGCGAGCTGCCATGTCTAGTTTTGGCATTTCAACCAAACTCGTCAGATTGTGGAGGATGACGATGGAGAACTCTCGCTGCTCCGCCAAGGTCGGGAACGAACTCACCGAGACCTTCAAAAAAGGTTTTAGACAAGGCGATGCACTGTCATGCGACTTCTTTAACATCATCCTTGAGAAGATCGTGCGTAACTCACATGTCAACACTAGAGGCACGATCTTCCAGAAGTCAGTTCAATTGCTAGCTTACTCCGACGACATTGACGTGGTTGGACGAACACGGTGAGCCATCAACGAGGCGCTTGCTGGCATTGAAGCAGAAGCGGCTAAGCGGTGGTTAATGAGGGCAAAACGAAGCTTACATGGTGTCATCAAGGAAGGACGCACCACATCGACGTCTCAGACAGAGCGTCACACTAGGCAGCAGATACGTCGACGTAGTCAAGGACTTCGTCTACCTCGGCTCCGCGGTAATTAGGGACAATAACGCCAGTACCGAAATCAAACGCAGAATCAATCTTGCCAATCGCTGTTCCTTTGGGCTCAAGAGGCAATTCAGTAATAAAGCCCTCTCGAAGAAGGACTAAGCTTGCTTTATATGACCAGTCCTATTCTATGGCGCGGGAACCTGGACGCTACTAAAAGCAGATTAGGAAGCCCTAAGACTTTTCAAGAGAAAAGATTTGTGTGCGATTTTTGGTCCTGTTTGCGTTGATGGCATCTGGATACAACGCTTGAGATGGCCATGTAGAGCGTATGGACACCACTGCTCCGGCCCAAAAAGTCTTTGCATCTGAGCCATCGGGACAACGCAACAGAGGACGGCCTTTTTTGAGATGGCAAACACATGTGGAAAAAGACCTCAACCAACTTGGAGTGCGCAACTAGAGGCAGCTGCCTTTCATCTTCGTTCTAGCTGGGGAGGCATGTTGGTTGATGCCCAGGTCCGCCTTGGACTGCCACGCCAATGGAAGAAGAAGAAGTAGAAACTTAGATATGGAGCTGGGAACTGTCAGTCATAAACATCTATTTTGACATTAAACTAAAGTAACACGGAAATTGCGGAGAACAGAGGCTGCCCACGGGAGTGTAATCTAAGATAGAGGCGTCACAAAAACATGGTTGCTCACCAAATTTCGTTTTCTCGACTTCGTTAGTTCGAATGGCTTCTATTTGCAGCATTTTACAATTGAAGGAGTTGATCCTTTGCTCCCCAGTTTCACTTGAGGAACCAAGAGCTTTAGCTTAAGTAAAACCACGAATATGGGGCGCAGTTCAAGAGACTGTCGCAACAACACGTGCAGTCAAATGTGGATTAGTCCTTCTCCAACGTACGTTTCTTTACGACCATCCTTAATATGTCAGAGGCTCCTGACACCTCACAACAAAGCCTTGTCCGTAGAAGTAAAAACCCTTCAGAGACACACACTTTTTCGTCGCAATACTACCGCTTTGCGTGATTGGAACACAACTTCTCGAAATTCCTTATTTTCTATTCTTTCCGTTTCCAGTAGCACTTGCTGTCGCGCGTAACAATCCCCGCCCCCCTCCGCAAGGGTGCAAATGACTGCTAAATATGAAAAGTAGCTGTACTTCAGCTTCAGTGTTGTGCTTATAAATCAATCGCATTCCTTTGGGTAATATGGATATCCAAGGGCGTGTGTGTAAGAGATTTCTCCACACCGCATGAAAGGAGCAATAATCAGAAGGGTACAGAAACTAACATTAATATCGCCCTTATTTCCGGCATGCCGTTGAATTGCTTTCCCTACACACATTTTCCGGGTATGGTTATGGCATTCCAATTCCTCTTCTGTAAACTATGATATACTAGCTCACAGCAAATATTGTTTGTTCGGTTTTTGTTCTTGTATTGGAGCTGCCGTCAGTCGTCGCCAGTTTTAGGAGCGTTGGTTGTGCTGCAATTTCCGTGGTACGCTTCCTTTTATGTAAATCAATTTTCTCCTTCCTGGGGTTTGCTTTTAAGGGAGAAAAAAGAAAACAAGTAAAAAAGGAGCAAACAACCACATACACGCGTGTCTGTTCGGGAGTTTATGAATCCTGCAGCGATTTGCTTCCTTCGTTCTGATTATTGCTGGGTAGGAGGTGAAAGCTCTCCACGAGCTCCAGACGAGAACAATCACTTTAAATCGCCAAGGATTGATGAATTTGAGATGGTGGAGCAAGGTTTTCTTGTCTTGTAGTACACCTCACTGCAGGCAGCCTCAGATGTTGATGGTAATGATAGTGGAATGCTGATTCCTTGATAGATTGAGGGGCGAACGAATAAGATGACTTGTTCTTCTCCCCGTCATGGGATGGACAAGGCAATTTGTAGTTGATGTGAAATTGATTGGGATGACCAGATTGCCTTTGATGAAATCTATCGACTTTTAGGGATCAACAGACGGGGGTGTCTGTTGGTGGGGGGAAAACTCATGTAACATGTGTTGATGTAATAATATGGGGCATAGTTATTTCGATAAGAATTTGATTACTTACATACAGAGTCGGAGGGAAGTCTTTCGTCTAACATGCGTTTCTAATGAGAGTTGGACGAAATTTCTCTTGGTCCACATTGATGGCAAGTGAATCGATTCAAAAAAGGCTTATCTAAGAGTTGAAAAGGTAGCCCACAAGGGTCCAAGACCCAGATTCTTCAGGTCGTGTTGAGCGTTCTATTTGGAGTCTTTTTTGTATTCAAAAGTTGTTTTTTTTTTAAAAATCGTAAAAAAGACCTCCCCAAGGTATTGTACAACGGAAGCGACTACTTTTTACTATCTCTCTGGTAAGTTTCGAATAATAATACTAATTGAGTGGCACTACAGCCCATAACGGACCAGAAGCCAGGCGGCTTCTTCAACAACTACTCGTGTTGCGCGTGCTACTGTTCTCTCACGAGCAGAAGGGACCTACAGTTTTTTGTCGACACCGAACGGCCAGATTAGAGAAGCTTTTCATAGAAAATTAGTACTCTTTGAGTGTTGTCAGCAACTCGAAAGAGGTGATGTCATGAAAAAATGCGAAGTGGCCCGTCCGGGAAGACCTTTTGCGTGTGGGTCGACGCAGTTACCACTACGCCACGGAGACCACAAGTTTCGAATACCATCTCTCAAAATCAGTGCTCTCTAGAATCGATCCAATTAACGAGCCATTCTTCGAGTACGTTTCTCCATCCATCTAGAAAAGGACTTCTCTCTGGCATCGATCATCCATCCATTCTTCGATTTCTTCAAAACACCCGAACCGGATACCACGCAAATCGTTTTGCATCCGCCGCAAAAGCCAGTGGCCAGAATGAGCAAGTTCTGGAGAATACGGAGAGAGGGGACAGACCTCCCATTTCAGTGTTCGACGGCAGTTTTTGACCACTATGGCCTCATGAAGCCGTGCTGTCATGTTGAAATTTCAGCTTGTCATGCCTATGGGTCGTTTTTGGTTATTTCTGGCCGTTTCTCACACACGGCTCGAACGCATTAGTTGTAGTCAACAATGTTTTCCATGAATGGTTTGGTCTGATTTTAGCAGCTCATAGTACACCACACTCGTCGGGTCCGATCATACGCAGAGCATTGTCCTTGAACTGCAGATGATTTGGTGTCGATGTAGACGATGATGGAAGGAGTGCACCAGACTTTGCATTGTGTTTTTTCTTCCTAGTAGATTGGAGATGGAAAGTGGATATTCCATCTCCAGTCACGATCCGATCCAAAAATTCCTTCCTTTGATGTCAAGGAGCAGTTCCTAGGTGAAAAATCACCTTTTGACATCTGCCGACTTCCCCTCGTTCGGCAATATATATCCGTGCTTTTGAATACATCCGAATTTACCTAACCGAAGGGAAATTGTTTCCTGAGTCACTGCCGCGGATTCTGTGAGCTCACATTGCGTTTTTACATGGATCTTGATCCAGTGAAACTTCCAATTTTCAATGGCTCATGAAATTGTCTATAAAAAGCTTCTCAAATCTTGCCGTTCGAAGTCGACAAACAGTAGCACGCACAACACGAGTAGTTGCGGTAGAAGCTAGGCCCTGTTCCCTTGTGGACTCTAGTGTCACTCAATTATTATTAATTATTAAGATGATCTTTGCCTTTGACTCTTAAATCTTCCTCTTCGTCATTTATTCTTGCGGCCGTTTGTACAAGTGGACAGACGGCCCCTGACATGATCGATGACTGTTGCACTTGGAACGAGCTTTCAGACAATCCTCTTAAAACAGAAGTTGTTCTCTTCACGACAAGGAGGAATGTGACTAGTCTGACTCAACCAGCAATCTATTTTCCAATGAAGTTTGGTGGCAGCGTTTCATTATCCTAGATAAAAAACTTCTTTGAAAAAAAACACATTGAGAGGAAAACCTCCAAGGCGCGGTCAGTTTTCTGGCAGTGTAAGGGAATTTTTGGTAAAACCTGCAGCCTGTCACTAAAAAGATCTGCGTGGATCTATACGGCAATAATAAGAACTCCTCCCTCCTATGCATCAGTCGTTTGGTGGAACAAGCTTTCGCGCAAATACGTGGCCTTTCCCAGCACGCCTGGCTCTGCTTTTGATGCATTGTTCTCCTTGACATCCACATCATAGACCGTATTATCAAGGCCATATCCCGTTTTAAAAGAAATGGTCTTTGGGTCAAATCGCACTGGAATTTAGATGACTTTGCGCACAGCATCTCCCATGACACAAGTCTCATTGACATGCCATCTGATGCAGGCCCACCAAAGATCCAGCTGCGTCGCATATACAAAGCATCGGTCTTCCAGGTAGACACTTTTGCGATCCTAATGGCCAATAACTATATTATGAAGAACAGGTGGAAGCGGCCAAGTATCTGCGTCTGCAGCTGTGCTTTAGTCCTTACTCAACCTTTTAACCACTTCCAAGATAGTGGAATGCAAGTCCTCCCTTAATTTGTTAAGCAGACTGAATTCGCTTGTCTGGGTCCCGGGACATCACGGGATCACGGGAAACGAGACTGCTAATGAATTGGCCGGACAAGGTTCTAAAGAGGCATTCGTTGGTCCCGAACCGACCTTGGGACTACCCGCTTCCTTGGTAAGGGCTTCCGTCAACGGTTGGGTCTCCCAACAGCACAATCAGAGATTGCATGAGTGTCCAGGATGCATGCTGAACAAGTGCATGCTCCCGAACGGGACACTTTTCCTTCGTTAAGCACCTAAGTCTACTTAGACTTAGTGAAGACACCCCTTGCGACGCCTGTGGAGATGGTGAAGACACTTCAGAGCACTTTCCTTTTCAATGTTCCGCCTTTGCTCGTATCAGGTGGCGGCTGTTTGGCGCCGATTGTGATGGGAGCTGAAAACTTACACAGAAGCGCCTGCTGGTCTTTCTTCGGAAAACCAGAAAAATACAGTAAACGAAAGTTACTGCCTGGTAGTGCAATAAATCAGCTTTTGAGTCTGAGCGCTCCAGTTCAGTGTATACCAACCAAAAAAAATCAAAACTGCAAATGACAAGGTATAACAACCTCCAATGAGTGTCCTCTGCTAGTATTATTTCATTTGAATTCAAGAAAATGGTTTTGTCTCGAGACATATGTTTGGTAAGGGAAAGTGAAAGTAATGTTTGCCAAACGACGCTTGGGACAGTTTCCAGTTTAAACATCTTCCCTCAAATCAGTGATGCATACTGTCAGTCTTAAACGTTTAATTCTCTGAGAATTCCAAACTTCCTAACGGAAGTAAAACGTCCTTAATTACACACCGCCAACTGAAAATTCTTTCATTCCACGAAAAGACAAAAGGATTCCCCGTAGAATTCTCACCAAACACCGTAAAAGCGCCATTAACAGCATCCCCGCCGTGTTCTCCGACGGAATAGCTGTCCCCTTCGCGAACAGCTTTGCATTCCCTGTGGCAAGCAAAGTTTCCCAGATTCATAATCCATCGGAATACTGAGCTGAGTAGTTTCCAAGTGAACTAAACTAAATAGCTCCGCTCCCAATAGCTATTCCAAATTCAATGTTCTGACTCGTTGAGAAAGTTCAACACGCCTCCGGCGAACAACAAACGAAGCGTGTGGGACTCAATAAACAAACAGCCACTTGGAGGCTATAAATAACAAAAAAAAAAAAATAAAACACAAAATTCCGCATCATGCGTACTACATAAACGGGCATTACTCAGGCTCACGGAATACCAGAGGGGAATCGGGACAACGGTGCCAGCTTCACAGACAATTCAAGAAAATCGGAGTAACTTAATGCCAGGCCACATGGATGGGGACTTGACTTATGAACGCTCCTCCAAAGATGCCCATAAATCGCATTTCACTCGAAAATCGTGTAGCGCTTTGAGAAGGAAGCGTAAAAAGCGGGAAATACGAAAAGATTTGTTGGCCTTCGCCGGCTGAGGGAGGGGAGGGGGACGCATGGTGCCATGACGGAAGTGAAGCGATAGATCATGTTCTCTTCTCAGAAATTATTTCGTCTTGTATCGCAGTCCTTGGAGCAATTTACATGCGAGGGCACATCATTTGATGGTGTGGCGACGGTTGTTCGCTGAAGCAATTTATTTGACGTTGGTATCATCATTACTGAGAACCGTTTTCTGGCACAGTGATTGCACATGACAAAGTGTTCCGGGCAGAGCCGAATTCGAATTTAAGGTTATGCTGAATGGTTTTGAAATGAAGCCGAGTGGAGCAACAAGAATATTTGGTGACACTTAAGCTTGATTGCAAACGACCTTTGCCGTTTTAAGTGGAAAACTTGAGAGGGACAAATTAACGAGAGTCCCATTTTTTTGTTATCGGAATTACCAACCACAAAGGTCCTAAACGACAGCAATACTACCCATCTTTGGGCGGTTTGTCAATCATTGGCCTGTGGACTCTGCCCATATCCACGTAGACTGTACAGACGGATTGTTCTCATGACTAAGACCCTGTAGGCGACGACAGCTTCTTTGCTGTTTTCCTTATTAAACAGAGCACTAGTCAAAACTGGAGCCTTGGAAGGTATCATACCAGATATGAGCTTCTTCTTCTTCTTCTTGTGGCACTAAAGTTTGGGTTGGACACGGGTCTCAACCAACATGCCTCTCCAGCCAGCACGATCCTTCGCCAGCTGGCGACAGTTGAGTACTCCAAGTTGGTTAAGTTGGCCCTTCTCCACTTTTGTGCGTCACCTTAACCTAGGCCGTCTTCTGTTGCGTTGCCCCAATGGCTCAGATTCGAAGACTTTTCGGGCCGGAGCAGTGGAGTTCATGCGCTCTACATGACCTAGCCATCTTAAGCGTTGTTTTCGAAGACGCTTGGCTAGGCGCATGTCGCTGTACATCCCATAGAGTTCGTCATTGAATCTTCTTCTCCAGATGCCATCAACGCAAACAGGACCAAAAATCGCACGCAAAATTTTCTCTCGAAAAGCGCTTCCTCATTTGCTGTTAGTAACGTTCAGGTTTCCGTACCGTAATGTAGGACTGGGATGATCCTTCATCCTTCGTCCTTCAAGAGAATGCTTTATTACTCAATTGCCTCTTGAGCCGAAAGAAATATTGGCAAAAGTGATTCTGCGTTTGATTTCGGTACTAGTGTTGTTGTCCCTATTTACTGCGGAGCCGAGGTAGACGAAGTCCTTGACTATCCCGAAGTATCTGCTGCCAGTGGTACGCTCTGTCCGAGTTGTCGATGTTGTGCGTCCTTCTTCGATGACAGCATGCACTTCGCTTTGCCCTCATTAACCACCAGACCCATTTTAGCCGCTTCTGCTTCAATGCCAGCAAACGCCTCATCGACGGATCGCTGTGTTCGTCCAATCACGTCAATGTCGTCGGCGTAAGCTAGCAATTGAACTGACTTTTCTCTGGTGTTGAGCTGTAAGTTACGCACAATTTTCTCAAGGATGATGTTTAAGAAGTCACATGACAGTGCGCCGCCTTATCTAAAGCCTTTTTTGACATTGAAGGGCTCGGTGACTTCGTTGCCGACTTTGACGGAGTAGCGTAGAGTTCCTTATCGTTATCTTACACAATCTGACGAGTTCGGTATGCTAAAACTAGACATGTCACTGTATAGCTCATCTCAATGCACACTGTTATATGCGGCCTTGAAATCGACGAATAGGTAGTGAGTTCGATATGAGCTTACCACTTTGAAAAGAAGGATTCTACTTGGGTAACTGGCTCCTTCGATGTTCGGCCTAATACCGGAAAGCATTGCCTGCATCGTTGACACTTTTCTGTAGTATTCGACGTGAAATTGTGTCAGTTGTAGGCTTCCTAGGTATATCAGATATTTCCTTGAATCAAACCAAAAATTTGCATCACTTGGCTGGTGAATCCAATCACTTCTGCATTGTGGTCAATTAGTTTAAGTTTGGAAGAGTTCAGAAAATGTTTATCCTGGTGTTTGATTCATTCTTGGCAGTTTCGATCTTGTAGATTACAATCGGCTTATGTTCTAAAAATACATGCTAAGGGCGGTCAAAAGTATCAGGCCAATTTGATCGTGCTTAACACTAGATTTGAAGTGAAAGTATGACAACACATTGACGAGACATTTATTTAGCCAGGTATTGGTTATTAAATTTACTTTATTCTTCCAAAAGCGATTCAAAGAAGGGAAAAAGAGCTCAGTTTTGTTGGAATATTCTTTTGCATAAACCTTCTTTCCCAACTCGCCCCATAAGTGCATGATAGGGTTTAAGTTCGAAGACTGAGCTGGCCAAGAGAAAACTCTTACTTTTTGTGAATACCCATTTTCTGACAAGTTTGGGGATATGTTTGGGGTCGTTATTGTGTCGTGGTCTCCGTAGTGGGGTAGTGCGTTGAACCACGTGCAGAAGGTGTAAGTTCGATTCCGGGAGCTCGCATTTTTTCACGGCACCACCTCCTTCGAGTTGCTGACAACACTCAAAGAGTAACAATTGTTAATGAAAAGCTTCTCAAATCTCGCCGTTCGGAGTCGGTAAAAACTGTAGGTCCCTCTACTCGTGAGAGAACAGTAGCACACACAACACGAGTAGTTGTTGCAGAAGCTAGGCCCTGGTCCCTTGTGCGTTGCAGTGTCACTTAATTTGTATTATCAAATTTTATTCAAATTTATTATGAAAGACCAGAAAAAAGATCATATCTTTGTTTTTTGTTCTGACATAAGGTCGGGTGAGGTGAATGAAAACAGTTTTTGCATTTTCTCAGTTTCCAAAAAAAAAATTTAAAAACATTTAGGTCTTACTTTTTTAAACTTTGGAAAACGGATTTTGTAATAAAATTAAAAAAATCCACTAATCATGCTTACAACAAAGATACAAAAGCTCATCTGAAGTCTGTTGAAAAAAATAAAGTGAATTGTCTAATTTCTATCGATTTGTTGTTGGTACGAAGGTTGTCTTTTATAAATCGGGATTGGGCAACCCTAGTGTTGCAATCTGGCAACTGCCGGCTCTATCGTAAAGTTTGACATTTTCGTTTTGACATACGAGCGCTATTTGTGTTGTCTACAGTAACTTCAAACATTTATCTCGCCCAAAAATTGGAATTAAATCGTGAAAATTTTCGTGCGATTATTTTTTATAACTTTCGACGTGGATTAACTCAACCAGTGTTTATCGATGGTATGGTGAATTCAACCGGAATCGTAGTTCACTCCAAGAATAATTTCGTAAAGGTCGTCCAAAATCAGTTGTTGTTTCGGAAACCATTGATGCTGTGCGCCAACTTATATTGCAAGATCGTCATGTGACCTATCGTGAGATTGAGACAACCTTAGGCATTAGTGGGACCAGCATACATTCAATATTCCATGAACATTTGACCGCCACAAAAATGCGTTGGATCCCACACAATTTGTCAATCGCTCAAAAAAAGGCTCGTGCCGATTAGTCGAAAGAAATGCTCCAAAAATATAGTCCTGACTTGGCACCGAATGGCTTCTTTTTATTCCCATACGTAAACACTAAAATTAGAGGTCAACGTTTTTCGACAACTGAAGAAGCGGTTGATGTGTTCAGAATGCATGTTTTGGAGATACCTCAATCAGAGTGGCAAAGGTGATTCGACAATTGGTTCAAACGCATGCCAAAGTGTATAGATCTGAATGGGAAATTTTTTGAAAAACAATAAACTTATTTTCGATGATTGATATTTGTTTTTGTTCTCCAATCCCAAAATCTCGTACACTTGTCTCGAACATACATATGTTTTCAGTTTCAGCCTTTGTTTGTGAGAGGCATAAGAGTAAAACGTGCCTTGCGTGTTCGGTGATTTTCTGCTCTCGAAAAAAATAGATCAAAGAATTTGCATCAACTTTTGTGTGCAAAATAGAATTAATTGCTCAAAATTTCTTGAAATATTGACAGTGGCGCAAGGTGAGGGTATTCTAAGCAAAAAAAATGTTCAGATGTGAATGACGACCTTCGCCCTGAACGTCCCCAGCACACTAACAACCGATGAAAATATTGAGAAAGTGAAGAAAATTACTATAGAGAATCATCAAATCACTATTATAGAAGTTTGCTGAAGACATCGGCATATCGGTTGGCTCATGCCATGCAATTTTTTCCGAAATTTTGGGCATGAAGCGTGTGTCGGCGAAATTTCTTAAAAACGCTGAATTTTTACCAAAAAAGGAACATGAGCATCGCTCAGGAATTGTAGAATGACATCAACGGCGATCCAGATTTGCTTTAAAGGGTCATTATTGGTGACAAATCATGGTAAAGCCAAAGAGGGACGCCAAGTGCTATTAAATGTGAAGGTTTTGTTGACTGTTTTCTTTCGAATACCGTCGCGTTGCGCATCAGAAGTTCTTATCACATGGTCAAACGGTGAATAATTAGTATTGTCGTGAAGTTATGCGCCACTTGCGAGGAGTAATACCAAGAAAACGTCCGGAATAGTAGAAAAACAATTCGTGAATGCACACCTGCTCACTCATCATCGATCTCGTAAATGTGACCGAAAACAACATCATAATGAAGTCTTAGCCATCGGGTTTATCAGATTTGGCCCCCTGAGACGTTTTCCTCTTACCAAGATGAGCCGGAACGGTTAGAGAGCTCAAGGGCATACAAAAAGAGCATATCAGAATTCGTAATTGGAAAAAAATGGTGGCACAAGTGTACAATATATACGATAAAGGGTGATTTTTTAGCTATTATTTTTTTGGCAACACTGGTTTAAACAGCTGACGCACGTTTTTTTGTGCCAAACATCTTCAGTTTGGTGACTAATCTAACCATGAATCGGCTTACAAACAAACAACGCTTGCAAATTATTGAATTTTATTATCAAAATGCGTGCTCTGTTAAGAAAGTTCATCGCGCGCTTCTTCCATTTTATGATCAGTTCATTTTTGGCTCAATGGGTACGTAAATAAGCAGATTTGTTGATTTTGGAGTGAATATCAGCCAGAAAAATAGCAAGAGCTACCAATGCATCCCGAGAAAGTCACAGTTTGGTGCGGTTTATGGGTGGTGGCATCATTGGACCGTACGAGTACTTCTTCAAAGATGATGCAAATCGTAACGTAACTGTGAATGGTGATATCCAATTTTTTTTTGCCCAAATGCAAGAGCTTGACTTGCATGACATGTGGTTTCAACAAGATGGTGCCACATGTCACACAGCACGCGCAACAATGGACGTATTGAGAGGCGAGTTCAGTGAAAATTTTATTTCACGTTCGGGACCGAGATCGTGCGACTTAACGCCTTTTGACTATTTTTTGTGGGGCTATGTTAAAGCCCATGTCTATACAGACAAGCCCGCTTCAATTGACGCATAAGAAGACAACTTTGAAGCACCGGCCGAAATGTTGGAAAGAGTATGCCCAAATCGATTGACCATTTGGGGCACAGTCAAGGTCAACATTTACATGAAATTATCTTCAAACATTAAGTTATATGGACCGTACTATCGATTTAAATAAAGATTTCATGCATTTTTCTGAATTTTATGTGTTTTTTTTTTAAAAAACTTTCCTATAGCTATTAAAAAATCACCCTTTATAACTAAATAGTTTTTGGGAAAAATGAAAATGCACTTTTTTTAACAGACCTCGTTTTGAACTCATTTGCCATGTAAAAAAATATTAAAATAAAGTACTTAAACTTTTGTTGCAGTAAAGGGAATAGTTGAAAATATTTAAAAACTTTTGACGGGAATAATGTGGACGTAAGCAATTATTTCAGTCGTAATAGTTGCTATAAATGCCTTTGGACTTTGCAATATGATAAGGCCAACTGATCTCTGCCGCTTCAAGGTTTTATTCAAACACTGAAGTTATAACTCACTGGAAATGTTGTTGTTACATAAGTATAACTTTTAATTAAAGTTGTTTTGAAGGGAATAAGATACCAGTATGGTTTGAAATACAACTATGGATGATTTATATAGTCCAACCTTTAGCTACACATCTTCTTCATCTTCTTTATATGGGGCCTTAGTTCGAGGTGGGAATGGGCCTCAACTTACACAATTTTCCAGCTATCATGGTTTTTAACCAGCTGCCTAGCACTCGTTGAGATCCTTCTTCACATGTCTGGGCCATCGGGTCGTTGGGCTTCCTCTATTGCGTTCTCCCTACTGATTCGAAGTTGAAGACTCTTCGATCTAAAGCAGCTCTCAGCTACATACAAACCTCAGCGTCGTTTGCTTGGTCTAGGGGAAAATGGTTGACGGACCATTAAAAATCTAATTTTTGGGGCATGCGTTAGGTCCATTTAGAGTTCAGTCGTTTCTTTGATTCGATTCGGCGAAGAACTGATCTATCGCCAACATGTCACTTAAAGTTACTATAGATCCATTAGAAAAAGGAATGTTTTGAGTCAATTCATGGTTTTTCTCTGATTCCTTTTGGAAAATCTGCTTTTAGGACGGCTTGGGAGATCTAAGTTCAAGCTGCACGAGTCTTTTTCTCACTGTGTTCAGCGAATTTCTTTTTCCTAAAGCTCGACATGACATCGTTGCAAGATCCAACAAATTCTTGAACCGATGCTGAAGGCTGAGTGTCTCTTACGTGGGTTTTTTACGGTAAAGTCTTTCTTTTTGACTGCTACGTAGCCTCTTTAAGCAGTTTAGCTTCTAGCACAATCTCCAGTCCTGGGGGTAAACTTTGTTGGTGTCTTTACACAATTTTACAGAATTTATTGAAGCTACTTAAGATTTCATCTAGAAATGTTTCTGTCGCTTCTGCCTAGATCCACAGGAGAAGTGTCTTAATGAGTGCTGAAGTGGAATTGAAATAAAATTGGCCCCTTAGAGTGTTTCTCTGTTGTCACTGAATCATTTAATAAGCAATCTGTCGAAATCTCAAAAAAAAAAAAAATGTTGCCACCATATCTGCCGATTTATGCAGCAATTAAAATCCATCACACCTAGAACTGCTTAAACTGCCTTAATAGCCAGCCCTGAGGCACATCATTATCTCTATCGCATTTAATCTTTGGTCTAATTTTACAAGTGAAAGGCTCCACATTTCTCACCAAATCACGGCGCTTCGCTGTCGACCGGATGCGCCACACCATAAACGTGATATTACATGAGAAACCCCTCATTAGCTGCGCATTCACGAAGACGGTGTCAGTTCGCCATACGTACACACATCGGTTTCGGTTCGGGACAGAGCAAAAAATAATGAAGAAACCCAAGGGAGCGTTGGGTGAAGAAGCGCAAAAGTGAAAAAGAAGAGAAAAAAAATTATCCTTCGTGGTTATTTCTCGTTTAAATAAAATTTATTCGCCTTGTGCTAATGCCGTGCCTTGGGGTGGGTGCGATAACATCCACACTCTCCCTGCATCGCGCCATCACACCGATATCATCATCAGCGTATCATCCCAGCTTAGATGTATGATATAAGCGAACACAGGTGAACGGAATTTTATTATAAGGATACAACAAGCATCCTTCGTAGAGCGTAGAGAGTAATAAAATAAAAGAAAATGGTTATTTAAAGTCGTCTTTATGGGTTCCTCCCACTCTCTCTCTCTCTCTCTCTCTCATTCATGGTCTTCTCTCACCGAACAGCCTCGATGAGTCCTTCGCACCATCGTTTTCAACTTGGCCCCCTTTACTGTTCGTTTAGCAAGTTCCGCTCTGTGCTGGCATTATATTGCACACACACAGCCATTGAAACTTTTCTCGAAGCCAACAAGAAAACATAACGCCTCATCTCCACGGTGGGCGGCTGGGCGTGAAGTGACGCGGTGCATGTGTGGAACATGTTTTCCGTGGCGTAGCGAATTACAAGGAGTATGCAAATCTACTACCAGGTAGTTGAGGTTGTATTTGGGAGAACGACAAAAGAGACAAATACCGCTGCACGGAGCCTTGCACTCGATACCGCTGCGAGTTCTCCAGGGTACCCTCAGTCATGATAACCCCTGCTAATGGCAGGTATACGCTGTGCGGTCGTTACACGTCTATTACTGGTTTATTTGTAACTTTAAGCAGTTGTGTTAATCAACAGGAGCCTTGGGATCCTGTACACGAACTCGAAAGTTGCACCGCAATGAGATACTTTGTGTGTTGCTGGGTTATAGGGCATGGCTGGTAGTGCTGCTAGTTGTTAATGACATGTCATAAGAGAAACTGAACTTTAGTTTCTTCTGCTCTTCGTGGTGGGTGCAGGTACTGTGTGAATGCAAACAACGCATCATCCAGGGAAATTGTATTAAATGACAATACTTACAGAAGTTGTTGCGAAGGGGAGAGGATACCAGTATGGTTCGGAAATGCAACTGTGGATGATTTACATAGTCAAAGCTTTAGCTACACATCTTCAGTTTTTTCAAATGGTGCTAGACTGCGGGGTGGGCCTGGGGTTCCACTAATGCACAACTAGCTCGATTTTTAACCAGCTGCCTACCACTCGTTGAAAGTTTTTCACTGGTCTGGGCCATCGGGTCCACGGGCTTCCTCTGCCGCGTTCTCTCTACTGATTCAAAGTTGAAGACTCTTAGACCTGGAGCAGCTCTCAGCTACCCACAAACCTCAGCGTCGTTTGCTTGATCTAGGGGAAATGGGTTTGCATTAATCTCTTCATGATTTGTTAGCAATCTGACCTTGTCCGAAAATTCTCAAAATCGTAGAGAATCCGAAGTGAAAGCAAATTAATTTGTCACGAAAACTGTCAGCAAACTTGTCTACCGCATGGGATATGAACTGCATTCAAATGTCAGTGAACCTCCGCCTCAGTATGTCGTCCAACCCAATAAGTAACATAATCAATTATATCCTTCCGACCGAGTGAGACAATAGAGCAACAGAGCCAAAGAAACGTGATACAATCTATTTCACGGCGAATTCCACTATTCAAGTGCAGTCTACCGTGAACGTTGAAAGGATTCATTCACCCACCTCTTCCAAGTCGCATCGGACAAAGTGATCGATTCTGCAGAAGAATTCGATAAATGCTTAAAAAAGAACAATTTATTCAACGACGTCTCTTCTGTCAAACAATCTTCCCCGTGCTGCCGTTTAGTTTTTCGAATTTCTCGCTAAATCGCAACTTTGTGACAATCCAGATCCAATCCGCGAGTGATATATGGTCTCCATTTGCAGTTCCCCCGAAACTACTGCACAGCAGGTCTAAGACTCTGTTTGATTAGAAAGAAAAACCCGCAGCCAATGCCCTGGACCACCAGTCGACTCCTAGCAATGGCTTAGCGCCGCGATTATCATAATCAGGATTAATGGTCCTTGGCAAGTTTATTTAAGTGTTGGCGGGCAATTAATCACTTGACGTAATGAAATTAAAGAAACCTTATCTGCATACCTCCGAGTGTACGAACGCCTCACCTCCCACCGTCTAGAGTGCGTTATCGTTTGTTTTTTTTTCGTAGGCCCTTCTTGGCACTTCCGCTTCTGTCATTAATAAGTGGGTGGCCAGGGCCTGAGGGCAGGTGTGAAACTCAAGAGTACTGATCATTAATTACAGCTCAAAGCGCTCGAGACTCGATTAAACGAAACGAAAGAACGAAATGAAGAACGAATTCAAAATAGCTGAAGAAGTTCAAACTTTTCGGCAGACTTTCCTTTGTGTGACCACCCCCCACCCAGGCACACTCAGACCTATAGACCTTCGCCGCAGGCAAGGACTACGTGGTAATCTTTAATTACACTCGCATTTTAATTAGGCACAGGAGCACAAGTACAGAGCACTTCGTTGCTGCGGACTGGTGTGGTGGCAGCATTCTTCCTGTTGCGAACCTTTGCCCTCCCCTCCACTCACCCCACCGCGCACCGAACTGAAATTCCTTCAGAGGTTATTATCGTAATTATTGGTGGTGTAATAACCCTTCACACGTTAACTCGACTTCCAATTTCCTCACTTCTTCAGCGAAAGCCAGCCAAGACCAAACGGCGTGGCGGTACTGCCTAATGTGGCTTTGAAAACGCAATAATAACTCGAAACGGAATTGCGAAGGTCTACTCGTCTCTGAGTCCTCTAAACAAACACAAAACGCAGCTGGCAATCTGAGAAAATGGGGTAATTGAAAGTAACAGGGGTGATTGCCATGTGCGTACATTGCGGTGGCCACACCCCAAAATCAAGGTTAAGCACTGGCAAGGCCACGTTGCGGTGGCTATGTGAAGGGTACACGGTACTCTGTGCCCGTAGACGGCGGATGGAGTGTACTGCAGGTTTTTTCCTGCAATAAATTCTCCTTGAAACTTAATACCAGGATGTAGATTTGCATAAATGCGGTTGCTTGGAGTGGTGAGGCAGAGAGCGAGGGAGAGAACGACCGAGGTTAGAGATTTGAAAGGCATTGTAGCTCCACCGTTGTTAGGGTTAACAGCAATCGCGTATTTGACTGGGATTTAGTGGAAGAGGCTTACGCAGTGGAAGCAATTCAATGAAAAGCATGGGAAACGATAATTCTCTCGATTTGGCAAAGCTGTTGCATGGAAGCGGAGACGACAGCCGGCTTACGTGAGTCGTTCGAGGTGAAGCGATGGACAGGACGTGTAATTCGTACCGATTTGCTCAGCAAACTGGTTAGCCCATTTGAAATCTGTGATCAAAATTTATCGACTCGTAATCTGAAACGTTGTTCACAGAATTGAAAGAAGAAGTGACTTTACACTTAAAAAATGTTGTTCGATGAAAATAGCAGTCAACTCTGCTTATCTGAACTACGCTCTACTGAAAAGAAAACCAAAACATAAGCTATTCATTTTCACTTATAATTGAAGTAAAAGAACTGAATGCGTCCATCAATAAAATCCAACAAATGACAAAAAAGGACCATTTCAGAGATCTTGATCTGGGATAAAGTGGACACGACTATCACTACAAATTAAGTAAGAAATTTTGAAGGTTATTGATGCGGGAAGTTGTTGGTTAAGACCCAGGTCCACATCGGGCTGCAACGCCAATAGAAGAAGAGGAAGTCGATAAACCTACCGAATCTTTTAATAGAATAACAACCGCTGTGGGCTGTCGTAGCGTTGCGGGTAAGTGTGTCGACTCATACGCCACGATCCCAGGTTCAATTCATGGGCTCAACAAGTCGCATTTTTCACGGCAGTACTTTTTTCAAGTTGCTCACAGCCCTTAAAGAGTACTAATTGCCTAGGAAAAACCTTCTCAAACCTCACCGTTCATTGTCGGCAAAGAACTATAGCTCTCCTTTACTTGTGAGAGTACAATAGCACGCACAACACTAGTTGTTGAGGCAGACGCTAGGCCCTGGTTCCTTGAACGCTGCAAAGTCACTTAATTATGATGATGGAAAACCTCTGATCGAAATGAAAATTAAGATGGTTAGGCTATGTTAAATGGATGAACCCCACTGCTACGGCCCCAAAAGTATTTAAATCCGAGCCATTGGGACAACGCAACATAGTATGGCAGAGGTTGATATGGCGCACACAAGTGCTGAAGGATCTCAACCAACTTGAAGTGCACAACTGGAGGCAGCTGGCAAAAGATCGTGCTGGATGGAGAAGCATGTTGGTTAAGGCCTAGATAAATCCAGGACTGTAGCGCCATTAAAAAAAGAAGAGAGAGAACGGTTTGGTCTCTAAACGAATTACACGACAATATTGCTTAAGAGCATGTGAACCAGTGGTCAAGTTTTTACAAGGATATCAGAGAAAATCAGAAATGTCGAAGCTATTGCCATCGTTGGAGGTGTTCCATAACAGCATCAGCTGAAATTGGATATCTTGGGGAAAACTGTCCATATTCCGACAACATATTACAGAAGAGCCGATGTATAAGTGCAACTAAAGCTCAGCGTATATTCTTTCCATCAGCTCCAACAGCCTTGTTCGACTTTAAGCACATGCTCTCGTTAAAATAAATCATGCTTAACAAATTAGGTCCTAGAAACTGTTTTCAAAATGGGAAGCAACATATCCTGAATTTGTTTCCATTTGCAAAGAAGGGGAGAGATCAATAAAGCGTGTGCGTTAAAGTAATCGGCTAAGCAAAAAACTCAGCTAAAACAATGGTGGACCAGGTTTCTGTATCACGTCCTACAGCTTGAAACATATAAACAATTTCCTCTGTTAAGCCAAGCCTCAACGTCATTAAAAATGTCGGGTTGGGCTCTTGTGAATTTTTGAGTGGCGTTTGGGTGCTTTCCATGACCATTTAATGCTCGGATAAGTTGACGCAGAAACCCTTAAGACATTGAAGACAGTCTACAAAGCTAATAATATTAGGAGAATGGGACTTCACGACAAAACTCACTTTGGTCTTGAAAAAAATTGTGAAATTCCGGAAGAGTAACAACGAATTATTGAAGAAATTATGAAGATATTCACGTCATACATTATAAGGTCTGGTGATGAGTGAACTTATTATACATATCTGGCGGTTAGTTTAATAAAGTCGATGTTTTCGTGTCTATTGAACGCTTCGATTTCATTGAACGCTTCAGTTCCATTGAACGCTTTAATTCCATTGAACGCTTCAATTTGATTGAACGCTTCAATTTCATTGAACGCTTCAATTGAATTGAACGCTTCAATTTCAGCTTCCATGGAAAATTTCGATCTCTTAATTATTTTTTTGTGTCCAAGTATTCATTGTCTGAACGATGCTTCGCTCTACTCCATGTTATAGTCACACTAGACAAAACTCGAGTAGCTTTAGATCATTGATTTCTATGAGATAAGATTTCACCCTAATTGGCACACTGGCCGTGGATACACATGCATAAGTTCGAAATGGCGAAAATGTTGATGATGGGCGAACATACTACATCTACTCATGCATCTTTTTTTACTAGCTACTGTAACTGTAAGAGAAAGAACACCATGACCGTAAGAGATCTATTGCAATGTTCCATAAAGGCAAACCACAACTTTCTTAATTAAGTTGATGACTCAATCCCACAGGAAGGGAAAAGTAAGTCTTCAGGAATCATGATTTCTCTGAAACAGACGTTCTCCTCACGACTGTAGAAAGCAGCACTCTCACATAGTACTCATATGTTGTCTGCAGGTAAGTCATCCGCAAGAGAAGATAGCTTTATTTCAGGGAGATTGCATTTCAATCCGCAGTGACCTAAGAGGTAGGCATGAGGGTCTGCTTAAGGATCGCCGTGGCGTAGTGGGAAAATGCCACAAGCCGAAGGTCCAGGTTTGATACTCGGACAGAGCAGCTCGGATTTTCTCACGACACCACCGTTAACTAGATGAATGGTAAATTCCAAACTGCAAGGCAAGCTGTACCGCTTGTTTGGAACAATGTTCAACCTCGGTCGTCGACACGACTCGAGTTTCACTAAATGATAAATGAAAAGGCAATGTACTGACGATTCGGTATAATGTCGCCGTGAGTAAATTATCATTGTTGGCCTGAGTCTTAAGTTAAATATAAGAATTGACTTTCGGCAGTCGAATTGGAGACGCCAAAAAGAAGTAAAGCATTCAAAAAATATAATTGGAGTGAAATTCATTATTCGCACGAGTAGTTTTTGAAGAAATTGGGCCTGGTCCCCTGTGGGTTCTAGTGCCTCCCAAGTTTTAAATCATTTATTGTTCAAGGGTTGAAAACACTTTTGGTTCTACTCCCACGATCGCCACACTTAAAATTTCCATGGATCTTCAGTTTCCTCACGTTAACTTTATTGCGATCAAACCCACCATTTCTACTTCTGGGTAGATGCTGAAAGTTATCAGCTAGAATGCTAACGCTAGATTTATGAATACAACAGTATGCTTCTGCACCAATGAAGATGCGAGAAAACCCTGTTTTTCTTCTAGGCGAACATTTATGACTGTCATCATGTCACTTTTCATGTGCGAGCAGTGTAAATGATCTTGAATGGAGGCTGTATGATCTTGGACAGTGTGCGCAATTCATCGTTTGATAATTCGTCATTTGTATATGTCTCCATATGTCCATATGATGACACTTGGGGACTCTGGAGAGAATAAGGATAAGTGCTGCGGACTTTTTCTAGATGTGGTGTAATAGGAAATTTTGTCGTAGATGTCCCGAACACAACTATCTAATGAGCGTTTCCTAACCTTACATGTGACAAGACATTTAGTCGTGAGTTGTCTTCAAAATGTCACTAATATTCGTCATGTGCAAATAAAACTCATCCACTGATACACAATTCAAAATCCCTGTCAATGCCACACACTTTTAAGGAGCATACACCATCCGCGCCCACAATTCCATAAACTGAATGATTCACCATGATTCATTGAACCTTAAAGCAAACATGACAGTTTCATGAAAAAAAACTCACTATCAAAATTCTTTAATCTTTTCAATCTTCATATTTGCCATTTGGCTGTCAGCAGAATCTGATTGTGGGTCACGATAGGCTGTCTGCCTTACAAAAATGAAATCTTTGTTTTGGTTCATTACTGCTAGACATGAGCCGCTTTGGCACACCTACTTGTCTGTTCGTTGCCAGACAATTGCCAATATAGAGCGCTGAAATGATGTTGAATTCGACACGCACCCCATTTGGCCCATATACGACGAAAGGTAGGACTTGAACAAATAAAACGCTCTTGTCACGCCTTTTTATGTCTACCAAAGTGTCACTCAACCTTATTCGTTTTGGTGATGGGGACTGTGGTAGTCGCCTGCTCGAATAAGTTTAAAGTGTCGGCTGTTAATTATCGTTTCTAGGAAGGGCGATTGTTGCGGGAATTTAAATTACACTGTTAGAACTGGGTTTTGTGAAGAAAGTTAACGCGGCGCTTGGCTATTAGCTGGACAATTGAACTAAAACAAAACTTTAGAGTCCACATCGAATGTGTCCGAATGTGTTGCAGGAATAAATTCGAATTTAGAGGGCAAGTGCGAGTTATGCTGGCACATAAAAGGTTTCATTTCCTCAACTAATGAAGTGATTTTTATGAAAAAAATGGGTAAACTTGCACTCCACCAAACTCCAAAGCGGCCAGGGCCTAGCTTCTACAAAACTACTCGTGTTGTGCGTGCTACTGTTCTCTCCCGAGTAGAAGGAACCTAAAGTTTTTGCTTTTCATAAAAAAGTGATACTCTTTGAGTGTTGTCAGCAACTCGAAAGAGGTGATGTCGTGAAAAAATACGAGGTGTCTTGTTCGGGAATCGAACCCAGACTTTCTGCGTGGCGTCCAACGCGCTTACTACTACGCCACGGCGACTACTTTGTGAATAAATGAACATTTAATTTCGGGATAGGAACTCGATTGGCTCCCATAAACGTGAACTGATGTATAGATTGATATAAAAATGGACAGGATTTGGGGTTCAGTTGAAGTTCATTTTGAATTAAAGCAACTGAATGTCTGCCTCTCCCTCCAGTTTCCACTCCGATGTCGAAAGAATTTATGAAATTTGCTCAATCCTGTTTTGAGCATTCTGACCAAACACCGAAATAAATGAAAAACGAAGAATGTCCATATTGTGGAAGAGAAGTCTTGAAAAAGCTAAGGAGAGCGTTCAGATTTGGTAACTTTTAGAATATGCGTTTATTGAAAAAAGTAAAGACAGTGCCAATGTAAAGGAAATGAAATATGGAATCTATGATGTGAATGTGTTCTCCGTACGACTTTTTTTTTTGGCGTCGAGAATTTTCGTTTCCTTTTGAACAAGGTTAGCACATTCACACACAGTTAATGGAAAGAGGAGCGATCGTGCCCCATGTTCATGCTTGGATTAAGGGTATATGTATAGTGTAAGTACATATGATACGCCTTATGAGAGTATTAATTTTTAAAGCAGGTGCATACTATATCTACTCAGAACTGCATCTTTTTTTACTAGCTACTGTAACTGTAAGAGAAAGAACACCATGACCGTAAGAGATCTATTGAAAAGTTCCATAAAGCCAATCAGTCAAGAAGAACCACAAGTTGAGGCTCAATCCCACAGGAAGGGAAAAGTAAGTCTTCAGGAATCATGATTTCTCTGAAAAAGACGTTCTCCTCACGACTGTAGAAAGCAGCACTCTCACATAGTACTCGTATGTGCTCTGCAGGTAAGTCATCTGCAAGAGAAGATAGCTTTATTTCATGGAGGTGGCATCACAATTCCCAGTCACCTGTGAGGTAGGCAGTAAGTCGTCGTGGCGTAGTGGGAAAATGCGTCGACCCACAAGCCGAAGGTCCAAGTTCGATTCGCGGACAGAGCACCTCGGATTTTTTCACGACTCCGCCATTGACTGGATGAATGATAAACTCCAAACTGCAAGGCAAGCTGTACCACTTGCTTGGAGCAATGTTCAACCTCGGTCGTCAACAGGACTCGAGTTTCACTAAATGATAAATGAAAAGGCATTGTACTGACGAGTCGGTATAATGTCACCGTGAGTAAATTATTATGGTTAGCCTGGGTCATAAGTTAAATATAAGAATTGACTTTCGGTAGTCGAATTGGAGACGCCAAAAAGAAGTAAAGCATTCAAAAAACATAATTGGAGTGAAATTCATTTTTCGCACGAATAGTTTCTGAAGAAGTTAGGTCCTGATCCCTTGTGGGCTATAGTGCCGCTCAAGTATTAAACTATTTATTGTTCAAGGGTTAAATACATTGTTGGCTCTATTCCGCAGCAAAAACGCGATCGCCACTCTTAAAATTTCCATATATCTGCAGTTTCCTCACGTTAACTTTATTGCGATCAAACCCACCATTTCTACTTCTGGGTAGATGCTGAAAGTTATCAGCTAGAATGCTAACGCTAGATTTATGAATACAACAGTATGCTTCTGCACCAATGAAGATGCGAGAAAACCCTGTTTTTCTTCTAGCTAAAACCAATTTTGAAAGCAAGTAAATTTATTTCCGGAGATGCCTTTATATCCGGGTATAAACTATAGTTTGACAACGTTTCTCCTGGCTAGATTCTGAAGAGCTCTAGAGGTTATAGTAAATGAGCTTGACGGTTTGAGCACACTTTGGATTATGAAAAATATATTTTTGTTGGAAAGCTATTCGTATATATTCAATTGTATTCATTTTAATTTAATCACACATTTGTAATGAATCGTTGCTGTGCTCAATTTGAAAATTATTTACGGTGGCCTGAGGTGTCATTCACTTGTTTGTTGTCACAGGCGATCATAGTTTTCTTTGGAATTGGCTGGACTGAGGGTAAGAGTCGACGAACGAGCGAATAAGGAATGCGAAAAGGCACCTAATCTTGTCTTGGCAGCAGTGCAGTTTGGCGGCATCTTTTGGCATAAAAACTACAGGGATTACTACAGTGATATTGAAATTTTGTTGTTGTGGCTATATAGACCGGAATACCGGCACCAATACCGAAATCCATTTTAGAGCCACCAGTGCTTGCATCTTTCCATTTGAGACCTCCCTTTGCATCTGTTTCACAAGCAGAATGAGCTCATAACATTGCGTGATAGGCATAAAATGTTTTCTAAGTATATGCAAATTTTGGTATATAAAGGGTGTCCCAACAAGAACGCAAGATTTAAAAATTTAATAAAATGCAGATATTTAAAAAAAAGTCGTGAATTCTTTATTATATCGTAAAGTAGACAGGTAAGGTTATGTGTGGAATAACACATCGGCCAGATGGCCGCCGCGGCTTTGCTGGCACATACGCAATGTTTTAATGAAATGAAATCAATGACCGTTTTGCATAAATGCTGCGGTATTTCATTAATGCAGCGTCCAATTTTCTCTTTTAAGGCTTGAGTCGTCGTTGGCTTATTCGCATAAACCATCGACTTCAAAAAACCCCAAAGAAAAAAGTCCAATGGTGTTAAATCGCACGATCTAGGCGGCAAATTCTGGTTTCCAAAACGCGAAATAGCACGTCCGGGAAATGACTGATGCAGCAATTGAATTGTTTTTCTGGCTGTATGAGATGTGGCGCCGTCTTGTTGAAACCACATCCCCCCACATTCATTTCAACAATTCTAGGCACGAAAAAATTGGTTACCATTTCACGATACCGCACACCATTGACTCTTTGCGCTTGACCTGACTCATTTTCATAAAAAAAGGTACAATGATCCCTCCAGGCCAAAATCCATACGACACAGTGACACGTTGAGGATGCATTTGCTTCTCGTGAATCACTCGAGGATTTTCCTCGCCCCATGACAAAGCCATCAAGATGGAAATGGGCTTCGTCACTAAAGATGATTTTATCGGCACAATCAGCATTTTCATGTTGTCTCTCCAATACCCAATTAACGAACTCCCTTTGCTGCGCAGGGTTAGCTGGCTTCAGTTCCTGAGTCAATTGAACTTTGTATGCATGAAGATGCAAATCTTTCGTCAAAATTCGCTGCATAGTGGATTTGGAAACACCAATTTTCTGAGCGCAGTGTCGAATTGAGGTGGATGGAGTTTGAGCCACATCATCACATACTGCGTGATGTTCCGCGTTCGACCTGGTCGAAGTCGCGTTGTTGTCTTTACATCAGTTACAGACCCAGTTTTAGCAAATATTTCCATTAATCGCTTTACAGTTGAATCTTTTGGAGCATTATTGTAACCACAAATTGATCGCAACTTGCGAACTGTAGCCGCAAAACTTTCACCATTTTGGCAAAACAATTTCACAATGAGAATGCGTTGTTCAATCGTGTAGCGCTTCATTTTTATTAACCTTATTCCTTCTTCTAACAAGCAATAATAATTGTTCAAATATCAATCAATGACAATTCGAATGGCGCCAAATTTAAATCTTGTTTTCTTGTTGGGACACCCTTTACTTGTCTCTGAAGCCAGTAGTTTTTTTTTATTAACTTGATTCTTTCAAGTAGCGCAGGTATAGAAAATGACAGGTCTAACAACCAAATTTTTTAAACTAGTCCACAGGTTTTGCCGTACGAGCGAAAACAAGCTTACGGTACAGTAGTCCTTTTGGCGACTCTTTTCGTTTATATTGATGTTCCAGTTGAGTTTACAAACGCACGAATGTAAACACTGAGCATTCACATTCGCTTGTCATGTAGATTAGTGACAAGCGCCAATCATTTTCGCTTTAGAGTGTAACTCACACTTACACAGATTTTTTTCCAAATTGGCATTTTACCTGAGAGTCACGTAAGTGACCCTCATACAATGTCTTCACCAAATTTTTGAATTAAAACTCACTACTCACAACTAGATCAGACTGACCTGATTGTTTCAAAAAAAACATATTTGACTTATAATCTAGTCCGCGCAGCACAACCGAAAGCCAAACCAAACAAAAGGAATACATAGCAACAAGGACAGAGTGGGTCACTTTTTAAAGATCTTGAAAACTTTTTGACTCCATAAATGATTAGAACCCATCTCCGCTCAACTTTTCTAGTATCATACGGACTTCCCTGAAAACATACGACTTCTCAAAAATTCAGAAAGTTTTTAAACACCCTCCAAACAAGTCTCACGAAATCCCTTTATTTTGTAAAACGGAACTCTCTGCCTCACTCCTCACATTCGTACCTTCCTTGCACCGCACCGAGGAGAACTCAAAAAGACAGCAACAATGTGGATTTTGAATTATTTGCCAGCAATCTTGCACAGGATTTGCGGCAAGGCTTATCCACATTGTTTGTGCAACGTCAACCGACAGACGACAATCACACAAACTGCCAAGCTTATGTGATTTGTGATCCGTTTAACTGTGTCTATATTTACAGATAATCGCCTCCCTCCGAACAGTTCAATTGGTAACCCTTATTCAGCAGCAGCATCTCAGGCACATTTAGCGCTTCCGAGTGCAATCGAAGAGCTTTAGCTCGAATTATGAACCCAATCATTGTCATTCTCAGTCGAATCAGAACACATGGAGGATAATCGAAGGACAACTTTGCCGCCATAACCCGACCCATGTAATATCGCTTTAAGTAGGCCCTGCCGTCATTTCCTACGTCACTTCTCATCTGACTCCAGTGCCCTACCTCCTACCACTGCCATTCTGCTCCGGTCTATTTCAACGTGCAGCAACTCCGAAGCCTCCCCTCATCGAATGCTCGCTGCCCGTGCTTTGTAGTGTCGTGGTGGCTGTGGCACAAATGGAGGGATTTGCCTTTTGTTTGATCCCATTTAAGGTTAGTGGAGGGACCTGAGAGAATGGAATGGAATTCCTTCACCATTGGTTACCGGTCGATGGGGCATTGAAATCCTTTTTGATTAATGAGGTGAAATCCATTGTTGTTGGCATTGAGACCGGGAGACCGGACAGCGCTGGGCGAAACGTTGCCAATTCGAATTCGCTGCAGAATTCAAACCTGTGTGTGTGTGTGTTAGTTTTTGCGGCTTCGCCTTCCCCCAATCCTCCACACAAATGTGTATTTTCAGCGTTTGATGATAATCTCGGGGCACCGAGAGCAGTGTCGTCTTGGCAGTTATCCATTTAATTGCTCTAGGTGCTACTAATGGCGGTGCTTATATTTCCATTTGAGATTTAATGAAAGCGAGCGGCGGAATTTTCTGCGAAGTAGGGATTCCCAGGTAATTAATTACAATTTGTCGACGTTTCTCTTCAGTTTTTTTTTCGCAGGAGCGGCGGTGGCACATCACAGACCAGCGAGACGAGTCTGCAACAAGTGACTATACCGTCTGAAGTGCGTTTCTTGGCACAAATCCTTTGGCACAATTATCCCTTGGCAAGATAGAAAAAAATTAATCAAATTGCAAACCGGTGTAGGGTTCTCGTCCAGTCCCATAATTTGCCCTGGACTTTGGCTGCCATAATTAATGGCGGTGCTACAAATTAACCCCTATGACCCAATGATAATAAATTTACATGTACACGAGGTATCTTATCCCGAGGGATGACCGTGGACTGAATAGCCCTGGAAATTAATGTGTAATCTATCGACCCCAGGGTGTGGCCTTCCAGGGCAGGACACAACATAATTTCAAAGCGCTCCTGAGTGAGAAAGGTCGCACAGAGTTACACGGTGCTCTGGAGAGCGCTCTCAAAATTGCTTCGCAAAAAATGTTACGTATACGCCTGGGAATCCGGTGGATTTCCGAGAAAATTAATCTCGAGGATAAGCTGCAGGGAGAAGCTGAATTCCTGGAAGATATTGCAAAGCACCTAATGTTCACATGTCAGTTTGATTTGATCCTCCGAGATAGGCCACAATGCTAATTACCATGATAATGGGAAGTTTACGACGTCAAATGGGGAAACTGTCACACTTCTGGTATCTATGGGACTTAGTTTCGTCTCCAGGAGGAAGAAGAATAATTTGTAATGGGATTCCCTGTGTGACAGGCAATCACTGCAGTGCGCAGTAGGAAAAACACAAAACTCATGCGATGCCAATCTGTGAGCAAATACATTTTGCGCTGTTCACTGTGCGTATGGATTTTGTGCAGGACATCAGTGGAACTGTCACGTGCATGTGCGACAATTCCACGTCAGTCGTCGGGCAACTGACAGGGTTTAATGCATTTCAGATTCAGAAGGAGTCAATGCTTGACGGGACGACATGCACTTGATTTAATGCAGTTTCGCGGGGCTTGGTTGCCCTTTTTAAAAGTTTTGTATGTCCTGCGGCCTCTGGCAGTCTGATGTGTCAGTTTGTCAAGCCTCTGGGCCGACCACTAACCAAGATAACTACATTATTTTGCAATAATCGGAGATTCGATAGACGGAGTACGTCTCCTCCAACACGCCCCTTATAGGATTTCATCAGGGCAGCCATTTGAAAAAAAAAAGAAACTCTTACCTCTCGTCAATGTGTACACATAAAGCACTCAACTGAAGCTCTTCATTATAGGCTTTGTGTATATTTGCTTGACCTTCACACCGCCTTCATAATTCGCAGCACTCTTAACCCCGACTTGTGTCCCCTGACGGGGATTAAACAGAACAGGACACGGGATGAGCGATTCCATGAATTATTCCCCACGGTGAACTCAGTGAAAATTAAATCCATAAATTAGAGTTTACTTTTCATCCGTCGTAAAAACAGCAAGAATAACGAAAAGAAAAAAAAACACAATTTCAAAAATAAAATAAACCGTTGCGAGGCCTTAGAGCTGTGGTCTTGCGAAGGGTTTTCCACTTGAATGGAACAGCAATTTTTCATTTTCATTCTGTGTCCTTTTTTTGCGTTTTCTCTTTTTTGTGCGTTTTTTGAAGGAGCATATGGCCATATCTTGCGAGGACCGTTTAACAATTAAATCGTCTGGCCACAGATGCGGCTGCCATCCCTTCTCCACAACCAGATGGTGGGGTATGATGGGCGGCTTCAAAGCGAAAGGAAAATATGCATAAATTAAAAGTTGAAGGGTATTAACACTTGGGACGGGTGCAAGATCGCCCGTTTTGTTAAGTCGTCTTCTTATTCGACGATTTACGAGAAGCTAAGGCGAATGCTGTTTTACGCTTGACTTGGGGAAGGGTGAGACGGAAAAGAAAAATGTGAGCAGTTGTATCGATAAGAAGTCAGAAGGTGTTTTCGGCAGGTTTTGAAGACGGTCACGCGTCTCTATTTTAATGACAGAAATTACTGATGTTAAAAGTGTTCGATTATCAAGTAACTTGTTGCAACTGACTGAGTTATGTGGATCATAGTGTCGTTTGGAGAGTCGATGTGGATCCTTTTACAAACATGCCAAAATGTAGGCAGAAGTGACGTTCCTAAAATTTTAGGAGTTTGTTATTTTTAGTAAGTGCAAGACAATATAGGCAATTAAGATGAGACTGTATACACTACACAAATGGTTTTACAAATAAGCAATCGCTAGCTGCCTCCAGTTGCGCACTCCAAGTTGGTTGAGGCCCTTCTCCACTTGTGTGCGCCACCTTAGCCTAGGCCGTACTTTGTTGTGTTGTCCCAATGGCTCAGATACAAAAACATTTCGGGCCGGAGCAGTGGTGTGCATACGCTCTACATAGCTTAGCCATCTTAAGAGTTGTATCCGAAGGCACTTGACTAGGCGCATGTTGCTGTACAGCGCATAGAGTTCGTCGTTAAATCTTCTCCTCCAGGTGCCATCTACGCAAACCGGACGAAAAATCGTACGCAAAACTTTTCTCTCGAAAGGACTTATTGCTTCCCCATCCGCTTTTAGTAACAACCAGATTGCCGCGCCATAGAGTAGGACTGGGATGAACAAGCTGTTATATAAAGCCAGCTTAGTCCTTTGAGAGAGGGCTTTATTACTCAACTGCCTCTTGAGCCCAAAGACACAGCGATTGGCAGGAGCGATTCTACGTTTGATTTCGGTACTAGTCTCCTTATTAGCGTGGTATCAGGCCAGAGAAGTCCACCATCGAACAAATCTTCACAATACGGAAAATCCTGGAAAAAACCCAAGAAGTGCAAATCGACACTCACCACCTATTTGTCGATTTCAAGGCCGCATATGACAGTGTGTGTAGAAACGAGTTATACAGTGCCATGTCTAGTTTTGGCATTCCTACCAAGCTCGTCAGATTATGTAGGATGACGATGGAGAACTCTCGCTGCTTCGTCAAGGTCGAGCGAACTCACCGAGACCTTTGATGTCAGAAAAGGCGACGCACTGTCATGTGACTTCTTTAACATCATCCTTGAGAAGATCGTGCGTAACTCACAAGTCAACACCAGAGGCACGATCTTTTAAAAGCCCTATCGACTGTAAGCTTACGCCGACGACATTGACGTGATTGGACGAACTCAGCGATCCGTCAATTAGGCGTTTGCTGGCATTGAGGCGGAAGCGGCTAAAATGGGTCTGGTGGTAAATGAGGGCAAAACGAAGTACATGCTGTCATCAAAGAAGGACGCAAAACGTTGACGTGTCTGAGAGAGCTTCACACTAGACAGCAGAAACTTCGAGGTAGTCAAGGACTTCGTCTACCTCGGCTCCGCAGTAAATGGGGACAACAACAAAAGCATCGAAATCAAACGCAGAATCACTCTTGCCGAACGCTGTTCCTTTGGGCTCAAAAAGCAATTGCGTAATAGAGCCATCTCTCGAAGGACTAAGCTTGCTTTGTATAACATCATCCCAGTCATACTCTATGCCGCAGAAACCTGGTTCGATGAAGCCCTTAGTCTTTTTGAGAGAAAAGTTTTGCGTGCGAGTTTTGATCTCGTTTGCGTTGTTGGAATCTGGAGGGCGAAAGACTCAATGATCAACTTTATAGGCTGTACGGCGGCATGCGCCTAGTCAAATGTAGAGCATATGGACAACACTGCTGCGGCATGAAAAATGTTCGAACCCGAACAATTGGGACAACGCAACAGAGGACGACCTAATTTAGGATTGCACACAGAAGTGGAGAAGGACCTCAGCCAAATTGAAGTACTGGCAAGTTGGTAGAGGCACAGATCCACCCTGGACTGTAGCGTTATTAAAAGGGGAACTAAAAGTTCTTAGTCTGTTCGGAAAGACGAGAAGATTTAACAAGGTGCTCAATTAAATGTCTACGGATACAACGACTAACTAGGCCAAGTATGAACGACACGACCCATTCGGGCAAAACAAAAGAGATCGCCCTCGTGTGAGCGTAGAGGAATCTCAACTAACTTGTCGTGCTATATTGGAGGCAGTTGATCTGACCATGCAAACAGAAGAGAGGTGTTGGTTGTGGCCCTGATCCACTTAGACTGATGTCCCCCATTAGAAGAGTAAAAACCAAAATATTTATTTTTTGGCACGATCTGAGAGATTGCGGTTACCTAGCCAACAGTTTTAGGCGTAAAAAGGCAGTTCCACCACTTTCAATTGGCACCAAGTATTTAATTATATTGATGTTATTCAACGATACCTTATCGGTAAACACTTCAAGGATCCTTTTCCCTACCAAGACCCGAAGTCTTAGAAACACAAAATACCAAGAAACAAATTAAATACTCTCCGCTTAACGTGGGCAACAAACTTTCGTTGTCACTTTCGGTAAATGGGCAGATTTTTTAGCATAAATCAAAATTTAATTATTTTGAAGCATTTTCCTCTAACAAATGTGGCATCCCCCTCCAGCTACACAACTGTCAAACTGGTATCCGCTCCACTCTTTGTCTCTGTCAGGACACGACAAACATTATAATTTCCACTAATGAAACATCAAACAAATAGCCCGACGAAGCAAAAGAATTCAAAACATTCCTAATTAAAATTATGCCTCGTGGCAGGCGAAAGGGTTAAGCCGGTGACCATGGTCAGCCCTAGAGGCTCCAGCATTCCATATCTCAGATGCAGATACAAATACAAAGTCAACCCACCCGCCCCCTGCACCCAGCTTCTTCAGATTTGATTGCTTTTCGACAAAATGTAAATAGGCAGCAACGGGCAAAAAATAAAAAAAAAAAAAACGGAGGAAACGAAAATGAGTTCCTCAAAATACGCCCACATTCCGTCGTGTAGCATAAGAGATTGTGGAAGTTTTCCTTTGACTCACTCCTCCTGCGCCTATGACTAACGACGGTTCCCGCACTGACAGTCTATTTCGCTAACTAACTTTGACTTTTCGCTTATTAAGTGGAATTCCGTGGGGTAGCGGCCGAAACTGACCGGCCGACCAATGCGAATGAAGATGTATACGTCTCTATCACTCATCGGTCAAATTTTATGAAGTTGAATTTTTCCCAGCCTCACCCCGCACTCACACACACTTGCCGGTGGCCCACTCCGCCACTCTGCGCAATGGGGGACGCAGGACTGCGAGCAAACCCTTTTATTAACTAATTAGCTTAGCCGAACAGAATGGTGTGGACGACAACCAACGAAGGAGGTACTATGGTCTTTTTTTCTGTTCTGTTGTTTAGAGAATCCACAGGCCCGCCCTCCTCTGGAACCCGGGGAAAATTAAATCTTTTATTTATACCGAGAACAGAGGGATGGACAAAGGGACGAAAACAATGGTTGGAGCAGAAACACAAAAAAGGAGCACTGTGCTATACGGTGCTGTGGCGCTGGTGCTACAAAACTTTGTTACGCCTTTTGTTTTGGTTTGTTTGATCCTAGTGGGCTGATGGGGTGGCAAGAGTGGCGCTTCTGAGTCCACTATGGGCGGGCAGTAAATGTTCCCCAAGGCATCTCGAACGCTTACATGGGATGGTGGTGAAAACTTGCGGACGGCGGTCGTCATTTGCATTCGACGGCGCAGAGAAAAGGCGGAAAAAGGACATCTGCTTGCTTAAGCGGAATTAATTGCTTTAAGAGCGCACATAAATACTTTAAGAGTGGGACCTTCTTAGTTTTCCTGGAGGTCTAGGTCTCAGTTAATCCGGTTGGGCATTTTAATGACATTTCGCCAACGGACGAATGTAACCGAAAGGCCGAATACGAGGTTCTGGTGAAATTTTCTCGGAACACAATTTCCTTTGTGTTGCCCACATTGGTTGGTTGGACTAATGTGTATCCTGCGTTTCATTTTGAGTCACTGACCCGCACATAAAAGAAAATCATGGTCAGAGTTCCTTTCAAGGAGGACGATTGATTAGGAACCAGTTGAATGGCTGAGAATTGAGGAGTTAATGTCCGGAAGGTTTTTTGAGCTCTGAAGTATAGTACGTAAAGTATGTACTTTAAAAGCCGATAAATAATAGCTGTCTATGCTGTCTATGATTTAAATTGTTTTTTTCTAAAACTTTGCAAAATTCGATGGTGGAATGATAGAGGAACGTCTTTTCTGCATTTTAAAAGTGACTTTCATTCCCGCCAGGAGGCGCTATCATAGTTAAACGTAAGCAAAACGACGTTTTTCATACGCATACATTCGGCTGGTTTTCAAAAGATGGCGCCACCTACAAGTTGTGGCTGATATTGGAAGCGATTACCTACGTCAATGGAAAGGTTTGCAATTTGTCAGCAATAGTAAGTGTGCACCCAGCGTCTGCCATTGGGAACAACATTGTTTTTTGCTTCTTCGATAATTTCAAGATTTGTCATAAATAATCAGCATTTTCGAGAAGTTTTGATTTTCTTTAATAATTGCAAGAAATCTGCAGCTGAAGCCTATCGAATGCTTGCAGAAGCTTAGAAGAGATCTGCTCCGATTGATAAATCATGCAGAGAATGGTGTTGATATTTCCAAAGTGGTGATATAAGCGTCGAAGACAAAAAGTGTCTTGGCCAGTCCAAAAAGTTGAAATACGAGGAATTGGAGGCTTTAATGGATTAACTAACTAATAGAATCGTCGGGAGTGACAAAAGCAGTCATTTCCGTTCGAATTTAAGATTTACTCAAAAGCAAGGAAATTGGGTGCCATAAGAGTTAAAAGCGATTTTTCACCTCTGAACTGCTTCTTGAAGAACATCATGGGAAGAGAATTTTGTGCCGGATAGTGACTGGAGATGAAAAGTGGGTCAACCACGATAACCCCACGAAGAAAAGAAATACTAGGAAAAGCCTGGTGAAGCCCTTCCATCATCGTCTACCACGACCTCACAGAAAAACATCCACGGTTGAAAGGCGGATGCTTTGCATATGGTGGGACCAGACGAATGTAGTGTGGTGGTGGTGGTCGCCGTGGCGTAGTGGTAAGTGCATCGACTGCGGCGCAGAAAGTCTGGGTTCGATCCCCGGACGGGACACCTAGCATTTTTTCGCGGCACCACCTCTTTCGAGATGCTGACAACACTCAAAGAGTATCAATTGTCTATGAAAAAGCTTCTCAAATCTCGCCGTTCGGAGTCGGCAAAAAACTGTAGGTCCCTTCTACTCTTGAAGAACAATAGCATGCACAACACGAGTAGTCGTTGTAGAAGCTAGGCCCTGGTCTGTTATGGGCTGTAGTGCCACTCAATTATTATTATTAGACGAATGTGGTGTACTATCAGCTGCTAAAACGTAGTCAACTACAACTACTGGGCTTGAACCGTGCATTGCGTGAAAAACGACCAGAAATGACTGAAAGGCATGACATGGCGACTCTGCAACATAAAAACACCCGACCCCACGGGGGTGTAGCGGTCAAAAACTACAGAGAAATGCTGAAATGAGAGGTGTAACCCCACTCGCCGTATTCTCCAGACGTTTCTCCTTCCGTCTACGGGCTTTTTTTACAGATGCTAAATGATTTTATGGTTTCCTTGGTTTGGGTCTTTTGAAGGAATCGAAGAATGGCTCAATGAGCAAAGAATCGATGACTATTCACTTTTTTGCGAGGCTGTCCAAAAATTAATTATGCTCAAGTTGTCATGTGGCGTGCAAACATATCCATTTCAGATCATATAGCTGTCGTCCTTTACTGTGATTGCCTGACGAATTTAGTTTCCAGTGAAACATGGACCAATACTACCACAAGCTCCAAATCTATATCAAACTGTTCATTTCGGGATGAATAGCCTGCTATTAGATCTCATGTGAATCACTTCAGAATTGGCAAATTTGTTTGGTCAACATACCAGTTCATCCAAAACAGCGAATCACCGCATGAGGGGAGGATAACCAACATGTACCTAAGCCCTACATTCATTTTCATGGTGATCTGAAGCAAATCAATGCCAGCCAAAAATTCAAATCCCATAACTACACAATTTTACAAATCCGAAGCATGTAGAGCATGGAAACAAAAATGGTTTCAGAATGTTTGGAAACAAAAAATTAATCCTTTGCAAATTTTAAAAAGTAACAATGCCCCAATTTTTTTAAGAGTCAATGAAGATAACAACAAAAACATCCGTTGGCATACTTTTTGAAAGCTACCAAGTGCAGTATGATTCATTTTCCGACTTAGAGAGTAAAAAAACACACCCAATGAAATATTATCTGTGCAGACTTTAATTCTTCATACAGTTCAAAATTTTTCAAAAAACAGTATCACTCTGCATATTGCAGTGGGTAGCTCGAGTCGAGTGCGTCGATCCTCTGGCAAAAGCCAGAAAAACCTTCGCAATGGCAAGTAGGTTGCTCTATAGCAGCCGACTTGAATCCAGAGTGAGGTATATCTGCTACACAACCCTGATACCGCAAATTATGGTGTTTGGCTGTCCGATGTGGTTCAACTTGAGTCCTTTCCAGATTGAAGGGATGAGGGCGTTCGAAAAGCCATGTCTTCGAGCTTGAGAGGTACAGAACCCCAGAGAAACCAAAGAGTACAAAAAGTTCTACAACAATGAAATCTTGTACAATGCAGCAAACGTGAATAGCCTGGGAAATTTTATTATTAAGCTGATTCGAAGGCATGTTCAAAAGCAATGACTTCAGAAAACGAGCTTCGTAACATAAGACAACTGCTGAAGGATTGCACTTAGACCAACGGTCTGTTTAAAACGTTGTAGATGAAACCCACAACTCATACCCCTATGAGTACAACTTAACAAAGTAAATCAAGACATTACATTTACACACTCAAATTATACAAATAAAGCTGTAATGACAAGATCCAGGATAACTCTCTGTTATCAACATACGCCCTGATGTAAAACTCATTCTTTAACCTTTTTCAGATTAACATAAAGATCATGGAGGTAATAAGTAAGTCAGCTTACATATGCAAACGAAGTTCTTTAAAGCTCCTGCCCCCTTTTCAGGGCTATTTCAGACCTAGTTTCATGTTGATACAAAAGCTGCTCGGCGAAAGACAGTCAAAAAATCACCTAATTTGACCCTTGTGCCACTTTCTCACAAAACCTTTCAAAGTTCACAAAGCGTTTGACATCAAGCTCAACATAACCTCTCGAACCTTTCCCCACAACAGTTTTTTCCCTTTTAATGAGTCAACGACGGGGCATCTCCTGCTTACAACAGGAATTAATTGCAATTCAAATCTTATTCAAAAACGTGGAAAGCGCTTTGAAAAATCAAACCAAGGTCAAGTCAACCCTGGTCAGTTCACTGATTTTTTACGAAGAGCCCTTCGTTCACAAAGGAAAAAGGATTCAACCCCCATTTCCGGGTGACCCGAATGTCGCCGCAACCAAATCGACCAAGTAGCTTAATAAATAAGGATATTCTCCAGAATCCCCATGTCGGGACCGTTGGTTTCGGCTTAATTATTTCTGCCATTGCTTCTGATACTCACCGACAAGGACAGAGCCTGCTGCATATTGATTCACGTCGCGGTTAATCCTTAGTCCCAAACAGTTGAGCAGATAATTAGAAAATAAAACCGGAAAAATCAGAGAAAAAAGAGCAAAAAATGAAGAAAAAGGGTTTGACTTCCAAGGATGGTCATCCAACCCGCTCACCAGTCATCAGTTCGCGTGTTGAGCAAGGCAAAAATAATTAAATGCGCAATTGAGGGGGAAAACATCGCCAAATTTACCCCTCTTCACTTTACAAACCAACACATGGTGATGGTCCTTTTTGAGACTTCAAATCAAACAGCGTCACGCTGGCGCGGCGGTGGCAGCGGGAGCTTCTGTGTAATTAGCCTAGATTCCATTTAAGATAGCTTGGATGGAACACTGTGTGTATTGAGGGATGGGGAGTAACATCGTCTGGAGCTTTGTTCAAACAGGGGTTCCTTAAAGTGGAACTAAATTTGTTTACCATCGTGACGACCGAGAAAAGACAAACTAAAGCGGATAAGTATGAGATGCAGTGAGAGATGTGAAAGGTTAGTTGATTTCAAAGCATTTCGTGTTGTTAACAAAAAAGTCACTTTTGATGGTTGTTTCTTCTTTGAATGCGACTCCACTCTCTCTACTTGTTCGTCCAACTGAATTCGGTCATCTTCATCTGTGGAGTTATTCATAGGTCCGTCTTCTTTGAAAATTATTTGGTTGAATAATTCTGTCTGATTGATTCAATAATCACGACATTCTAAGCAATCCGAAGGTTCACCTATCCTCCTATCCTTCTTAGCCTTTACATTATTGCAACTCCAATTGTCAAATCGAATTGTAATAACGTGAAAAGTTACGATTTGTTGTCTCAACAAGGACACACTGTCCTTTGCGATAAACTATCGCCTATCGTCATCTTTTTGAATTCCATTCCAAACAGATATACGATGAAAGGCATGTGTGTGTGTACAGAGTCACCTCAACCTAGGTCTGCCGAATGGTCGCCCATCTTATGGAATTACATGTAAGACACGCCTCGGAAGTCGAGATAAAGGGGACATCCGGGCCCCGTAACCAAGCCATCAAAGAATAGCCCTTTCCGTCTGGAGCGGTAGCTACTTAGCATTGAGTTCCTCCTAGACTGTCGCCTTTCCCTTCCCAAAATCTCATTTCAGCCGCTTGAAGTCGCGGTTTTATACTTTCAGTCCGTACCAGAATTTCATGACCATCGTTGATAGTTGGACCAAAAGCTGAGTTCAAAACTGAAAACTTGACTTTGACAGCAAGCTCAGCCTTCCTTTTTACTGGTCTTCCGAGCTCCTTCAAGATTCATCCAACCTATGGTGTGTTTTTGGTGAGTGTTGATCTTCCTTACACATTAAACTTCTCCACCTTTTCCAACCGGACTCCATTAACATGTAGGGTGCATTTGACGGGCGTTTTGAAAACGACCATCACTTCGACTTTGACCAGTATTACGACATGCGGTCGCAAGCCTATCGAGCGCGTGCTGGAGATTCTTCAGCAGCGTTTCAGGGTACTTTTTCCCCGCTATAGCTACGTCGGGACAATCATTATCATGTTGCACCATCACCTTGTCACGTCTTTCGGTCACTATGGCCGTTTTTCAGGCAATGCACGGCTCAAAGGCATTAGTTCGTTGTCGATAATATCCCCCATCTATAGGCACCCCTCAGAAGTCGTAATGAAGGCGACATCAAACAAACGAAATAGAGCCCTTTTCGTCTGAAGAAGTAGCTGCTCACCATCAAGCACTGTCGTGTTTCTTAGCCTATCCCGACGAGCATCTTGGCAGCTTGTATTCGAGATCTTATTCTTTCGGTCGTTACCCAAATTTCATGATCATAGGCGAGAATTGGAACAAACATTGAGTTTCTAATCGATAACTTGACTTTGATACTAAGCTCGTGTCTGATCCAAGCTGATTCAAAATGGATCCAGCTTACCCAGTCCTACTACTAGAAAGTTCAGTGTTGCTCCACACATAACTTGTGAAAAACTCCGAGTTGCGTAAACTTTTCCACTTGTTTTAATGGGACTCCACTAATATGTGGGGTGCATTGGACAGGCGTTATGAAAATGATCATTTCTTCGGACTTGTCCACATTACCTTCATTCCAGCATTCTGGCCACAAACCTATCGAGAAGGCGCTGGAGCTCTGTCTACAAGAATGTGAGGACAACTAAGTTATCTGCCAAAAGAAGACGACTTACCCTCAACTCGCCCAATGTGAAACATTCCTCGCCTCGGCGGCGCTGCAATATCCAGTCCATTTATATTATGAAAACAAGAGGTGACAAGACAAACGCTTGATAAAGCTCAACACCCTCAATGAAAGATATTGCTTTGCTGCTGGTTACCCGAATCCAGCTGCTGGAGTTGGTGTAGAGAGATTGAATGACATTCAACAGCGAATCATCCAGGGTTTACCTCGGAAGTCACTCGGAAGTTTTCTCAAGTATCATTCTTAGAATGAAATGCTGGTCTGCCACGTCGAAAGTAGCACCGTTCTCAACAAACCCTGTACTCAATCATATCAGTAGAAGGAAGAGCTCGGGGCGGACGAAAAAGGGCGACCGATCAACTCCACATGAAGTGACTGGATTTATGAATCACTGTATTTGGCGTGATGGCGGCTACCAGTTTTAGGTGTTGGGGGAACCTGACTGGTATATTCTGGCGCCACGGGTGGTCAGAAGCCGCTGAAATGTCGGTTCCAGCCTGACCGTTTAGTAGGCACCTTGTGGAAGTATCGTGGTAGCTGTGGTGTAAAACCCAATATCGAGGGCATAGTTGAGGTGATTGCACTGTGCTGACTGGTCTGAATCAGGCCGGGCGCTTATAGGACTTCCCTGACTCAGTGTGGTGTGGCATTTTCAACCGGGTGCTGCGACCCAGAGAGCGGCGGAGGTTTTAGAAAAGTTTCGCTCCAAACAATCACCAAGGCGGGTGATTGTCTCTCAAGAATGATCTCATTTTGTATTTTGTGACGTTATCTACCACTCTTGGGAAAATGGACCTTGTGTTATAAGCCGTAGGCTAACGGCATCGATTCAAGACTATGCTGTCACCAAAGAAGGAAGTATAACATCGACGTCTCGGACAGAAGGCCACTAGAAGCAGCAGGATAGTCTAAAACTTCGCCTACGCGGCTCAGCAGTAAATAAGGTCAGTTGTTTAACGTCATCAGTCCTTTACGAGCATACATCATTAGAAACCACTTTTCCGCAACATCTCAGTTTCTTAACTCAGCTCAGATCATGTTTGAAGGACAATCACTTCATTTTTGTTTGAAGCGAGGCCTTTCAAGCACCTCTGCTCTGTACTATGAGTTGCAACACTCAGGTGCAATGGAAATCCACACTGAGCTGCCTGGTCTGAAGTATCGGTGCGCTTACCTCGGATCGGACCGCCATGGGCCTACCACATATAGCCTCTGGTCAAGTTGCCACTACGAGACAGATTCCCTCAAGGCCATCGTACCAAATGGTCCTTGCGTCCATCAGTGATTCCATTGGGACTTGCTTCAACAACAACTACTCGTGTTGTGGATGCTCTCATGAGTAGAAGGGACCTACAGTGTTTTACCGACTCCGAGCGGTGAGATTTAAGAAGTTTTCCATAGACAAGTGATACTCTTTGAGTGTTGTCAGCAAGCCGAAAGAATTGGTGCCGTGCGAGGTGTCCCGTCCCGGGGATCGAACCTAGACTTTCTGCGTGGCGGTCGAAGCACTTACCACTACGCCACGGCGACCACGATGAATGATCATCATCATCTGCAGTAAATAAAGACAATAAGATGAGCACCGCAATGAAGCGTAGTATCACTTCTGCCAGTCGACTTTAAATTTGTGTCAAGGGGAAAGTTGCTTTATGAGACACTCTTATCATCCCTTCCTTTGCTCTTTGCTGTATTACCTTAGAGGTTATTTAAAGCAGATGAGGTAATCACTGCTCTATTCTAAAGGAGGTGCGTTGATGACGTCTGGAAGAGCCGTACAGCATCATAGGTTGTATGGAACCATGCACTTCTACGTACACATCACCTTGGATAGCTAGATTATATAGAGGGGACTGGTAACACTGCTCCGGCCAGAATAATCTTTAAATCTGAGCCATTGGGAAATTGCACCAGTGGATAGTCTCATCTAAGCTGGTGCACACAAGTAGTGAACGACCATAACCAATGTGTAGTGTGAAATCGGAGGCAGCTGGCAACGGACCGTTCTAGAGAAGCAAGCAGTCCATCACTGACTGTAATATCACTTGAAGAAGAACAAACAAATTTGGCCTACTACTCGAATATATACTCTCACAAGTCCACCGAGAGGTCAAGTGAGAGAGATATCGGCTTTCATATTTTAATGAATATTTATAATTTGAAGATAAGAGTTCTAAATTTGGAAGTTGGTAAGGGGATAGAAACGGGTGCAACCGCGCCTCACTTATCTCCTACAGGACCCATTACGATGGCCTGTGAAGGCGGTTAAGAATCAGGTCTAGATTACAGTGTCAATAACTTGGCGAAAGAAGAGCTTTCAAAAAGTTCCAATACCTCCTCGGCTGGGGTAGAAGTAGAGGTAGTCACAGATGTCCTCCAGTTCTTTTTTGTTGGTTCAGCCCCTGCAGTGTGTAGCACGATCCATTTTCGTCTCTCATCAGAAAATTACGTGCCGACGAGAATATGGTCGTTTTTGCAAATAAGAAGTGCCACCGATTGTCCATTAAGGTTCTGGCATGGTAGTGGGTCTGCAGCAGGTGGTTTGATCTCCAGTATATCATGACCTTACGTCCTTGTGCAACCCAGTAAAGACTGATTACGTGTTATGAGATGTGGGCTATTTGCGATAACTGGGGACTAGTTGTGACTTGATTTGAACATCAGAGTTTAAGGCCATTGGCAGCTATGTAGCCTGGAGTACTCGACTAACATCGTAAGACCCAAAGCATATGTTCAAAGCTTTGAGGGCTCGAGTGTCATTCTACAGAGGACATTCGCATCATATTTGCAACCAATCCTCAAAATTAAAACCACATAAACTTGCGCCAAAAAATCACTTGAATAGAAAAGAAGTTATGCATCCTATCCTGTAAGCAAGGAGCTCAAATAGATGCTGAGATTAAGACCAGCAATTGAATGTTCCTGAACATAACTGAGTGTTCCTTAAAAAAAGGAAACATTTTCAGGCCCTCGTAGCCAATTGCTTCTATTGAGACGTTTTTTTTTGGTTTTTGTATTATTTATTACCATTTATTAGTATTTCAGATACTTTTATATACATAACAAAATATACAGTTCACAAGTTAATTACTTTGAATAATTAAGTTTTAGCCCCTTTACAATTAGGGTGTTTTGTTTTGAGACTTTGTGATGCTTGTTCTTTCCACCCTGTAATTGTTTGCATTGCGTAGTTGGTAAGGTTAAGCATCACTTACCCTAATAGTTCTGTATATTACATAGTCAGGAGCATTGATAATAATAATAATTGAGTGGCACTACAGCCCATAACGGACCAGGGCCTAGCTTTTACAACAACTAATCGTGTTCTGCATGCTATTGTTCTTCACGATTAGAAGGGACCTACAGTGTTTTGCCGACTCTGAACGGCGAGATTTGAGAAGCTTTTCATAGACAATTGATACCCTTTGAGTGTTGTCAGCATCTCGAAAGAGGTGGTGCCGTGAAAAAATGCTATGTGTCCCGACCGGGGATCGAACCCAGACTTTCTGCGCCGCAGTCGATGCATTTACCTCTGCGCCACGGCGACCACGTCTATGTTATTTACCAACTGTTTTATGACTACACTTTCAAATAATTTTTCAATTGTCAGGAGTGTGTTGACAGTTCTTCACATTTGATTGTGTTTCTGTTACTTTATAAAATTTAAAGGTGGTCCCGGTTGAATTTGTATGATTTATATAGTCTACTTTTTCGATAGTGTCTTGAGTTTTCTTTATGCTTGTCACAAAGTAATTGTTAAACTTTTCAGCAATCTTCATATTATTGTCGTTGTCAAATATCACTTTAGTTATGTTCTTCTTTTGTTGCTTTAGTTCCAGATCCTTAACTTTCCGCCACATTTCTTCTTGTCCTTGTGCTCCTCCACAGCTCCTCCTAAATTAGATCTGTTTCTTATTTGTTTATCGCGATGAGACCGATTACTGCAAGGTTCGGCGACAGTAGGTACTCCCATGAGGAATGAGAAATCCTTCGTAGCGACAGGATGGATAACCCAAAAGAATGCAAACCCTCAAACATGACCCTTTATATGTTAAGCGTTTTGTACCTAGTTTTAAAATACTATTAGATAAAAAATAAAAAATGCCTTTTAAACTAAACTAAACATGACTCTTTATATCCACGGCGCCACCCTAAATATAGACTTCACATGGCTTAAGATCATATCGAAGACCCCTCTCCACCGGTAAGGTTTTGAAGCGACGAAGGAGCAATCAAACTGCATGTCCCCTCCTCTCGATGGGTGGAGGTGGTTGCTGTAGAAACTAACCCCCTTCCCCTCTGTGGAGTAAATTTTTAGTTATTTTTGTTGTCCCACACTCAGGCGTAAAGTTTTAAAATCTCAGTTATTAAATTTTTGTCCTGGTGATTGTCAGCAAAGGCCACAGCCAAACAATGTACCAACCAACGGGATGTGAATTTTTAAATGCCCCGGAAGGAATATCAGAATAGAATATTCACTCTCCGACTCCGGCTCACTGCTGCCCGGATTAAAGCAGCCATTTCAGCCGCTTTAAGTTTTGCGCCAACATCGCTCACAGGTATATTCACATTTAATCGGCCCGTGTCTATCGGTGTATGCCGGTGAATTGCCCGACACCTCGGTCCTAGTATGGACAAACAATGAAGCCATTAATAATGCAGCAAAACAAATTATTTGCACATGACCAGCAGTCCAGTGATATTTATGTTCAAAGCGGAGTCCATAGCGTATGAGTAATGTCCTTTTTGTGCCAGCAATCCATCCTGCTGAGGGCGAGGAGAGTGCACGGACAGCACTGTCAACCTCCATCAAAGCTAAACTTTTCCAATTACAAACTACAGCAATTTGTTACCTAGATCAACTTTGCGCTACTTACTCGCTGTGCCTTTGCAATTATTCTGCACCGGGAAAGCGAAAGTGCAGGTTTAGATTGCCCTCATATCCAGACGTCGATGAGGATGAGGACGACGGGGACAGGGCAAGTGTGTCACTCGTCTGCGAAGCATCGCACACACAAATAAAACCATGGAAATGGATTTTGCATTTTTCCTTCTTGTTTCCCTCTCGGCATCCTGCAAGCTTCCCATGTTTACCTGCAAGTAACTCATAAAAGTGGGCTACTCTCTAATTAAAATGCAGTACTCGCTGCTTGCCGCCTTGCGATAAATTACATTAAGGGCGCCCGCCCCAGGCTGTCCCTCTGCATGGTTATCTGCAGGCATTTTGCAGCGTCCTGGGCCTTGGTATCGGAAAGAATTACGAGTACAAATGGCCAGGGGAGAGCAAGTTTCTATCGTTCCGTCGCATGTCCTCAGCCCCAAAGAGCCTCTAAATTTAGTTTATTCAAAACTCGGTGTCACGCCGATCTGCAGATTTTTCCTCGAGCCCGAAAGTTTTCGACTGTCTCTCTGTTTTCACTGTCGCCCCAGAGACACAAAGTCAAACACAAAGAAAGTATCTGCACACTGTAAGTTGCTCCGCCTCAGTTTTCTTGGATTAAAGTTTTCACTCTTTGGCAACAAAAGTTGTGTGTGCTTCAAAGAGCTTCGAGTATTTAATTTTGCGCACTAATGAGGATGTGAACGGCAGTGTGTTGCAGAGAAAAATAACCACCCCACACCCATTAAAAGCAGGATGAGGAGGCAACGTGGTGGTGGATTTTAATTGGGACGTAGGCACTGGATGTTGTTTGGGCTCAATGGTTGGCCCTGGTGTGTTGATACAACGTGATCATAGGGAAAAAATAAACTCTGTTTGCTGTGGAGCGCCAGTAAACCGGTCACCGGTTGTGTTTGCAATCTTTATTTATATTTTTGAGGGAATGGTCACTTTTGTGAGTTTATTAAGCAAACAAATCCTGTGGCACATGGGTCCTGGTAGTGGTTTGAGTTGTTGTCACAAATCGCCGGCAGTGCGTGGTCAACTTTAAATAGAAGAAATCACAAACACAGGCTCTTCAAGTCGACACGTAAATTAAAACAAGGTCTTTCATGGATGGCTAAGGGGAAGTTGTATACAGTTGAGTGGAAGGGATCTCGTCCTCGTTATATTTACGACTACTGCAATTACTTTCTGGCAGTACTAAGACCTAAAAACGAAATGTCATGTGATGCGAGGTGAAATATAATAAGGGTTCGGTTCGGGCTTAGTACTATTCTTAAGGAGATCAACGAACGATTTGGATCATGGGCGACTTATTTCGTCTTCTCCAAGCTCGAGATACTAGGCCAGTAAATGCTGCAACTTCATTAACTTCTCTGAAAGATACGCTTCCTGGAGGTCTACGTGTTAGTTTTCAGTCGCGGGATCAAAAGAAGTATCATGGGCTAGTTCTGAGGAATAAAGTGAAGGCAGAAGTAGCTCATGTGGTCGAGGTGGCGCGGTGGGTAAGTGCGTTGACCCAAACGCCGATGGTCTAAGTTTGATTCCCAGACGGGACAACTTGCATTTTTTCACCGCACCACCTCTTTCGAGCTGCTGATAGCACTCAACGAGTATCAATTGTCTATGAAAAAGCTTCTCAGTTGTTGTAGAAGCTAGGGACCATGGTCCCTTGTGGGCTGCAGTGCTACTAAACTTTTATTATAAGTAGTTCACAGGAGGTAGCCATGGTGAGGAAGCACTATCCTCATTGTGAAATGCGGTCGTATCTCCTTCAACTTGACGTCTAATTGAAAATATAATTCGGCATAGTACAGTCTTGGGAGCGTTTTGGCCTTCTCCAGGTAGCCGATGTAGCTTATACCCTGTAAATCATAGAAAACCCTCACAGTCTTCGCATAATATGGAACACATTGTGGGAGTGGAGACCACTGTTTGGTCATTTCCGAAACGCCTATCCAATCCACTCTACATGTTAGCGAAGCTCATGAGTGATTGGAGGAGCAACATTAAGCTTACTGGGTATGATTGGCCAGGCTAGATCAATTTTGAAGAAGCTCGAAAAATCAGTAATAAGGAAGGCTAGGCTTGGTGTAAATGCCAAGTTTCAACTCAGTGCTTGTTCCCACTCTCACCTACGATGAGTCTTAAGTAATAAAATCGCGAATACCGGCTGCCGATATGAGACTTTTCTGTTCTGTTGCAGGAATTAACCGATGGGTAAGGTTGTGAAACACGACGGAGTGGTGGGAACTCGGAACTGTTGAGCAGCTGCTTCTTCAGACGTACAGGGCTATGTTTCGATGGTTTGCCCACGTGGTACGTTCATCATGACATGCCGAGACGTGTCTTGGATGTGATTCCATCAGGTAGGAGACCGCTCAGCAGACCCAGGGCGAAGTGGTGAAATCAAGTTCATAAGCTCACCTCATTGCGCCTAAAAATACCTCCTGATAGGTTAGAGTTGATGGCGGAGCATCGAGTGGGCGGGACATCTCTCGTATGTGCTTTTGGTCCTGTGAATCCTTTAGTGGAACATGCGATGATATATTTACACCAGCACCAAAACAAGTTCGTATTATTAAGAGGATCGCGGAGGATCAAATCCGAGAATACGTATGCTGTATACAACTTACGACAGAGTATGGCCACAGCATACCTTTTGACATTATCCTAGGAAATTGATTAGCAACAACATGCTTCACCCCCTAGTGAAATGTATAGGAATTCCAGCGAAACTCTGAAGAATCCTAATTTTTTTTTAATTTTCTTAACAATGTGGCAATAAGGCACCATAGAGAATTCTGCATTTGTAGTACCACTCTGCACCAATTTGTTATGAATGACTCTGCTCTACAAAGCTGACCTAATTTACGTTAGACACAACAATAATAGGGATAGCCCTTTATTATAGCACGAAGGAGGAGGAATTCAAACATGTGAACAATTCTGAGTTGAACAACCAAGGCTGTTGCACTAAAAAAAAGGTTCCAAGATAGTCTTCACTTGGTTTTAAGGACAGCCAGCAACTAAGTTCTGGAGATATGAGTGAGTGGATTGCGAAATGATGAAAGATGAAAGAGAAATATTCAACCCACTGACTCACTCGACGTATGGCCCAAGGTCACGAGGAGCTACTGTCATCTACCAGTGCGGCTTCACTGCAATAAGCTATCAAGGCTGTAAACGGCTTTTGCATTGGGACGGAAGAGTTAGCTATCTAGGGCCAATTTATGTTGGTTAAGTTAGGTGTTTAGCATTTCCCGCATTTTGAAGAGCAGCAGCCACGACTATCAAAGAAATTAATTTTTTCTATTACCTCCGCTCAGCTTCGAAAAAGTTATTGCCAATAAAATAGCTTCGGAATTTGGAGAAGAAGAAAATTCATAATAGAGATATCAGAAGAGTATGCGAAGGAATTTCAAAGACAAACTTTGGCAGTGAGGGGTATGCCGTCAAGTGTTGTCGTGCAACCGGATTGGACCCCGCCTATTTTTCAACAGCGGCTGTGTTCCGACTCGATTATATACCTACATTTATCGTTTAATGGCCTAGTGCATCGGGTTTTTGTATGTATCCAACCACTGGGTTGAACTTTTACGGTTGCCATATAAAACCCACTTTTCATCACAAATGGCTATACGGCGGGTTTTGGTGCCTTAAGCTCGGCGATTCAGAGGTTTTTAAAATCTCCACACACCAACGAATCCAGGAGAAGACCCAAGAAGTACACATTGACACGTACGACTTATTCGTCGATTTTAAGACCGCATATGACAGCGTGCATAGGGATAAGCTATACAATGCCATGTCTAGCTTTGGCATCCCTGCCAAACTTGTCAAATTGTGTAGGTTGACGATAGAGAACTCTCGCTGCTCCATACACACACGTCACACACACAGGTAGCAGAAACTTCGAGGTAGTCAAGGACTTCGTTTACATCGGCTCCGCGGTAAATAGAGAAACAACATTAGTTCCGAAATCAAACGCAGAATCACTCTTGCCAATCGCTGTTTCTTTGGGCTCAAGAGGCAATTGTGTAATGTACTTGCTTTGCATAACAGATCTATCATAAAAGTCCTCCTTTAAGGTACGGACTCTTGGGCATTACTTGAAGCGGATGAGGAAGCCCTCAGTCTTTCCGATTCAAAAGTTCTCTGTGCGATTTTTGGTCCTGTTTGCGTTGATGGCATCTGGAGGAGAAGACTCAACGATGAAGTCTGTAGGCTGTACAGCGACATGCATCTGGTCAATCGTCTTCGGGTACAACGCTTAAGATAGCCCGGAAAGTTTTCGATTCCGAGCCATTGGGACAACACGACGGAGGACGGTCTAGACTGAGATGGTGCACACAACTGAATGCAGTTGGCGAGAGATTTTGCTAACTGGAGACGTATTTGGGTAAAGGCCGAGGTCTACACCAGACTGTAGCGCAAGTAAAAGAAGAAGAGGAGATATCCGTACTTTGTGAGCAATGTCCCGCACAAGTTTTTTTGAGCTTTGCATCCAATCTTTCGGTGACGTGAATTATTGTTTTCGATTAAGATGCGATTCGTTTTGATTTTTTTGCTGGCTTAGATGTAACGAATGAATCTTACCAAACCAGCGCCTAATGGTGCATTTGTTTACTAATGTTTTGGCTGTCAAATACGTAGCACATCGAACTCCTATAGTAACGAAAACAAATATGGGACGTTACACACACCACTTCATCTTGTATTGTAGAGAAACGTTCAATCTTAAAAACAGTCTCATTCAAGTATCAGCCTCGAGAAGACTCGCACATTTCGGACCGTATCTCGCACATAATTTGAGTATTGTTTGTGCTTATTGTATCTAGAGTTCAGGGATTAATCGCATAAACACGCTCCTCTGTGTAGCCATACAGCATGATTTTGACAGGAAATTGACGCCTCCGAAACGGAAAATTTCACTCTCAGAAAATTTCTCATGCTAGAGAGGCAAAATTGGTCGCTCGATAGTCCCGCTGGAACTACATATCTTTCAAGTCATAATCTTCAAAAGTAGGCCAAAAAGTTCACTAAACGTTCGACGTCTTTTGGTGGCCGCATCTTCGAAGAAATATGTACCAATGATACATTTCCACCATAGAGAAAACAAAACAAACCGTTCGTCTGAATGGGATTACTGATTCCCATAAGTGACTCATCACTGAAGAAACTGTTTTTCTAAAAGTCGGTGTCCTTTGTTCCAACACCTAAAATATGTACGCTATCCATTCACAATTCAGTTGTCAAGGGATTTGAATTTTGAAACAGTGGAGATGCATATCCAACTGAAAAAAAACTGTCGTGCGCTCCTAGATTGCTAAGCGATCCACTGTCGCAAATTGAAAACCTTCATGGTTCTGCTTTAATTGGCAACTGGGTTTGCCAGGTGTCAATTGCCGGAAGGTCGTTCGCGGAGCTAAGCTAGCTATCCTAACTTAAACCTACACTAATCTACTTTTCTTAAAACTAAGCCTACTCTAGACCTATCGCAACTCAAAACTACCTAGCTTCACCCTACTACCAGCGTCGTTTCGTAATAAGGGTTCGTTAAGAACCCACGAGGGCTTGATGTTATTAGCACAAGTCGCCATCCCACCCCTCATGTCAGAGTTGATATTACCTTTGCTATCTCTCTTTGCGAATCCGCGGCGGAGACGGCTCAACGCTCCACCCCGTCAGCTACTCCGCGTAACCAACTTGAAACCACGAAATGAGCGAACCCGTGCAGGTGTTCATTCAATAACTTCGAATGGGATATTTCATGTGGTACTACGTTTTGGTTTAACGTATAATTTGTCATTGAGGCAGAGTTAAATTGGGACCAACAAACTGGTCTTAAAATGTTGTTTAAACGAATAATCGGGACACCCGGACCAGCCTGAATGGTAGGGTGAGTGCTTACAGGAAGTTATCTTCCGAACCAGTATGCAGCGCATCTGGTCACAACAAGAGCCTACAAATATTACACATTACGTGTCATTGCCTTATTTATGGTTAAAAAATGGTGGAAGACAGGGACAGGGCACATGCGAAGTGATCTAATCTGTTTTGAGACATTAGAACAATCCAGCAAAGAACCTTGTTACAACAGATGTCTGTTAGAGGCTACGCTGCGAATGAAAGGCTCAATAGTGTGTCAACGTATTTAAAATGTTAAATGTAGCGAATATTTGCTCAATTCCAACACAAGTGCAGCTCGCAACAAATGAAAAAATGTCTGTCCCAAGACCGACATGTAAGGTCTACGCTGAGTGCAAAGGTACTTCACCTTCAGGAAAACTTGCTTTTCTCCGAAGCATCCCAATCAGGCGCGCCGCTTTATCGAAAAATCAATAGAGGAAAATTCAGCGTCCCAATCAATGCTCGCTGATAACCCAATTGACATGCTTGACAAGTTCTTGAGTCTCCTCTTCCTATTTCCACCGCCCTCCTTCGATCCCGATTTCAATTGGATTTGTCATCGCTTCACGGACGACGTAGTATGAAGGGATGAAACATTTTCCCATTTATATTTTCAGACCCTCTCTCTCCGCCTGCCGCTTTCGGTCTCCCTCCGTGTGGAAGGGAATTCCTGTGTTGATGCTGTAATTCGAGAATCAATTGTTTCCAGCATCCACCCACCGCCCGGCAAAGACAAGCAACACCAAAGACAAGCAAAAATAAACAAAAATTTAATTAATTTGAATACTGACGCAGTAGGAGCGGCCCTGAATCCCCGACGAGTCCGGGTGCGTCTTAAGTTGCCGAGCACCGAAAAATCATCGGCCGACAAGTAATTAGGGTAATTTCCCTCTGCCTTCGTTCGTGGCGTTTCACCACAGGCGATAGACGCTTCGTTTTCCATTCAGCAAGCGCCCACCACCCATCACCACCCTCCCATCCATTATCACCGGGTGCGATCGATAAATTGTGAAGTTTTCACTTGAAGCGCAGAAGAAAATCTTCAACAAACCTCGTCACACACCTCGCTGTCGGTGAACGAGATTCAGCCGCCATCAACCACCTCAGCAGATCTGAATGCTTTCACACGTTTACCCGCCCAGGGTTTGTGCAGACGTTTACGCTGTCACGGTGGAGCTGAAGGATTCTAACCCGATTCCATTTGGCTTGTGCGGATGTGAGAGGGAGTCAAAGTTAAACGCCGCTGTCTTAGTTTTTTCCTTTATTTTGGCTTTTTTGTTTGTCTTGGCTTCTCACTGCCGCCGCCACCACCAACATTCTGATGGGCGCACGAACGTGCAAAGACACCGCAGAGCCCGGAGAGGGTTTGAGGTTCTATCTGGTTAACTTTTGAGTGACGATGTGCCGCACATTTGGCTCCCATACTTGTTTTAACGCTCACGTTCAGTTTTCGTTGTTCGCGGGGAATGCTTAATAAACGGCACTGCTGGATGTGGTTGTGGTCCGGGTGGTAGCTCCCCAACGGATGTGAGGACAAATTATGTTTCCACCCTCACACATGGCCCCCCGTAGTTCAACCAAAAGCCAACGGTGAGGATTATTTACATTCCAAATTAGAAGAAGACCAGAACAGGCCAGAACAGCTGGCTATCTTAACATACCGCATACCACATGGGGGCGTTGGGACACGAAGGAAGGCGACACATCGTGGCAGCACTCAGTACCACCAACTTGAACGGCCATTCATCGCTTTGGTCGTCGTTGTCCTCATTGCAGAAGCACATCAACTCTATGACACAAAAATCGCTTCACCGAGCAGCTGACTCTGCCGTCTGCGGCACAATGACACCAAGAATTAAAAAAAGGGCACACGCTGAACGGAGGCGCAAACTTGAAATGGAAAGCATCATCATCCGCCGCAGCAGAGATTTATGAGAATGTTTTCGAGTCCGTTTTGGGGGGCGGCTGCTACGGCGACGACGTCAGCCGTAGTGCTGGCGGTGGTGGCGTAGTCTGCTGCTTTGCGGAGGACTTTGTGCGAATTTATTGGAGCAGTGTCGCTATGGATGACGAGTCTCTGCGATCGCTGTGATTGGTCTTTCATTTTATTCATCACTCGTCTGGGGCGGTATTTTTTTCTGGGTCGAAGGAGATGGCGGACTTTTGTGGCTGGAAGCTGCTGAATCTGCGTCCTAATGTCCTTCGGAAGTGTAATGTAGCCGGCATAATGCAGTTATTTATTATTTTTGCGAACCGCATCGTTTGACGAGACGGAATTGGATGGAAGAGAAGTGGATGCGATTTGTACGATGTCCGCAGGGTTTGTCTGCTAAGGGGGGGTTTGGGGAAATGAAAGAGAACGTTGATTGGGGTTCTTTTGAAACATGTAGTCCATGACTGATTTGGAAAATCCTTTTGGTCAGATATAGGAATACTGATAGTCGTTGTGACTCGTTTTATGGCGGAAGACCTTGCTGACGCTAAAAGGATGGCGTAGACCACCACGCTCGAAGTCATTTGATACGCTCGTGGATGACATCGGTGCATGACCGATGTGGATAGAGGAACATGTTGACGGAGACTAGGACAGGATTATTGGGTAGATGATGATAAGTATTGCACCGAAGCAATGTTTTTTTTTTTTTTTTGGTGGTTGGGAAACACTGCACTGGAGCACTCAGGCTCGAAAACTGGTAAATTGCACCACCAGGCGGTAACCTAGATTTAATTAAGGTCTTCCGGAGAAATACCAAGCAGTCGGCCTAGGTTTTCGGCTCCAACCACATCAGCACCAAACAGTCGCCACCGGTACTAGCAAAGGCGGGACATTGACAGAGGATGTGCTCTGCAGTGTCCTGACTTTCTCTACAGGCTTCTCAGAGGGTTTCATCACTGAGTTTGAGCACACTTAAGTGTCTAACGTAGGTAAAGTGGTACACCACCAAGACGTCTCCACTCCTTGTCGTCTAGTGATAGTAAAAATGCCGCGGGTTTCTTGCTGAATTTACGGATCATGTTCTTAATCAGCCTGCATCGAGAAGAGTCATTTCTGTCATCTCTGGTAGTGCTACAACTGCCGATGGAGGCCCCAGCCAACGACGCGGACAATCTCAAAGTGGCTTGGGGCTCTATGAATGTCTGTTTTTATCCTTGCCTAGCAAGTACATCGGCAATCTCGTTTCCCATGATCTCGTGGTGTTCCGGGACTCAGACAAGTCTTAGCGAATTTAGCCTGCCATCCAGATTGAGGATAGACTTTCACTCCTGAACTATAATCGAAGTAGGACAAGGGTAGAGTAAGGCCTAAAGCACAGCTTGACTGTCGCTACAGACGCAGATAGGTTGTCCCTTCGATTTGTTCTTCGCAATACAATTTATTGTCATTAGGATCGCAGAAGTTTCCGCTTGTATGACCGATGCGAAGTTACGTAAAGACCTATGTTGGAGGCTACAGCTCCAGATCCTTCTATCGTTTTGGAGTCGTCCAACAAAATTCAAATCAATGAATGCATTTCATCGCAGGCCGTCACAGTAAATGCGCAACCACTCCATCATTCTCAAAGATTTATAAAGCTAAATTGACCACACACACAATTATTTAGAAAGTCTTCGAGTTCGCTGTAACCTTCCATTAATTTGAATATTCAGAAAATTTTGTATAATGAAAGCTTCCGTCCATTGGCTCATAGACTAAACTAAACAGTCACTTTGTTTGGATGCATTGCACCTTCTCGATCACTTGGGAGTTTTCAGATCCCTAGTAAGATAGTAAGAAATGTGCTTAGCACCTGAAAAACGCCCAAAGGTAGCAACCATTGAGTCCAAACTTTTGTAGTAAGTTTCATCGATCTCAGCGCATTGTTCAATTTTTGGGCGATCTAAAGCCAGACGAGCATCCATGTGTAACACCTTATTCTTAAATTAGGAGACACCACGTTTTCGACAGTCAGTGCCTCCGTCTTGTCGCTCCGTGATACCAGGAATGTTCCCCTTGTTGAAACTTTACTTCTGTCCGGAGTACACTGCGGCTGTTCCAAATGCTCTTCCCTGAATTCTTGGGTTGCTTCCGGCAAACAAAGTAGAGGAGGGAGGAAAGGAAAAAAGGAAAAGCCTTGAAACTCTAGAAAAATTAATACGTTAATAACACTTCTCCTCTTTAAAAGCTAAACCTTCCTACCTCTCCTTCTGTTCATAAAATAACCACCACTTAGAAAATTTTGATCAACAATACTTCACTCGAACCGTCGTTGCACCATGCAGTCAAACCCAGACTAAAGAAAATCTGACTAGTTGTCATCGCTTGCATCGAGCTCATTTTGGAGAGTTAACCTATTTCCTCAACATCATGCCATCCGTAGTGTCGCTAGTTCCTTGTTTAAGTTGGTCCAAGTTCATGGTGTTAGAACTCACAAAAATGTTGAACGAACAAGGAAAACACATAGACGGAAATACGGGATTCGAACCTTAACTTTTGGATTCAAACAGGTACTTAACTTACGCATCTAACAAGACGGTTGACATAACCGATGCTAACATGCCTAGGGAAGCGCTACTTCAGTGTCGAAAACCTTTGCAAATTTTAGTTGTTATAGTGGTCCAACCGTGGTCGCCGTGGCGTAGTGGTGAGTGCATCGATCACCACGCATAAAGTCTAGGTTCGATTCCCGCACGGAACACCTCGAATTTTTCACGGCACCACCTCTTTCGAATTGTTGGCAACACTCAAAGAGTATCAATTGTCAATTAAAACCTTCTCAAATCTTGACGTTCGGAGTCGGCAAGAAACTGTAGGTCCCTCCTACTCGTGAGAGAACAGTAGCATGCACAACACGGGTAATTGTTGTAGAGGCTAGGCTCTGGTCCCTATAACGCCACTCAATTGTTATTATTATTACTAGCACATATGCGCCAGATGCAGGAAACGAATAGCTGTTGACAGTCCCCTTTTCCTCATTGAACATATACGTCATGTCTGTTCTTCATGGCACACTCTAAGGTAAAGGTTGATTTAACGTAAGGTTTTGTTTTCAAAAGGCTTTTTTTACAGAAAGGGCATGACTCCTATGAACTTCTTTGACATTTTTTTTCAGTATCATTTGGCAAATATTCGTGGTAAGACTCACACCACAATAGCATCGGAACTCCAAACTGTTCAGCTGTATCTCATCTTGCATTCTGTGAGAAATAATTTTCATGGAATTCGAAAACTTACGGTGCGCAACCTGTTTAAACCACAATTACCAACGCCATTCGCAAATAAGAATCCCAGCTTACATTAGTGAATAATACTTGGCCGCTTAGACCACGTCTAGCGCCTAATGAATAGACTATAGCAGCTTTACCTGAGAGTTTACACTATGAAAGTGACTAATTTCAGTAGCTTGGCCATGTTTACGGATTATGTGATTCCTCATATTCAAACATATGCTCTCTGTGAGCTCGGATTTCAATAAGACGGCACTAGGAGCCATACATTGCATGAAATAATGGACTTGTTTTAGCATTTTGGTGAGCACTTAATTTCACGTTTTGCTAAGCTATATCACTCCTTTGGGCTATTTATTCTAAGAATACGTAAAATCTAAGATCTTCGGGAATAAGCCAGCTACGATTGAGGCCTTGAAAGTCAACATTACTCACGTTATCCTCGAGATATCCATCGCCAAGCTGGAACGAGTCACCCCAAAGTTTTTTCTCTCGCAAGGACTAAGGGCTTCCTCATCCGCTTTTAGTAACGTCCAGGTTTCTATGCCATAGACTAGGACTGGGATGATCAAGGTGTTACACAAAGCAAGCTTAGTCCTTCGAGAGAGTCAATTCCCTGTTGAACCCAAAGAAACAGTAATTGGCAAGAGTGATTCTGCGTTTCATTTCGGTACTGGTGTTGCTGTCCCTATTTTCCGCGCTTCCAAAGTAGACGAAGTCCTTGACCACCTCGAAGTTTCTGCTGTTCTGTCCAAGACGCCGATGTTGTGTATCCTTCCTTGATGACAGCATGTACTTCGTTTTGCCCTCATTAGCCACCAGACCCATTTTACCCGCTTCTACTTCAATGCCACCAAACGCCTTATTGACGACTCGCTGTGTTCGCCCAATCACCTTAATATAGTCGGCGTAAGCTAGGAATTGAACTGACTTTTGGACAATCATGCCTCTGGTGTTGAATTGTGAGTTACGCACGATCCCCTCAAGAATGACATTGAAGAAGTCACATGAAGGCGCGTCGCCTTGTCTAAGACCTTGTTTGACATTGAAGGACTCGGTAAGTTCGTTGCCGACCTTGACGAAGCAGCGAGAGTTCTCCATCGCCCTCCTACACAATCTGACGAGTTTGACACTGTATAGCTCTTCTCTCTGCACACTATCATATGTGGGCTTAAAATCGACGAAGAGGTGGTGAGTGTCGATTTGTTCCTCTTGGGTCTTTTCCAGTATCTGCCGTAGTGTGAAGATTTGGTCGATGGTTGACTTCCCTGGCCTGAAACCACGCAAATAAGGACCTATCAGGTTGTTGACGAAAGTTTCAGGCGTTCACACAATACGGCAGAGAAAATCTTATATGCGATGTTAAGGAGACTGATCCCTCGGTAGTTGGCGCAGTCGAAGGGGTCTCTTTTCTTGTGGACCGGACAGACAACGCTGAGATTCCAGTCATCAGGCATGCTTTCCTCCGACCATATCTTACAGATGAGCTGGTGCATGTGCCCAACTAGGTCATCTCCTGTTGCTCTAAAAAGTTTTGCTCCAGCAGCTTTGTTCGACTTCAGTCTCGATACTGCTATCTTCATTTAAATGTAGATATGTAATATTAAATGCCATGAATTGTTCTTTTTCCCTGAACTAACAATTTTAAGTTCAGTCTTAAGTTCATGTATTTTGTTTTACATTATGAATCAAACCTCACTAGGAATCACCCGTTGCAAGAATGAAAATGAAGGAATGTGTTAAGTAGGTGGATTTGCTCAACTTAAAGCAACATCAGAGACGCAGAAAAGTCTTATTCGCTGGATCTACTACTAAATCGAAGCATTTTCTATCGAGCATCAGTAAAATATAAGTCTTGCTTTCAATTGTACTTTCGTGGCTTGTGGGTAGATGTGTCGACTCGGGACAACTTCTTTCGAGTTGCTGATAATACCAATTGTCTTCTTAAATCCCGCCGTACGAAGGAAACAAAAAACTGAAGGTCCTTCTACTCGTGAAAGCACAGTAGCACGCACCACACAAGTTATTGATGCAAAAGCTATGCAGCAGTCCATGGTAGGCAGTAGTGCTAAGCATTTATTATTATTATTTTAAATGACCATTTGATTGCCCAACTCGTGGCAACTTTTAAAATCGAGTCACAAATTTCTCTTTAAGCTGGAATACAGCTCAGACCAGGCAGTGGTCATATGTTTCTCCAGTGGTGATAGATATAAAGATATGAGCCATCATTTCGAAGCTACAGGGATCCCTTTACGAACGGAAATGATTGCGTGTAATGTCAAAAACGTCAATTGGTATGGCGACTTCAGATACCTGTAAAGAGAACCACAAGGTTGTTATTTATGTAAACGTTCCAATTAAGGATGATGCACTGTTCTTTTCGATATGGTCCTACAGTTTTCTACGATTCGGTGTGAACCTTAACAAACAAGCGTCTCCAATTTTACAACTCAAGTTAGGTGAGGTCCTTCTCCAGATGTAAGAGCCATCGGGTCGAGGGGCGTCCTCTGTGGTGTTCTTCCAATAGCTCGAATTCGAAGACTTTACGGTCGGGAGCAGTGGTGTCTATGGTCTATCCATCTTAAGGATTGTATCTTAAGGCGCTCGACCTGGCGCATGTGCCCATAAAGTTCGTGGTTGAGTCTTCTCCTGCAGATTCCATCAACGCCAACAGGACCGAAAATTGCGCGCAGAACTTATTTCTCGAGAAGACTACGGGCTTCCTCATTCGCTCTAAATAACGTCGGAGTTTCTGCGTCCTAAAGGAGGGCGGGGTGATCAAGTTGTTTTGCTAAGCCCGCTTAGTCCTTCGAGAGTCAGCTCTATTACTCAATTGTCTCTTGATCCTAAAGAAGCAGCGATTGTCAAGAGGTTTTCTGCATTTAATCTCGGTAGACGATAGTCTCCCATTCGATTGGCATTCGCAATCACAATTAATAAAGCTCAGAGTCAATCTTTTGAATTGTGTGGTTCTCTAGGATATGCTACGTGCCAGGGCAGAGCCAGTTGAATGTACCAACACAACTTCCATGCAACCCTCCCCAATGCGATCGATCAATTTCAATTTCAAAGTCATCGTTCTATCATCTGCAGTCCTGTCCAACCAAAGCCACAGAGGCGCAGCCACCACCGTAGAGCAAATAGGATTCCTTACAAATTTACGAGTTGCTCCAGCAGGAGAACGCGACCCCGCATAAGGCCTCTCATAAGGCTCCATGCGGACGCGTGTATGCGCAGCAATTTCAAATGAGACCATTCAAAATTTGTTCACGTTTCCTCCTCACGCATTCAGGTTCAGGACCCGCGTTTTATTGCTTTTCTACTTCAAAATTTCAACTCAAAAAAAAGCAAAATGAAATAAGACGCGAAAGAAATGCATAAACACCACCGCTTACAGCAGTCCGGGGCCTATATTCGTTTGTTTACGCTTGTTCCTAACGGTATTTTTGCCAATTACCCCACATTAATGGGGTAATTCTGTTGTTGAACCGAGAAAGAAACGAACACATTCGACGGCTGCGATGGGAAGGGGAAGGGAAGCAATATTCCGAAGGCCACTCAGTGTGTTTGATTTTTAAACCGCTCCAATGGGTGGAGGGCGGGCTCATTCGTTTCGGGCTTTTATTGGAAAATTGCACGAGTGAACGAGAGATCGAGAGACAGCGAAGGAGCGAAGGAGGGAAAGTTTTCCTTGTGTGAAAAACCGAGAACCTAATAAATTTTCATGAAAATCCGTCGGGTAAATTGATTTCATTGTGCCCTCTTTGCTCGCGCACACCACTGTACAGTGCAAAGAGTCATAATATTCCGTGCAAGGAATGTTGGCCGAAAAGGACGCTTGTGGTGGTAACGGGGTGGGTGGGGGGGGGGAGAGCTATAAGATGCCCTTGGGCGGGGTTGACATCCTCATGAAGGTAGATCTGTGAAGCGGAGCAAAAATAAATAAACTTTCTCAATTTTGGTAGACAGAAATTCCAGATGTTACACACTCCCGCTACGATAATTTTGTAAAGTGAAAAACTGAAAACTCTGTAGATTGGAGACTGTGTGCTCTGGTGTCTTGAAGACCGGGACAGAAGAGGGGGGGAGGGGAAAAAAATCAAAGAAACCGAGCAATGTTTGTATCTACACACAGATTACATCGAATGGTGTTCATGTTCAGTGTTTGAGGACTCAGTGTTTGCAGCAGCCAGTGAGGGGGTGTAGGTGTTGCAGATGGCTGAAATATATTTTAGTGGTGCGGAACTTGTAATGAATATTGAGAGGACGACATGACAGAAGGTAGCAGCTTGTGAGAAATGACTTGTTTTTAGCATGTTCTGGCTGCCGTCAGAGGAATTTTTGACAACATCGATATTATGTGTCCTTGATGGAAGACGACGAGACAGACAGACGTGAATTCATTGGTGAGTAATAAGAAAACAAGCGATATGGAGGGGGGGGGGGTTATATTTCAAGAGACACGGACTGATGATGGTAAATTTGAACATTCGGTCTGTCTGGAGCGCTCATGCAATCCTCTTTTAGTGTCTGAAGTAGTCATTTATGATGTGCATTTTGATACACGTATGGGTGTCTGTTTATTGTACAGCAGTTTAAAGGGATTGGCTTCATTGGCTTACAAAATATGCAGTTTCAAAACATCCTTCGGTCGAAAGATGCACCACAGACAGAGTGAAAACCTTATTGCGTTGAGGAATACACAGCGTTTGTAGTTAATCATACTTATGCACATTTTACCTTTCCCTTTTCGAAGTATATCACGAATGGTGGAGGCAATAGGACAAATGAACTATAACCTAACATCTGCAATAATCACTTGGGTTGGGCAAAAATATATTTCTAAAACGGTTAGAGGGGGCAAAGCAGAATATCGACTTTGAATGTGTCAAAACGAATTTAGCTTACACTTGACTGCCGGTTATCAAATGTCTTTTTCTTCTTTCAATAATAATTAAATACAACAACTACTCGTGATTTGCGTGCTACTGTTCTTCACAAGTAGAAGGGACCTACAGTGTTTTGCCGACTCCGAACGGCGAGATTGGAGAAGCTTTTCATAGACAATTGGAACTCTTTGAGTGTTGTCAGCAACTCGAAAGAGGCGGTGCCGTGAAAAAAATGCGAGGTGTCCCGTCCGAGAATCAAACCTAGACTTTCTGCGTGGCGGTCACCGCACTTACCACTACGCCACGGCGACCACTTTTTTCTTCTTTTAGTGGTATTAAAAACCGAGGAGGCACTGGGCCTCAACTAACTTGCCTCTCCACCTACCAGGCTCTCTCGCCAACTGCCTCCAGTTTCACAAGCTAAAGGGTGTTTTTATAAAAACTATAGGAAAGTTTTTAAATAACAAAAAAAAAACATAAAATTCAGAAGAATGCATGAAATCTTTATTTGAATCGATAGTACAGTCCATATAATTTAATGTTTGAAGATTACTCGTATTTCATGCAAATGTTGACCTTGACTGGGCCTCAAATGTTCATCCGTCATGCAAGTCAAGCTCTTGCATTTTGGGCAAAGAAAACTTGGATATCATCTCACGGTAGCTCTCACCATTCACAGCTACGTTACGATTCGCATCATCTTTGAAGAAGTACGGCGCAATGATGCCACCAGCCCATAAACCGCACTAAACGGTGACTTTTTCTGGATGCATTGGTAGCTCTTGCAATGCTTCTGGCTGATATTCCCTCAAAAATGGACAATTCTGCTTATTTACGTACCCATAAGCCAAAAATGAGCTTCGTTGCTGAACAAAATTTTTCGATAAAAATGTGGATCTTCGGCCAACTTTCCAATAGCTCATTCACCAAAAATTTTAAGTTGCTGTAGGTCGTTCGGCTTCAATTCTTGCACCAGCTGTATTTTGAAAGGAATCCCACCTAAATCCTTCCGCAAAATTTTCCACGTTGTTGAGTAATAGAGGCTGCTGCCGATGTCCAACAATGTCCAACAATGTAAATTTGGTTCAAAATTTATTGACAATAGCCCGAATAGCCGCTTCAGTGGGTCGATTAAACTGACCATAAAATGGAAGAAGCGCGCGTTGAACTTTCTTAACAGAGCACGCATTTTGATAAGAAAATTCAATAATTTGCAAGCATTGTTCATTTGTAAGACGATTTATTGTTAAATTGTAGACCAAACTGAAGATGTTTGACAGTGAAACAAAACACGAAACGTGCGTCAGTTGTTTAAACCAGTGTTGCCAAGAAGATAATAGCTAAAAAATCACCCTTTAGTTGACATCCTTTGCTTGTTCTTTTTTCTTCTTCTTTTCGCTTTACATTACAGTCCGATGAGGCACCAAGGACTCTCTTCTTCGTGAAGATCTGCAACAATGGCGATCTGAGAACACTGGCTTTGTCGTGTTCAGTGATGATAACATGGCAGACAATGCCGTCGCCGACGAAGGGGTTCATCCCCCATTTATTTCGAAGACAGATCTCCATGAAAAAGAAGCCAGTCGGGATCGACGGGATCTCAAACATTGTGCTAAGACACTGCCCTCGAGACGTGGTTACTATGTACGCAATCCTGTTCAACAATGCTCTGAATAATGCACATTATCCGGAGCATTGGAAAACCGCGATTGTGCAACCCATATCCAAACGAGGAAAAGATTCGCCTAATCCATGCAACCTCCTGTCAATTAGTCTCCTTCCGAACATCAGCAAAATATTCGAAAAGGTGATAAATAGAGCTCTGATTACCTGGACTCAGGAAAAAAAAATATAATTCCGGATAAACAATTCGGTTTCAAAGCGTAGCATGACACTATTCATGCCGCGTCGAAACTGGTGTGGGATATCCAATGGAACAAGAGCCAGAAACAATGTAAGGGTGCCTGCTTGATGGACCTGGAGAAGGTCTTTGACACCGTATGGCTAGAAGGACTTTTTTGCAAGCTCAATCGGCTAGGCATTACTAAACCACTGCTGTGCCTGCTGTGTAACATGCTCACCGGTAGAAGGTTCGTCGCAAAGAATGGCAACGTGACCTCTACAGGTATTTTTGAAGTAAAAAATGGTCTCCAACAAGGTGCCGTTAATTCGCAGATTCTGTTCAAGATTTACTTGAGCGATGTTATTAGTTCTCTCCCGTACGTCATTGCGTACGCTGACGACTTGACCGTGTACAGATCAGGTAAAGAATCGAGGAACTCACTACTCTCTCGCAGGGTGACTTCGATTCATTCATGAGAGGTTGCGACGACTGGAAGTTGAAAATCAACTTCAAGAAGTCCGAAACCATTCTGTTCAGGACGCCGTTGTATAAGGCTTCGGTGGATACGAAATAGAATTGGCGAAAGTTCTCAATTGCTGGACGAAACGGGCAACCACTGGCGCAAAGGGCAGAAGTCAGATACCTGGGGATCTGCTTAGATCAATATCTATATTTTAACAAACATTTAGATGCTGCTCTGGCCAGAGCCCGATGCGCTTTTGGTCTTACCAAGAGACTGTTTTATAAAAGCCAACTCGATAGAAAGGTGAAGGTGATCTGCTACATGACCCTCATCCGGCCAATGCTCACCTATGGCTGTCTCGTATGGTTCAACGTGAGTGCAAGCTTAATGGAAAAGATACGGGGGCTTGATAGGGCTTGACTTAGGGCTTGCCTTCGCCTTTACAGAACACCTGAGTCCCAGTATATAAAGTTCTATTCCAATGAGGTTTTATACAGCAGGGCGAACCTGATACGAGTGGACAATTTCCTGGTGAAGTTGATTCGAGGACATATTGCGAGAGCGACGCACTCGACCAACAACCTGATCTATGGGGCTTACTACCCCAATCTCCAATACCACGAAAGGGTACGTCATAATGGCTTCGTCCCCCCAGAAGCTTTTCTCTATTTAGACCAAAACGGACTGATACAGGACATAAATCCTTCTTCACTTGTAAGTGCCATGTTAAACGAAGACGTCATCTGTGGTGGTGTTCCATTGGCTCGGTATACGAGACAGTGTTATATCAATCAGAAAACCTCAGACAAGGGGCAACCGATAAATAGAACGAACGTTTCGTCAACTGAAATCAGGTCGAAACGTCAACCGGTTCAACAGGTTTTTGAGAAGATTGCTAGAGCAACAACGTAAATTTTTTTAAGTTTTGTATCCACAACAGCTTCAGTCCCCAAGGGACGAAGTGCTGGCATTTTCAACAACCACTCGTGTTTTTGCTCAGGAAAAAGTGGAACTTTGAGTTTATTGCCGACACCGAACAGTAAAATCTTTTCATAGACTCCTTGACTATTGTCAGGAACTCTAAAGTCGAAGAAAAATTTAAGAATTAAGATCCAGAAATCGAACCTCCTGGGTGTGCAGCAACGCTCTTACCCACTACGCCACCATGACCACAAAAAACCTACTTCTCTAGATTAAATTCACAAATTTACCATTTCTCACTAAACTCTTCATCAAGTACGCCAACGCGTCCTTTGATGGCTTCAAGTCACCGGGCACCGATGGTACGCAGCGCTGTTGCAAATAGGCGTAGATCAACTACTACCGGCTCTGAAAAGAATCTTCACTGCCAGCCTTGCGCTGGCACATATTCCAAGCTCCTGGCGCACAGTCAGGGTAGACTTCCACCAAAAATTGGTAAAGGGGATGACTCTCTCGCCAATTAGTCAAGCCGATAAGTCTTACTTCCTTCATGCTGACAAGCTTGGAGAGCCTGGTCCAACTCCATCTGCGCAAAAATGCTCTGCGACTACACCCTCTATCTCAAAGGCAACATGCTTACCAGCGCGGGAAATCTTGCGAGACTGCGCTACAAAAGTGCATTCGACAGGAAAGAATACGCTCTAGGCATTTTCATTGATATAGAGAGTGCTTTCGACAATGCAACTTTTGATGGCATGCGCGTAGAAGAATTATTGGTGTTGTGGATAAAGCAATGCTAATGAATAGAACTATAATCGTGGAGGCGGAATGTGACCAGTATATAATGTCGGGGATAAACAGGGGCTGCCTCCAAGGTGGCTTTCCGCCCTGAACAGATCTAACACCTACGTCCAGGCTTACGCCGATGATGTAGCCGAACTGGTCACTGGACCATGCCTTGCGGCCGTTTGTGCAAGTGGACAGACGGCCCTTGACATGATCGATGACTGGTGTACTAGGAACGGGCACCAGAACAGATTGAGACGAAAACCTCCAAGGCGCTGTAAAGCAGTGTAAGGGAGTTTTTGGTAAAATATGGGGCCAATCACCAAAAAGATCTATGTGGACCTTCTCTCCTATGCATCAGTCATTTGATGGAAAAATGCTTCCGCGAAAATACGTGACTGCTGCTTGCATCAAGTTTCAAAGAACGCTCTGTCTCGGCTGTACAGGGGTCTTCTCCAGCACGCCTGGCTCTGCTCTTGATGCATTGTTAAATCTCCCTCCCCTTACAACCAAGGCCATCTCCCGACTAAAAATGAAGTGTCTTTGGTTCAAATCGCACTGAAGTTTTGATGCTCTCGCGCACAGCGTCTCCCATGACACAAGTCTCATTGACAAGCCGTCTGATGCAGGTTCACCAACGATCCAGCTGCGTTGCCTTTACAATGTCGCCTCTCCCTGTGTCCAAGACTGGCTCTGGCCAGAAACTGAACAGGGAAGGGAATGTAGGCGGATTTTCACAAACGGCTCAAAGACGACGGAGAGATCTGCGGCCGGCGCTTTCGTGGAAGACAACAACTCTAAGCTTCGCACCTCTTCAGGTAATTTCGCATCGGTCTTCCAGGCGGACACTTTTGTGATTCTAATGGTGAATAACTCTACTCGTATTGTAAAAACCAGGTGGAAGGGGCGAAGTATCTGCGTCTGCGGCAACAACCAAGCTGTACTTAAGGCCTTACTCAACTCCTTAACCACTTCCAAGATAGTCCTGGAATGCAAGTTCTCCCTTCATTTGGTCGGCAGACCGAATTCACTAAGACTTGTCTTGGTCCCGGGACATCACGGGATCACCGGAAACGAGATTGCTGATGAAGTAGCTAGGCAAGATTCTAAACAAGCATTCTTTGGGCCCGAACACACCTTGGGACTACCCGCTTCCTTAGTTAGCGCTTCCGTCGACAGTTGGGTCTCCCAACAGCACAACCAGAGATAGTATGACTCTCCATGCTGCAGACTGACCAAGTGCATGCCCACAAACGTCAGCAAGAAATCCGCGGCTTTTCTGTTATCTCCAGACAGAAAAGAGTGCAGAAAATTTGTCGGCGTAGGGGACACGACGTCTTAGCTAACCACTTAAGTCTACTTGGGAGACGCCCGTGCCGAAGGTGAAGACACTTCAGAGTTCTCTCTCTGTCAATGTCCCGCCTTTGCTCGTATCAGGTGACGGCTGTTTAGCGCTGATGTGGTGGCAGCTGAAAACTTAAGCTCTTTATTACAGAAGCGCCTGCTGGTCTTTCTTCGGAAAACCAAAAACCTACTTTAAACGAAAGTTACAGTGTTTCTCAACCTCCAACAAAAAAAAAACAAAACTCTGCATCCATCCTTCCCCACATTTTTTTCCCAATCTCAAAACAGACTCATCCCGTCAATTCATTCATCCATCGTCCACCCAAATTGATTGCAGACACATGAAAATAGGTTGCGCGAGCCGCCTACTCACGTCACAATTGACATAAATCATGCCGAAACTATCCGCCAATCTTTTCAAAAGTTTCCTAAATCACTGGCATTAGTTGAACAACCGAAATTATACCGCTCTGCCCAAGGACTCCACCATAAATCTGGGACGACGTAACTTTTGCAACGAAAGTCACCACCCATTGTGCTCCACACAGTCCAATCCCACTTATGTCATCGGTTGAGACAGCGTACGGCAGACAGGCCCATAGGTTCAGATAAAGGAAAGATTAAAAGCATCTCGTAATTCTGCCATGTTCGGGGACCGTGCCTTGGGTAATGATGTCACGTATTGCCCTTGAAAATACTAGACAAAAATGTAACTCATAATGTTTTCGTCGACGTTGTCCTTAGTCTGTGCCTCTTGCCCCGACCCGCCCCCTTCATCGATCAGTGTATTCGCTTTGAGTCCCGTAAGAGATAATTTTGTAAATAATTGCGATACCAGAAAATTTCCATTTATAACCTCTTCCGTCGTGCAGTGCAGTGCAGGAGCACGATGAAGATGCTCGCATCGTTGAATGGCGTTTGAGCATTTAGGTCGTGTACTGAGCATAATTCAGACTCAGTTCTTATACAGAGAAGAGGAAACGGCAGGGAATTTATCTTCTTAGCTTTGTCATTCGATCGGATGCAGAAAAAGAACTGAGAGAACGACGCCTCGTTTCGCCAATGCTTGCTGAAGCAGTTATTCCGAGGAGAAAAAATGTTTGCAGAGCTCCTCCGTCGCCTTCTTCGTGTTCGATTTTTTGTTTCATGACGAAAAAGTTGAAATATTTCTTAATATTCAAACGAAAGGATAGTTTGTCTTTCAATTTTCGTTTCACAATGCAAACTATTAAAGTGTGTGCATGTTGAACTTCAGTTAGATACAGAAGAAAGGTTTTTCTAAGGAAGCTGACACTCTGTAGCGGCATTTATTGTTCAGTAAGTAACACAATTTCACAGGACATGCAGGAGAGGAAATTGAGGATAGCCATCACAAATTACGATGACCGAGTCGCGTTTGTCGGCGAGTCAAGGGCGAGTTGACACAGTTAAGTTAACGATCTTCATATTTTTAAAATTAAGCAACGTTAGCCTGAAAATCTGACGACAACCTCGATCCATATTACTTTCCATTCTATCACGAACAGAGGTGGATGTACTGAGATCACCCGGACTCACTGCCCTTACAAAGTTCTCGTAGAGTAGCCGCTTGTCCACTGTCCTCCTTACCACGTGATAAATAACTCGACATCCGTCCTCATCTTGGATCAAACTCATCCGCTCAAGATATACGAATGCTTCCGGTGGAATGAATCCACTTCGGAGTGCGTTCTAGTGATATGAGTCGTTTGGGTAGTAAGCCCCAAATATGAACTCGTTTTCCGATTTCATTGCAACATGCCTTCGAATCAGCTTAATAATAAAATTACCGACCCTACTCACTTTGCCCTCGTGATACAACACCTCATTGCCATAGAATTTCTTTTACCCAGATTCTGGTGTTCTGTATTTTTTGAGACAAGCACGAAGGCATTGTCACTCGAACACCCTTAACTTATTCCATCTGGGAAGGACTCACATTGAACCACACTGGGCAGCCATACAACATGACTGGCCGGACTAGGGCCGTATAGCAGATAACTTTAACTTTGGGGTCAAGTTGGCTGCTATAAAACAGCCAATCAATTCACTGGTGAAAATAGTGAAAAGAATTGGTGAATGCGCTGCACCCTGCTGGAGCCCATTTTTTATGTAAAAGACATTAGTAGAAACCTTGTTGCCACTCTTAAAAACAAACCTCCTACCTGTGACCATATTGTAGATCGTGTAGAGCAGTTCTTTGCTTATATCCAACCTCGTCAACTTTAGAAAGAGGCCTTCTAACCAGACGGTGTAGAATGTCTTTTCCAAGTCAACAAGACAGGCTCCGGTGCACTCGGTTTTATTTTTGTTCTCTTGTATGTCCGAAACCAACCATGTACAGTATCATCCCTCGCCCTAAATCCAAATTGGTTATTCGGTATTATTTTCTTAACCCCAGTCCACTGCATCAGGACTCTACTCACGATCTTGTCGACAACCTTGCTTATGCAATGAAATAGACTTATCGATCGAAGATTTCTCGGAAGCGAGGAATCCTTGTCCTTTTTAGAGATGGGGTTGCACTACCGCCATCTACCAGTACTATGGGTAATGTGCATTACTCAGAGCATTGTTGAACAGGATTGTGTATGTCCCTACTTCCTCTTCGGGGAGATGAGGCAACACAATATTCGGTATTCCGTCTATTCCGGTGGACTTTGTGTTCTTCAGACGGTTTTCTCTTAAATATTTTGGGGAACCTCCTTCGAAATGAGTATGGCACAAGAGTCATCTAGGACGAATCTCGCAACTGAAACTTAAACATAAATCTACGTACATACACCCACTAGCCACTTTTGCTGCCGGGCCCTGTTCCGGAATCTGTTCCATGAAAAAGAGCTGAATACTTGCTTGCACAAATATTCAATATTCCAATATCCTACAATATCCTTCTCAGCATTCCAACTATTTGGAGTGCAAATTAATTAATCCATCAAACAATTTTTCTTTTTCATTGAAAAACAGTTAAAAGTACATCGCTCAAAGTTTTGTCTGTCGAAAGCGACTACTTTGTTCCCATCTCTTTGGTAATTTTGGAATATCATTTTTAAGAAATGAGTTCTCGCTGACATTGATTCAATTCTTGAGCCAGTCTTGGATTTCTTTAAGAAAAAACCCGAACCGTTGATCCCCAAATCGTTCTGCATTTCAGCGTTTCCGGGTAGTTTTTGACCGCTAGAGTCACGTGGGGACGACCATTATTATGTTGCAAGATCACCTTGTCACGCCTTTCGGTCGATTCCGGCCGTTCTTCAGGCATTGTACGGCTCAAAGACATCAGTTTGCCCAACAGTCTGATCTTTGGGGCTTACTACCCGAACATTATGTATCATGAGAAGGTGCGCAGAAACGGCTTTATTCCGCCTGAAGCATTTTTACATTTAGACTCCAAAGAGCTAATACGGAATACGGAAGGTTGTTCTATCATCTTCCATGTCGTATGCCCAACAGTGAACAGGCGACTTCAATACGAACTGGACGTCGCTCGTAGCCGCGAGGAACTACTTCGGTTCAGTAGGGCGAACTCCACACGAGACAGAACAGAGTTCGCCAGAGAATGTCACTTCAACTGGTGGCTGCATCAAAACCAGCCTCCGCCCCGCACGTGAATCAGTGGCCACTTTACATTGTATTGTATTTTTGTGTTTCTCTCGTTTTTTTTAATTTAGATTAATGTTTATAAAAGAAAAATGCACTAAAAAATCGCATTACGTTCCATTTTCGCCTTGTTCCCAAGTGTAACCAGGCGAGTTTATAGACTTTATCCAACCACCTCGCTCTGGGTCTAAATCTAAGGCACGCCTCAGAAGTCATGATGAAGGCGACAGCCGTATTAAGTGGCCAAACAAGGTAAAGCCCCTTCCGTCTAAAGAAGTAGCTGCTCATCATCAAGCACTGTCGTGTTTCTCAGTCTATCCCGGTGAGAAACTTCCGCAACGGCAGCCATCTCAGCAGCTTGTATTCGCGACCATATTCTGTCAGTCGTTACCCAAATTTTATGACCATAGATGAGAATTGGAAACTGTGTTAAGAACCGACAACTTGGCTTTGACACACGTGTCTGAACTTAAAAGCTGCTACAAAATTGATCTAGCTTGGCCAATTCTACTAGTAAAAAGTTCAGTGTTGCTGCACACATCACATGTGAAAAAAACTCCGAGATACGTAAACTTTTTCACTTATTTCAATGGGACTCCATCAACATGTAAAGTGCATTGGACAGGCGTTTTGAAAATTACCATTACTTCGAACTTGTCAACATTCATTTTTATTCCAGCATTCCGGCCAAAAAACCTGTTGAGAGCGTTCTGGAGTTCTGTCTGCAAGGACATGTGGATTGAACTGAGTCATCTGCGAAAAGAAGATGACTTACCCTCAACTCGCCTAATGTGAAACATTCCTTCTGCTGAGACGGAAGCCGCAATGTTCATCCCCCAACCTAGACTCAACCATACGTCTAGAACGGGCATCCAAAACCTTAGCATAGACCTAACCGGGGAGACTTAAAAGAAATATGCGTATGGGAGCCGTCTCCCTTGTCCCCCTTTTCTATATATAGGGTATAAAAATATGTTAATGAGTGTTTGTACCATTTGCATAGGCTGCCATATTTTTTTTCAATGTACACTGACACCTGCAGGATAGCCCTCGCCCACGCTCTCTACTCCCTTGAATTTAGAAGTCAAAATATTCCGTCAGTTCCCTGCTAGACTAGGTTACCTTATGTGCCTCCTTATTAGCCTACAAAAAACATTGGACTGTCGTTGAACACTGCTAACTGAACGTTGAACAGTTAGCTTCAGTCTTGTGCAAAGTTTCCAACTGCCACAGCAGCGCCAAAGGCGGAACAGTGGCTGAGGAAGTGTTTTGCAGTGTCTTTTCTCTCGTCACAAGCGTCGCAGAGGTTTTCGTCGCTCCTATACTTAGCTCCTTCCCAAAGGTCTAGTTACCAGCTAGTTCGCCACAGAGTGTGTAAAAAACTGCGGATATCCTTCAAACGTGTGCGCTTAGTTTGCCTACATTTTGGAGAGTCATACCAACTACAATTGAGCCCCAAAAGAGGTTCACCCAGGGACCTATTTGAGGACGGGGATAGTTCCAATAGGTGGGATTCCCCACTCTGAGCCATGTTTGCAAAGTTCATTAGGATCAAATACACAGGATAGTTCAAAACCTGGAATATGTAGGAAGATTTCAGGAAATATTTCCATTCCCTATCATTCTCTCTCTGTTTGCCTGCCGAATTCAAGCAAGCAAACGTGGGAATCACTAAGTTGACGTAATCTCATTACACATGCCAACAGTCACCCCCCGCCTGGCAGCCTGGCAATAACAACAGAGACGAACAGGTGGAGGTCTGCACAATTATTCACACGTCGACACATCAGGCAGCTTATCATGAATCAGCTCCGTACGACTTCATTAGCCTACAGCAGTAGCTCACGTTGAAGCATTCGCCAACAGGACTAAAGTCCAATTGCCTTCAGAGCTCCGGAATATTTAAATATCTCGATCCAGGCAAGAGGCATCGTTTGTATGAGTAATCCGGCAAATTAATCAGTGCCAGTCGACATGACATCTCTCACCTTCGATCACTGCCACTGCTGAAGACCGATGGCCCCTGCAAGCTGGCGTCGTAATCCTTTCCACACTCGCCTGCGTCGACGATTGCATACCCACACAGGGGGGCGGAGTGGTTCTAATAAAACTCACGTGACAGTTAACTGTCGACTAATTAGAGAAGTAACTGTAATTTATGATATTTGTGGGGGAAACTTTTATTGGTGCCGCCAATAGTTTCCGCCAAACCCCTCCAACTCCCCCGTGCAGGATTCATGGAGCCGCCCCGCTGCTGGTGCCGCACACAGAACGCGTGTGACTTGGCAATTATCAAAATGAACTACTATACATAGTAGTCACCCCCTCCCCGGCGGGCTGTCTGCTTCTCATTGGCATCTCGCCACCCCCGCTGGCTTCCCGTCTTCGCCGGATGGCAATAAATTAAATTTATTTGCAGAAAGAATTTTCTCATGGGAAAGTGGGGAAAAGGAGCAAATCTATAATCAAAGGGACTTTATTGCCTTTTTTATGATCAAATTATGGGTTTTTGCGCGGCGCTTCATATACGTACGTACCGAAAGCGAATTCTATGCTCTCCATCGCGAGGAAAATTTAGACATAAAATTTTATTTTCACAGCAAGGGATGTTGCGCCGGTCGGTGGGGGCGGGTGAAGTTACTTCACTGAAGTGGCGAAGAAATTATTCTTTTTTTTCTTTCTCCTGCGAACAACCTACGAGCCGTGTGTTGATTTAAGACAGCAATTCCGTACAGTTAACATTTGATCCTTTGACATTCGTCGGAATAGTGTTAATTATGTTCTTGATTTGCGTGACTTTGAGTTTGAATTTGAAGGGCACGTGCCAACGAATGCCGGATGTAGCAAATCTGTTTACACTGAGCGGAACATCCGTTTTGCCTTGAAATCGGTGCCATAACAGGGGCAATAAATGGTGGGCATTTCATTCTATTTATATCCCTAAATGCGATCTGCACCGCACACTGGTGAGTAGTGTCGTTCCGGCTGAACATGGTCGTAAATACATAGTTTAATGGCCGCGGTAGAGAATGGAAGGTTGGCCTTACTACCTGCTGGACGTTGAATTGTGGAGGTGCTTGGAATGTTTGATTTTGAAAAAGAAAAGCCGTCGTGAGGGCTGGTCGGGAGGAATTGAAATTTCCTAAGAACTTGTCCGGATGCTGGCATTTTCTGTTTATCTTGAAATGTTTTTGGGATTAAGTGGGCAGCTAAATTATAAATGAATCAATTTGTGTGAATTAAAAAATCCATTTAAGATCCACTTGTCACGAGCATTGTACACAAGCGACGCTCCCACGCTGGGGACTCCAGGAATTTATATAAAATATTTACTCTGGAGGACCGGAAGCGAGAAGATTTTGTCATAGGAGAAGAATTTGTTTTTCTGAACATAGCCAAGGGAACTGTCCTCTTGTGAGACTTGACGGCCAGTCAGTGGAAGATCATGGTCTGCTGTTTAAAAGCAATTTTGGAAAAGGTAAACATGTCTATGGTGGTCGTGGCGTAGTGGAGGAGTGCGATGGGTCACACGACGATCTGGTGGTGTTTCAAGTTCATTACGGGGGCCCAACTGTACATTCTCTGTTGCACTTACGAAGGTTGCCTTTTATATTTCGGGATTGGGCAACCCTAGTGTTGCAATCTGGCAGCTGCCAGTTCTATTGTAAAGTTTGACATTTTTGAGATTCTACGTACTCAGAACGTTTTGATATATGAGCGCTATTTGTATTGTTTACAGTAACTTAAAAGATTCATCTCGCCCAAAAAATGGAATTAAATCGTAAACATTTTCGTGTGATTATTTTTTACAACCTTCGACGTGGATTAACTCAACAACAGTGCATCGATGAACTTTATAACATTTTTGGCGACCTCCATCAAGGACCTGTGTTTATTGATGGTATGGTGAATTCAACCGAGGTCGTAGTTCACTCCAAGACGAATTTCATGAAGGTCGTCCAGTTGTTGCTCCGGAAACCATTAATGCTGTGCGCCAACTGATATTGCAAGATCGTCATGTGACCTATCGTGAGATTGAGACAACCTTAGGCATTAGCGGGACCAGCATACATTCAATATTGCATGAACATTTGACTGTCAAAAAAATTTGTTCGCGTTGGATCCCACGATCGCGGTGCTTCGAAACACGTCTTTGACATCGTGACAGGTGATGAATCGCGGATTTATGCGTATGAGTCTGAAAGTAAACAGCAGTCGACTGTATGGGTGTTTCAAAATGAGGTAAATCAAACAAAAGTTGATTGCGCACGAAGCACTTCCTAGCAAATAGTCGCCTGTTTTTTCGGAAAAACTGGACATATCGCAACCATACCACTAGGACAATGCAGAACAGTCTGAGTGGTATACAACCATTTCTTTGCCTGTTGTCTTCAAAGAAATGAGGAAAACCAACCGCCGAAGACGGATCACTCTTCAGTCCAAGACAATGCGAGCTCTCACACATCCGCTCAGACAACTGCTTTTTTCACTCAAAACATCGATTTAATGACTCATCCGTCATATAGTCCATTCCTGGCTCAGAACGACTTCTTTTTATTCCCGTACGTAAAAAATAAAATGAGAGGTCAACGTTTTTCGACACCTGAAGAATCGGTTGATGCGTTCAGAATGCATATTTTGGAGATACCTCAATCAGAGTGGCAAAAGTGCTTCGACAATTGGTTCAAACGTATGCAAAAGTGTATAGACCTTAATGGGGAATATTTTGAAAATCAATAAAGCTATTTTCGATGATTAATATTTGTTTTTGTTCTCCAATCCCGAAATATAAAAGGCAACCGAGTATATGTTCATGCTAAGTACTAAAATTCAAGCTGATTTGGAGACATTTTGGGTGAATCGTACGATCAGATGGCCAAAGAAGAGATAGATGCAGCGAGCAACGACATACGGTTTGGGCAACAAGTATGGTAGTTAACAAAAAAATTTTTTTTCGACTACAAAGGTCTCAGGTTCGATTCCCGGATTGAACAAAGAGGTGGTTAACATTTCACGGCACCTCATATTTTGAGTTGCTGACAACGTTCAAAGAGAACTAGAGCTTCTCAAATCTCATCGTTTGGAGTCAGAAAAATACTGTAGGTCTCCTCTCATGCGAGAACAATAGCACGCACAACAGGGAAGTTGCTGCAGAAGCTAGACCCTGGTCCCTTGTGGGCTATAGTGCACCACAGTCATCAGATATGTCAACATCTTGTAGTATTCGACCTTGATCCTGGCTGCAACTCGGTGGTAATATGGGAACTTTTGCAAGTTTTTCAAAAGGAAGACCTTAAGTACAAATTAATCGAAATGAATGCAGACATCTTTTTGGTTTGACCGCTGTTGGTAAGAGAATGCTTAACTATTGTCAAACCACACGGACAATTAGAATCACATCTTACCGGTCTTGCGGCTTCTGTTTGAAAGTATATCAAATGGTAGGTGCACAAAATTTCCCATCGACGCCCGGCTTACAACTAAAAGCGGACCAAAGACTAGCTTCTTTAATGACTTTTAGGTTGTACTTCATGAAGTGTTCGTTTTTTTTTACAGCACACTGATTTTCAATGAGACATATTGGAATGTGGTTGATTTTGTCTGCTCTTTTCCTTTTCGAGATCAAACTGCTACTTAATGCGTCGCTGGTAGCCCAAAACACAGGTGACACATTTGAATATAGCGGTGACGGTGACGGTTAACGCAAACTCCGAAACTGACTAGCGTACTTTAACGACTCTTCTTCTTCTTCTTCAGAGTCCCCGAAGTGTTCCGTCGGGATTGTCACTTATCATCTTATTTTCCTAACATCCTGACAATTTCTGGGCAGTTTGTCGATCATTGGCATGGGACTCTGTCCACATCCACCTAGACTGTGCAGACGGATTGTTCTTATGGCTAAGGCCCTGTAGGCGACGACAGCTTCTTCGTAGTTGTCATTATTAAAAAAAGCACACAACTAGAGCCTTGGAAGGCGTCATAACAGATATGAGCTTCTTCTTCTTCTTCTTCTTGTGGCGCTACAGTTTAGGGTGGACCTGGGCCTCAACTAACATACCTCTCCAGCCAGCACGATCATTCGCTAGCTGCCTCCAGCTGCGCACTCCAAGTTGGTTGAGGTCCTTCTTCACTTGTGTGCGCCACCTGTTGCGTTGTCCCAATGGCTCAAATTCGAAGACTTCTCCGGTTGGAGCAGTGGTGTCCATACGTTTTTCCTGACCTACGCTTGACTATGCTCATGCCGCCGTACAGCCCATAAAGTTTGTGATTAAATCTTCTCCTCCAGATGCCATCAAGGCAAACAGGACCAAAAATCGCACGCAATACTTTTCTCCCGAAAAGACTAAGGGCTTCCTCATCCGCTTTGAGTAACGTTCAGGTTTCTGCGGCATACAGTAGGACTTACACTATTTGAATCACAACGGTGGATGTAGACACAACAAAACCTCTGCGACAAACATTTTTTTTTCAAATGGGAAAGGTGAAAAATTCTCGACAAGTGGAAACCCAATGAATTGAACGAGGCCCAAAAACTACGGCTTTTAAGAACCTATGCACACTCCAGGTAACTTTAAAATATCTGGGATGTGCTTAGACCCAGACAAGAGCTCACAACATTTGTTCTTCACCCCAGTAAGCTTACGGTGATAATCCTGGTTGACATTGAAGGGCACAACTCACACTTCATTTCTTCAACCAGGCGAAATGGTAAATCCCGTCAAATATTGGCGTGGTCTAATCTTGTTGCATGACCACCCTAGACCGCACTCAAAAGTTGCCACAGTTCAGATATTACACCAAAATTGGACCACATTTTCAGTAGTTTGACGTCTTTTTATTGACAGAAGTTGTTTCGATACCAAGCTAAAGTCATCAAAGCCTCTCTAACATTGATCAGCATCTTAAGAACCAAATCTTCTTAAAAAAAAATGAATGACTAATAAGCCACGGTGGAAGAAGTTATGATGTGCTTAATTTTTTTTAATAAAACCTCGAACACTTCAGGTGATACAATTTTTCCCTTACATATGTTGAGCGTGATTTTCCTCCCTCAGGAATAGAGGGAACTTGCAGGTGGGGATTGTTGAATATGTACTCTTTCAGTTCATCTGTTTTCCTATTGCGAAGCTGGGACCTTCTTCTTGTTAGTCGGTCCACCCTCACGCCACGGCGGCCACTTTGACGAAGCTGCCTTAAATTCAAGCCACTATTAGGTAAAAGACCTATCGAAAAATAATTTCTTCTTAAAGGCGTTGAAATTACGTTCTTAACCAAGGCCTGCTTGTCGACATGCTCACCTTTCCAACCTCTGATGGTTTATCGTTCATCAGTGTGACTCTTGCCAGGTCTTTCTGAGCGTCAGCCACCTAAAAATTGACCTACTGGAAGTAGTGAATTTCCGTATGGCTTCAAGACTATGCTTGGATAGGCAAAATTTAATTTGGTTAAAATATAAGAGGGAGTCGATTAGATCCTCGTAGGCGTTTCTCTTATGTCAAAAAAAAACTTTACCGCACAAAAGACCATTCAAAAATAATTAGAACTTTTTTTCCAACTGTCTTATTCAAATTCGGTGTCAGAAGCTCCAATATGGAAAACAAAAAATATTTCTCCCTTACACCTTAATCATCAATCAACCAATCACACTGAATGTGAGAGGAGTCTCAGTCTGATTGCGAAACTCACAGTCACACAGGCTTTGAACTGGCTTCATATTGAAATCGCTTGACGGGTGCGATGTTGACACAGCTAAGGTGTTAGGTTTTAGGTTTAAAAAGTATTTTTTTTATTTTGAGTTTCATTTCCATTAAATCTAGATATAAAATACTTAAACTAGCTATAATAACTTTTATTTTAATTAAAACTATCTTACTGGCTCCATGCGAGCACTCTAAGTTAATCTATGAATTTTTTATAATTGCCTTTCAGCTTCTGTGTTTGGTTTTGTATGTATATTCAAGTAAAGAACTAAACTATGTGATACTTAATACTAAGAAAATGTTCTGTAAAAACTTAGCAATCTAATTAAATTATTTTTATTTTAACCTACCACTAAACAACTAAACAAACTTAACCTAACTACAACTAATTTTTTTTTGGGCTATATATGAATATACTACACTAACTTAATCTTAATCTAACTTATACTATATGTAAATTGTCCGTAGGGGGACCAATTTCTGCAGCAGCTGACGGCAGCTGGGCCACCAGATGTGGCTCTAGCCACCAATAAAATTGCCTATCCTTTTCCCGATCTTTAATGTCGCGAATGGGGATGGATGTGCTGAAGCGGAGATCACCCGGCCTTACGCTTCGTACATTGCTCTCGTAGAGCAGACGCTTGTCCACCGTTCTTCTTACTACGTGGTAGAGAAGTGGACATCCCTCCGCATCCTGGACCAAGCCAATGCGGTCCAGATACAAGAACGCTTCCGGTGGAATGAATCCACTTCGGCGTGCGCTCTCATGATATGCGTCGTTCGGGTAGTAAGCTCCGAATATCAGCTCGTTTTCTGAAGTCATTGCTCGTGCAACGTGCCTTCGAATCAGCTTAATAATAAAATTATCCAGCCTATTCACGTTTGCTGCGTTGTACAAGATTTCATTAGCATAGAACTTCTTGTACTCAGACTCTGGGGTTCTGTACATCTTAAGACAAGCTCGAAGACATTGCCTTTCGAACACCCTCATCTTTTCCATCTGGGAAGGACTCAAGTTGAACCACACCGGACAACCATACACCATGATTGGCCGTATTAGGGCCGTGTAGCAGATAATCTTCACTCTGGAATCAAGTTGGCTGCTATAAAACAGCCTACTTGCCATAGCGAAGGCTTTTCTGGCTTTTGCCAGACCCGTTGCTGCATGAATATTACCATACAGAAACTGGTCCAACATAATGCCCAAATATCGCACTACACTCCTCACAGCTAATGGCTGCCCCTGCGGGTCCAAAATGCCGAACTTACGCCAGTTTTTACTCGTATCTCTTGAAGCCCTGCACAACGGAGTTCGGAACAGGATGGTTTCACACTTCTGGTAGTTGATCTTCAACTTCCAGTCGTCGCAAAATCGCTGGATTTTCTCGAAGTCACGCTGCAAGAGGATATTAATGACCTCAATCTTCGGTGCCGTCCTGTACGCGATCAAATCGTCAGCGTACGCGATCAGGTACTGCATGGAGCCAATTAAATCACTGGTGAAAACAGTGAAAAGAATTGGTGAATTCACTGCACCCTGCTGGAGCCCATTTTTAATGTAAAAGACATTAGTAGAAACCTTGTTGCCACTCTTAACAACAAACTTTCTACCTATGACCATATTGTAGATCGTGTAAAGTAGTTCTTTGCTTATACCCAACCTCGTCAACTTGAGGAAGAGGCCTTCTAACCAGACGGTGTCGAATGCCTTTTCCAAGTCAACAAGGCAGGCCCCGGTGCACTGGGTTTTATTTTTATTCCAGTGAATGTCCGAAACCAATTTTGACGCGGCATGTACAGTATCATGCCCCGCCCTAAAACCAAATTGGTTATTCGGTATTATTTTTTTGTCCGCAGTCCACTGCATCAGGACTCTATTGATAATCTTTTCAAAAACCTTGCTTATGCAAGGGAGGAGACTAATCGACCGAAGATTTTTCGGAAGCGAGGAATCTTTGTCCCTTTTGGGGATGGGTTGCACTACCGCCGTCTTCCAATGCTCTGGGTAATGTGCATTACTCAGAGCATTGTTAAACAGGATTGTGTATATCTCTACCGCTTCTTCGGGGAGATGACGCAACACAATATTCGGTATTCCGTCTATTCCGGTGGACTTTTTGTTCCTCAGACTGTTGAAAATGTCTTTGAGATCTACCTTCGAAATGATTATGGCATTAGAGCCATCTTGGGCGACGGCATTAATTGCCTTATTTTCATCATTGAATCTGGTGAAACCATGATTCTCAGAACGCCATTGCTGTATTTCATTTCGAAGGTAGAAATGGTTAAGCAAGGCCCTGTTCTCCAAGTCGTGATTCGGCCTACGAGATTCGTTGACCGTATACACCTCCTGGAAAACCGCTCCTATTGCTTCAACCTTCTCTTGGGCGTCCTCAACAATGAAGAACTCATTGTCCAGCACGGCCCCATCCGGATCGATGCCAACTGAAGTCAGTATGTTTGCGTTGTCGGTTGTTCTGTCAAGTCGAACAGCCTCCAAGTCGTTATGATCCCTCCTTCGGAAGACTCGGTTGATTTGGGGAAACATACCCGGACAGTTCGAACGAACAGCCCGAATCTTGTCTCCCCAATAAGAATTGATAGCAATTCTGTAATTCATCCGAATCAAACTCTGGAGGTTTTTCATCTGTGACTTGAGCGACCGCAGTTCCTGGTCGTCTCTGTCCGTAAATCTTCTATAAAGTGTCTTGATTCTCGTCAGCAATCTGCTTTTTTGCACGTGCAGTGCGTCGATTGTATCATTCCGATAGATGTCGCCATCTGTGATCGGTGATACTCTAGGAATCGCTTTGTCCATTGTCCGTTTTATTATAGTGTCCATTTGTATGAGGTACCTGTCAACCTCTTCGTTAATTAGGTTTCTGTTCGAGGGTGGTGTCATGTCATTCGAACGCAGTTCTCTGGATAGGATTCTGGAAAAACGTGGCCAACGAGCCTTACAGTAATTGTAAGGATACGCCTCCACAAATTCCTCCAGTTCCACCATTTCGTTCGGGATCCTGATAACAGCGGCAAGCCCACAGTGATCACTGTCGTACTCAACCGTTGTTAAGCAGTTCCTAGTTTGTCTGTTTACGTTTCGTATCATTAGTCGTCTGTCAATTAGCATCAGATCCAGATAAGACCCACTTCTGGGAAATGACGGCCTATCGGTTGCAAGCAAATTCAGCTTGAACTCAATAGAGTGCTGCGTCAACCACTCAAGGAGTGAATTCCCCCTGGTATTTGATACAGAATTACCCCATTCCTCATGCTTCGCGTTCAAATCACCGGCGACAACAAAGAAGTTATCCTCTGAGCATAAACGCAGTTTTCGAAAGAGAGATTCGAGCTCTGAAATGAAATTTGTGGACCGAGGTGCATCTGGTGCATAGACCGCTACCACGTACAACTTCTTTCCACCTTGGAGAGAAATGCACGCAATAGACGCTTCCAGCACACCGAAGCTTCGCACTTCACTGCAATACACGATCTTATGGCGAATGCCTTTTTTAATGAAGAGAGCGACCCCACCCCCTTGTGTGGAGTGGGGGCGGTCCCTTCGAATAACTGAATAGTCTTTGTACCTGATTGTGTGCTTCCGGTTTAGCTTAGTTTCGCTAACCATTAACACATCAGGCTTATGGGACTCCAACAGGTTAAGTAAAACCAACCTTCTCTCGATCCTAACAAGTGAATTTGCATTCACCGCCAGGATCGAAAGGTCTCCAACTGCTGTCGTATCCATTAAAACGGATACGCACCTGACCCAGCGGGTCTTGACGAAAGGACTCGGTCCATTCGCAGAAGATCTTTCTGGAACCGCTCCATTTGGGCTTTCATTGAAGCCATCATGGAGAACAGTTCCGCGAAGCCCATATTCGGGGCCTCCACCGGTACTGGTGCCACTTTTGGCACTGTCTGTTGTGCCGGTCGCCTACCAGACGCCATCTGGGCGTAAGAAACCACCGGCGTAACAGGTGTGTCTGGAGTTCTTGGCATCGGCCTCGAATCCACCACTCTTGCTTTCTTTTGCATATCCTTCTTCTGGATATTTTTAACACTTGGACAGCCCCTGTAGCTAGAAGGATGTCCACTCTCTCCACAATGCACGCATTTTAAACGCGACTTGTCTTCCACTTTCCCCTCTCCAAGATGACAGCGCGCCGACAGATGCATCTCTGCGCATTTGCTGCATCGCGGCTGCCTATTGCAGTTTCCTGCAGCGTGACCAAAAATTTGGCACCTTGCGCAGAGAAGCATCCGTTTTTCACTCCTCAATTTCTCCCAGGAAATCATCTGAGAGCTGAGGACCTTTATTTTCCTCAAACTCTCGAGTTTGCTACCCGGCGTTACCTGTACGAGAAAGAGAGGAAGCAGGCGTTCAGGCGTCATCCTTGATCGAACAGTGGAGAAGCGTCTCACGGCAAGAAACTCCACGTCCTCAACGTTCAGTCGTTTGAGAGACTCCAGGATGCTCTCCGGCTCAGCCGAAACATCCAACCCCCTCAACAGAACGGTTTGCAACTTTTCTCCCTTTGGCGTAAATGTGTAAAATTCTACACCAGCTTCCGTCATTTGTTGCTTTACTTTTTTAAAACTATCCACTAATAGGCAGTGAATAGTCTGCTTCTGAAAGCCTTTGTTTTTGATCTTAAAAGAATCCCCTACGGACAACTTACATACCTTGATTGTGTCGTTTGTGTCCATGCCGCTTACGTTTATTGGCGGCAGTCTCTTTTTCATCTGCTGCTTTCGGATGATCTGGTGTTGTTGCTGCTGCTGTTGTTGTTGCTGCTGCTGTTGTTGTTGCTGCTGCTGTTGTTGTTGCTGCTGCTGTTGTTGTTGCTGTTGCTGTTGTTGTTGCTGTTTTTGCTGCTGTTGCTGCTTGGGCTTCTGAATCAGTTGCTGCTTGGGTTGTTGTAGCTGTTGTTGTGGCTGCTTTTCTTTTTGCAACAGCTCCTGTTGCCTCTTTTCACTGGCCAGTTTTTTCCTGGCTTCCAGCTTAAGCTGTAGGGCTTTTATGAAAGCTTCCAGCTCTTCCTTTTCCTTTATCTTTTCCTCCAGCTCACGTTCTTCTTCGTCCTGATCTTCTACTCTTGATGAGGCAAGGTTAGCGAAACTGTTTCCTTTACCACTATACGATGCCTCATCGTTATTGTGGTTAATTTCATAATCTTCACACATCTTCATTCGTCTCGTCACCACATTTGGCTGAGGCTTCAAAATTTTCCGTTTTTTCAACATTTCAAAGTTTTCTTTCTTTGAATTTTCTTCATACTTTAATGTATCACTATCCTCGTCCATGACGAGAAAAACTCACTTCACACACTTTTTTGTCTATTTGCTGCCTTTTTCCGCGAATTTCCGATCTGAATTTTTGTTCGCGGTCCCTTTTTCCGGGAAACGCTGATTTGACAGCTAAGGTGTACTCGAGTCCATATTAAAACACAAGTTTCGGAACCTCGCAGCATGAAGGGGTTCCCTGATTTAATGTATCTTAGTTACCTTCCGTTACCCTCAGTTACCTTTTAACATTCATGTATCAGCTGTTGAGGAAGAAAACCAACGAAACCATATTTGTGTGTGCGTTACTAACTCTTAGCTTGTGTATCTATTAATTCCTGCGTCACTTTTTATGTAAATTGAAAAAGGTCGTACTGTGGTCGTTCACGGTGTACTTGAAGGTACAGGCTGACGAACCTCCGCCAGAAATGATTAGACTGAGCCAAGACTTACCTTACTTGGAAATTTCCAAAGCTCCGCAGTTCTGAAAAGAGAAAAAAGAAGAATGATTATAATCTTTACAGAGAAAAGGTTCTTTTGGAATATAATTCTGGAGACATGAGAGGCACTTAATGAACCATTAACTATTAGAATACTAAATCCTAGAAAAATTATTCAACTTTAGTTAAATGTCTTTGTAGATCAAGAAGCAATTCTTTACTCTACTTGACAGAAGAACCGACAAAACAAGGCACACGATTTTCCTACTTCTTCCCAGGATGGACCTGCCCCTCAACCAACACGGCTCTCCAGCTAGCACGATTTCTCGGCAGCTACATCCAGTTGCGCACTTCAAGTTGGTGGAAGTCCTTCTTCACTTGTGTCGGCCGTCTCAATCTAGGACGTCCTCTATTGCATTGCCGCAAATTGAATTCAAAAACTTTTCGCGCCGGAACGCTTCTCTCGCTCTACTTGGTCTAGCCATCTTAAGGGTTGTATCTGAAGATGCTCAACCTGGCGCATGACACCGTTCAGCCTATAAGGTTCGTCGTTAAATGTTCTCCTCGAGATGCCATTGGCAAGAGTGACTCTGCGCAATCGAGGAAGACGAAGTCCTTGGCTGTCTTGAAGTTTCTGTTTCCCAGTGGTACGCTCTTCCGAGACAGCATATACTTTGTTCTGCCTTTATTTACCACCAAACCCACTTTTGCCACTTCCGCTTCAATGCCAGCAAACGCGTCATTCACGGCTCGCTGTATTCGTCCAATCACGTCAATGTCGTCGGCGGAAGCTAGCAATTGAGTTGACTTTTGAAAGATCGTGCCTCTGGTGTTGACCTGTGAGTTACGCACGTTCTTCTCAAGGACGACGTTAAAGAAGTCATGACAGTGCGCCGCCTTGTCTAAAACCCTTTTTGACATTGAAAATCTCAGTGAGTTCTTGCCCGACCTTGATGGAGCACCGCGCGTTCTCTATCGTCATCCTACACAATCTGACGAGTTTGGTAGGAATGCCAAAATTAGACATGACACTGTATAGCTCGTCTCTATGCACACTCTCATATGCGGCCTTAAAATTGACGAATAGGTGGTGAGTGGCGATTTGCCCTTGTTGGGTCTTTTCCAGGATCAACCGTAGTGCGAAGATTTGGTGGATGGTGGAGAAAGTGAGTTGATTCACTTAACGCTCACTGAATGATATAAGCTGAAGGTTCCAGATTTAAAATTGCCGAAACTGAATATATGTATAATTAATATTCAGTGGCACTACAGCCCACAAGGGACCAGGGCCTAGTTTCTGAAACAACTACTCGTGCTGTGCTCTGACGAGCAGAAGGGACCTGCCGATTTTCGCCGACTTCGAATAGTGAAATTTGGGAAGCTTTTCATAGACAATTGACACTCTTTGAGTGTTGTCAGCAGCTCGAAGGAGGTGGTGCCATGAAAAATGCGAAGTACCCCGTCCGGGAATCAAAGCAAGATATTCAGCATGTGGGTTGATGCACTTATCCACTAAGCCACGGCGACCACAGACTGAATATATGTATAGGACAAAAACCATTACATTATTACCTTACCAGGAAAAGAAAAGTGAATACTCCTAAACCGCTTAGTGTGTCTGGTTAAAGTTTAGTTTAGGATGTCAAACGTCTAATGGGAGATGGGATATCCAGGAATGTAACACGTTCCCTAATGATCACAATGAGCATGGCGGCCAATCTCTGGGCTGTAGTCCGATTGTCTGGGAGTAGTAGTTATTTACTGAGCGATGATATGGACAGGGTGATTCACCATAACTTGTTCAGGGGAAGTAGTTAAAAACTGCAAAACTTTACACGCCTCTGTATAATAGGAGCTATGAGAAATTGCATGGAAATTGCTACTGGGGATAATCTTTTCAAAGAAACGGACAATTTGAAGAACTAATCAAAGAGCTTCGTCAACTGACTATTCCGAAGGATGACTCGATTCGGCATGTCAAATAAGAATGAAGCATTTATAATTTCCAAACTGAGCTGCAACACAAGGAAATTGTATACATGGATCAAGTAGCAATGAAGGATCTAAGGCAGCGGCATTTGGACCCAGCTCTAAGAGCTCAACATTTCTGAGCTTAAACATCCGCATGTTCCATGTGGGAATCTCCGAGGTTAGCAGATCTGTCCAGGTCCATCTCGACAGAAACTATATGTTGGTATAGTTTCTGACATGACAGGTAATAAGGTGCCACCATGGCACTTTACTCCAACGTCATCGAATCAAACCTCGTGTGGAAATGCCTACAGAAACAGAGGAAGCAGAGCAAAACTTTCCTGAATGCTATACGGCTAAAGAGGGCAACGAATTGGACGAACTGTTGGCCTGAACGGGGAGCTGAAGGAGAACACATCCTCAGGGAAAAGAAAAACTATTCACACACATTCACACATAATGTATCACGACACTGTTGGCTTGGGGAACACCTTAGGAAGCCACGATTAGCAGAAGGGAGACTCTTCAACATTCTGTAGTCAATCAATTGGAATGCCAGAACATATACTCGGATCTTGGGTGACATTCGAAAGAATCGACTATCAGTTGAAGAACTGCAGCCGGCAGAGAGAATAGTCCCGCACAAATTTCCTCAAACTCCACAGGAGCCGATTGCCTCGATACCACTTTGGCAAGTGTATTATGTGAGCGGATTAAACGGGCAAAAGGGAGTACCGTAGACCTAAAGGTCGCCATGTACCCGAGCCATCTACTGCCTGAAGGCAAATTTCCAACATTTCTTCAATTATGTTCACCATACGTTCCACTGACATTGTTGTAATCATTCGACAGCAGCTGCAGCCCGCAGCCTTGTTTCATTAATGCATTCGCGCTCTCTCCCCCTCCCTCCCTCTTTCTCTTGACACCCCTACACTGCCACTTGACACCACGGAGTGCTGAAATCGTGAGCAAATATTTTCTCGTGTATCCCCACAAAAGATACCCCAATCGGTAACAAAAAAAAAGTCGAAATCCACAAGTGCCATAAAGCACCCATCTCATGCATAGTAAGTCAGTCAACCACACTCACGTGTGTACACCTTGAAAAGAGAACGCAGAAACAAAGCACAGTCCCAGCTGGCCAGATTGAAGGTGCACCGTCTACAATGGCGCAACAAACAACAGCGGCAGCAGCAGCAACGAGTTTGTCATCAATTTCCGAGTGGGAATTTTCAATTTCAGACCGAGAGTGAAGAGCATTCTTGCGCGAGCAGCATCGCCATTCTCCTTCCATGGAATCACAACAGGCGCTGCGTGGAAGTCACGGAGCTAGCAACCGCCAGCAACACCTGAGGGATCAACTTATCTTGTATTCCGCGCCATCGTAGTCAGCAATCAATTCGGTTTTTCTTTTCGTTTTTATCCGTCAGCGTTTGAATCCTTCGAACAAGGACGGTGCCTCACAGTTGTGCTAATACTGCAGTCGTATGGCTACGAAGGGAGGCAAAAGGAGCGCCCGCCGATACATCGCTGATGAATTGCGGCACAACACTAGTGTCATTCAAAAGCGACACGTCATTCAGTGTGCGGAGTGGGGTGGCGATGGCAACTCCATCCGATGCGTCAAAATGTAAAACAACCGGTTGGCGCTTGTTAGCATTGAGCACATCCAAGAGCAAGGGATGCATTCAGTCGGATAGACAATGCTCTGTCGATTTTTATCAATTTGTGCCATTGTTGCAAGGGGATGCATTGCTGTCGGCGGTTGTCGGGGCATAGCCGGCGGAGGTGAGTTCGGCTGTGCCTTGTAAATGTTTTGTAACGGATTGATGAACACCAAACACATGTGTTCTTCCTTTTTGACAAGTCAGGCAGACATCCGTCACCCACACTCCCCCGCGTAGGCCCATCGATAGTGTGACATTAAATGCTTCCCAACTGAAGGTTAAAAAGACTATTTTTTGTTGACAAATGACCCGAATATTTGTATGCACTGAATTTGAATGAATTTTAAAGAAAGGGGAAACATTTGAATGAGGCACATGTTGCTCCAGATAATATGCAGAGTGCATATTTAGATATTGTGAGCGCACGTATGACACTGATCCACTTAAGAGAGCTGGTACTTCCAGTTGGCGGAGTGTGACCAGTATGCAATGTCGGGGTTAAGCAGGGCTGCCCCCAAGATGACGTCCTGTCACCTCTCCTATGGTGCATGCTGGTCGACTCTCTGCTTTCCGCCCTGAACAGATCTAACAACTACGTCAAGGCTTACGCGGATGATGTAGACGTCCTAGTCATTGGACCATGCCTTGCGGTCATTTGTGCAAGTGGACAGACGGCCCTTGACTTGATCGATGACTGATGTACTAGGAGTGGGCTTTCAGTCAATTCTCTTAAAATCGAAGTTGTTCTCTTCACGAGAAGGAGAAACCTGACTGATCTGACAGTACTTAAAGGTGTCAGCTTTTAATTTTTTAATGAAGCTTGGTGGCAGCATTCCATTATCCTGGAAAAAATCTTCTTTAAAAAAGACAGATTGAGACGAAAACCTCCAAGGCGTTGTCAGTTTTCTGGCTTTCGTCAAAATACGATTGCTGCTTTCACCATGTTTCAAAGAAAGGCCTGTCTCGGCTGTACAGGGGGTTTCCCCAGCACGCCTGACTCTGCTCTTGATGTATTGTTAAATCTCCCTCCCCTTGACATCCATATTATGGGCTGTACAATAAAGGCCATCGTCCGATTTGGTTCAAATCGCACTGAAGTTTTGATGACCTCGCGCACAGCAATTCCTATGACACAAGTCGCATGAACATGCAGTCTGATGCAGGGTCACCAACGATCCAGCTGTGTCGCATATACAAAGTCGACTTTCACTGCGTCCAGGACTGACTCTGGCCAAAAACTGAAAATGGGAGGGAATGAAGTCTCTTTAGGTAACTTCGCATCCGTCTTCCAGGCGGAAACTTTTGCGATCCTAATGGCCTCCAACTATATTGTGGAAAACAGGTGGATGTGGCGAAGTATCTGCATCCGCAGCAACAGCCAAACTCTGCTAAAGGCCTTACTCAACTCCTTAACCACTTTCAAAATGGTCCTGGACTGCAAGTCCTCCCTTAATTTGGTCGGCAGACTGAATTCGCTTGGATTTGTCTAGGTCCACTGACATCACGGGATCACGGAAAACGAAATTGCTGATGGCATTCGTTGGGCCCGAACCCACCTTGGGACTACTCGCTTCCTTGGTTAGGGCTTCCGTATACGGTTGGGTCTCCTAACAGTACAACCAGAGATGGCATGACTCTCCAGGATACAGGCTGACCAAGTCCAAGCTCCCGAACGTCAGCAAGAAATCCGCGGCTTTTCTGTTATCTTTGGACAGATAAGAGAAAGAGTGCAGATTTCTTTGTTGGCGTACAAGCGAGAGTCATTAAATGATGGCACATTTTGGAGTTGAAAGAATGAGAATGAACAAGTACATACGATCTGCAGACAAATACAACTTTGAAGCAGTCAGGAAGGCTGGGATATCCACCGATAATACGAATACTTCCATCGATAAACGAAGTAATAAGTCCCAGTTCTCTTATATGGTGCATCAGCTAATGAAATCATGGGCCGCTTCGAAATGGAGGAGAAAATTACTGATTTACTTATCGGCCCAAGGACCCTTGAAAGGTCAGAGCCTGGGGTACAGCCAAGTTATCAAGACCAAGGACTCCAGCGATGATAGTGTTTTGAAGAAATCGAAGAATAGCACAATGTTGTCATCGATGTCAGAGAGAACTTATTTTTTAGAGAGATTTTCAAAAAGTAGTCGCCTTCGACACACATTACATTGAGTGGAGTATTTTGTACATTTTTTCAATATGCAAATTTTTTGAAAAAAAAAATAAATTGGACCGAATTAATTTGTACTCCCAAGACTAGAACCAGCAATTTTCCTTGGTTATGAAAGACACCTTCTCTGGCTGCACAGCCTATGCAGGCCTGGGACGCATGTTTTGCCAGGGAGATCCTCTTTATGTGGCATATAGTTCGATACGCAGTCTGGACACTGTTCCGATCTCTAAAGTAGTTATGACCAAGCTGTCTTTAAACCACTCTATGAACAGACCTAGTGGCTGCGCAACTGTCAGACATTCTGGCTATATCGCAGTTCGTACACCGCAATGTTTTGTCGTTATGCAAACACTATCAACTTCTAGGTAATGACAGCTCCTCTCCAATAGCTCAATTCAAGCTACGGGCCATAGATCTCAATCTAGAAAAAATATAATCACAGGTGGGTGGCTTTTTATGTGGCCTAGGCGTGTGTGTTGTTGTCGCGGTGGCGTAGTGGGTAAGTGCGTCGACCCACACGTAGAAGGTCTAGGTTCGATTCCCAGATGGGACACCACACTCTTTCCACGGCATCACCTATTTCAAATTGCTGACAATACTCGATGAGTATCGATTGTCTATCAAAAGCTTCTCAAATCTCGCCATTTGCATAAAAATGTATATCCCTTCAACTTCTGAGAGTAGTTGATGTAGAAGTTAGGTCCTGGTCCTTTGTGGGCTGTAGTGCCACTTAATTTTTATTATAATTATTTAGGCTTGATCTAGAGAGACACTTGTAGCTTCACATCACCAAAGAAATCCAAGATAAGAACTGCAGTGGACATAATAAGTGGACACTTCCAAGCGGAATGCTGTGACCATTTGGATCGAACTATATTGTAAAAGGAGCGAGGTTTCTGCAACTGAAGTGACTTACACAAACCCCTTACCACTTCCAAGATAGCACAGGTATGCAAAAGTTCCTTTTATCTGGCCGGTAGACTAAATTCCCTAAGACTTGTCTGGGTCAGGGTATACCACGGGATCATGGCAAACGAGATGACCGATGAACTTTCAAGGCAAGAATCAAAAGAAACGCTCTCACCTTCGGACTGGCTGCTTCATTGGTCAATATCTTCATCGACAGTTGGGTCCCGCGGCAGCACAGCCGTGGCATGACTCTCCATAATGTAGGCTGACCAACCGTATAAAACATCAGCAGGAAATTCACGGCTGTCTAAAAATAATAGAAATCTATTTAGACAGGAAAAACTGCAGACATTTGACTCTCCACTAGCACTAAAGTGTGTTAGGGCTTAGTGATAAAAGAGTCTGCGACGCCTGTAAGGAAGGTCAAGATACTGTAGAGTGCTTCAACTGTCAAAGCCTTTGCTCGGATTAGTTGGCTTCTGTTTAGTGCTGTTATGGTTGGAGCTGAAAACGTTGTTCGCAGAAGCACTTGCTGGTATTCCTCCAGAAGATCAGCAAATTACATTAAATGTACGTTACTGCCTGTTCGTACAATGGACCAGTCTTCGAACCTTAGCGCTCCATTGCAGTGTTCTCATCCCATCTGACTTGACAGTACAATGGGCATATTCTTATCTAGGTGGACTCTACAACACTTTTACCCACCTTCCAATGCAATAATTTCAGCTCGAACAAGTCAACTACTCCACATTTTCTTTAAAAATCCATCAAAATCATCTTTTGGTCAACCATTCCACTATACCTTGCCGCTTCAGAAATGTCCACGAATTATTAATGCTCCGGCAATGATTTATGACGGAGAGTAATAAAACAACTTCACCGAAAACCGGCTGAATATTTCCCAATCACTCCTGGGAACTGCCATTTTTACGATGTGGCGTATCATGACCTTTGGAGAGCATTCACTTGTTGCAATTAAATCACGCCTTAAATCTGGTCCAGGCAACCGGCTGAACACGCTCCTTCTCTGGGAGCCAGTTCATATTTAATGAACTGGTTGACAGCGGCCATCTAAACCCAGGCTTACAGCAGCTCACAACAAGATTTTTCTAAGGGCACTGCTGATGTTTTAATTCTCATGGGACTATAGTTTCAGGATTCTCTTAATCTTGGTTACTCTGAACTTCTCGGATTTCTGTTTTTGATTTGCTCGTAAGGAACACAATTAAAGCATCTCCAGCTTTGGTGTCCGCCTGAAATCTCATCACGCCCCGTGTGTACCTCAAATTGCATATTCCTCCTGGAAGTCCTTAAATCCCATCACAAGATGAAAGGATGTACAAAATTTAATGAATCCCGGGCAGTCATTTAAATTGAGTCCAGTCCAGTTGCACCACAGCTACCACCGATCGCCCCCTCCCCGCCCCCATCATGTTCAGTTAATTATTTCTAAAGCCGTAAGGATTATGCGATCAAACAGTGAATTAAAAATGTATGAAAGGCAAACTGGCAAAGAGCAGTGTGCCAGCGGCAGCCTTTCCCTCCACTCATAAAGCTTTGAAAGGACCACTTCGTCAACTGGGTACACACATTCAGTGCATTCTGAGTTGACAGTCCGTCCTAGTGCCGCATAAATTGCCGTCTCCGTCTCCGTCTCCGGAGTGAGGGTAAGAACCCGAAACTGGAGCATTAATTTATTTGAAATTGGATTGACTGCCGCACAGACTTATGCACACCCATGTCGGGAGGAGATAAATTAACCTCGTGTCCTTGATGGCACTTTGTGCTGCACGGGAGATTTATTTTTAGCACATTTGTTGTTGTGTGTTCCGAGGGAGCAAACACACTTGAAGACATAGACAAGCGTTCACCAGCGTTATCTGACTGGTCTTGTGTTTGCGGGCTGTCGCGCAATATGGTGCGGCATTTTGGTGGGTGCGGGCTGTCATTTGTGGGCGGATCGCTGACCACACAACTATTGCTCGCAATAGGACGATGGGCGAAGTGGTGATGTTGCGGTGCATGGAAATGGGTTTTTGGGGTTTTTCGGGAAACTTTCCTATTTAGTGAGCATCCTGGTCATTCAATACATGGAATGTTGGACGCGATACCAGCTGCGGTAGCATGCAAAACAGGACACAGGCAGTCTCACTGTGTTTTGCCGTGAAATAGCCGCAACAAATTGTCGCTTGTTTGGAAAATGATTTGGAATTATATTTCGTTCAAAAAACCCTCTAATTAGTGCGGGGATGAAATCCCTTTTAAACGAATCCGGTCGTAGCCGCAATGAATCGGATGTTTGCTATCATGCATTTTAAATCATATTCGTTGGGGAGGGACTTGTGCACGGAGGGCAACTTTGTTGATCGCACTTAACCAGGCGGGATGCCAGCACTATTCCTGACAGTACACAGCATCCTTGCGGCTCTCCCTGGATAGTCCTCAAAACAGCCGTTGTACGGTAAACCAAAGTATGCAGTGATCCCTTTCTGCTCTAGGGCTTCAACAATGGAACTGGTCTACCAGTTGAAGTTTGTTCGTGAGGTTAACTTTCCCACTACGTAAAACCGAGCTAGTTAGAGACTACTGCATGCCTCGAATGCGAAATCCTGCACATGAATCAAGGAGAATGTTTTTTTAGATAAATACATGAAGTTTGAGGTTCCTTAACGGGTCACGTACACCCGAAGAACTTGCGGAGCACTTTGACTGCTGTAAAGTAGACATAACCGCCATCTGGAAAGTCCGATGGATCTAGACGAGCAAAGGGAAGATGCTAGGCTACGACATCTGCCACAAAGATTGCTAAGAGCGGGAAGACAAACCTTATTTGGACGTAAGTTCATTGTTTACAGTAGACTTAGTCAAAAAGTCTTGAGCTACGACGTCGTAATCTAATGCCTCATGACAGTCCGCTTCAAGGTTGAATTCGGGAAGATCAACTCGATTTGCATCCACTCCTGGATTGAGAAGGCGAAGAATGACCAGAGAAACAACAAATACAACGTTCTGCTGAAAGGGACATATGAGCAGTGCGCCTGCAATATCTCTCAAGGATACCTTAACGCACAGCTGGGCAAATAGAAATCTGTGTTATAAGAGGAGAAGCCTTTCTGTAGGGAGCACGCGGTTCGAAAACATCAACATTCAATAAGGGACCAAGGCGGTGTCCTGTTCAGTCAACGAAACTAATCACAATGCGATCGACGTCAGATACTCCTCCGGTATTCTCAATGCCCGGATCAATAGGGGTATCAACATTGACTAAGTTCCCTTCCCTGTTATAGCCAAGGTAGGAACGCGAGTATCAAGGGAAAAAATAAATCGAGCACTGTTTGACAGCGGAGAGCCACAGATTCTTTCCGTGTCTCGCTGCAACTCTCCAAATGTTAGACAGTTCCAACAGAAGAAGAACGCAAACGTTGCCAAGAAGAAAACCAGAGAAGTTGCTGCTGATGTGCAGAGATTAATGACACTAACCAAAACAGGCAGGCAGAGCCTGCAGTTAACCAGGACGCATACAAGGCAACGCTTTGTAGGACAATAGAAATTAAAAAGCTCCGTCTTCTTAGAAAAAAGAAAATAGACAAAAATAATGAAGATGGATGAGAGATATAATAAGAATGAACTGCGAAAGGAGGAGGCTTCGAACTGAAGTCTGCCGAAACGAAAGCAAACAATTTGAAGTTAAGTCCCAGCAGAAGCTTTGAAATTTGGAAAAATCACTTGTGCCAACTGTTGCATGCCGATGATAACATAAATCACGCTGTCAAGAGTACGATGGGGGAGAATTCGGCCCTACATTTATGAAGGCAATTTGGTAATAGCTAAAATGAAGACATTTGCTGGAGTATAGGAACTACCTTCAGAACTTCTTGAGGCAGTTCAAGATAATCTGCGAGGACGCATAGACTAGCGTTGGACAAGAATGAAGAACCATACAAAAAGTCCGAGAAAATAGTCTCCTTCCTTCTGCCCTTCTGAGTCAATGTCCTGACTGGATGCCTCAAAACTTTTCGTGAATAATCTGATCTGTCCTTATCAGTGTCGTTTCAGACCAGTGATTTCCTCTATTTATTTGATTTTTCCACAGCGGCAGATCCTGAAGGAGACACAAGAAGTACAAGCCGACACTCATTTCTATCTGTCTAGTTGTCGATTGTAAGGCCGCTGTGCTATTTCCAAATGTTGGCAATCCTACCAAACTCGTCAGATTGTGCAGCATGAAGATGGAGAACTCTAGCTGCTACGTCAAGGTCAGTAGCAAGCTCACCCAGCTCAATATCAAACAAGGCAACGCACTATAATGTGACTTTTTAACTTTCTTTCTGAGAAGATCGTGCGGAACTCACAAATCCATGCCAGAAGAGCCATTTTCCCAAAGCCGCTTCTGCTGCTGGCCTACCCGGGTAGGAGTGACTGGATTAGGTTAACATTCCAAAACATCACTAAAGCGATAGGCATTGAAACAGTAGCAACGCTAAAATAGGTTTAACAATGACAGAGAGGAAAGAAAGGCCGTGCAACATCGACGTCTCGGAGAGGGCCCCAGATTGGACGGCATAAACTATTTGTCATTTTGGCTTAATACCAAAAGATCTGTACACCCAAAGTCAGGAAAATGTAGACTAGGGTCTTGGGTGTTATCCGATTTACCAAAGGTTCAGTTTTTAGAGTCAGTCACTCTTCCTTGATAAGGAGACCTTTCTTCTAATGTCCTGTGGGTTACAGCGCGCGGTTCAATATAACTCCTCATCGAGTTCGAAATTAATTTCCCATAACCAGTAGGCTTACGATCCAAGTGAACTTCACGCCGCTATAAGGACATGATTCATTCTGAATCGACGTTTGCCTGATGCTTCCTTATGCTTTCTATACTTTGTCTAACCTGAACTCAAAGTAAGTCTCGTCAGCGTAATTTGTGTTGGTGGCTAGGAAATCTAGACCGTTATGGTACAATAAACATTCGCAGAGTACGTGTAACCACTTATGGACCACCATCCACTTCTTTTTTGACGCTAAAGTCCCTAGTGGACCTGGGCCCAAGCCAAGCACGATCTTTCGTAAGCTGCCTGCAGTTGCGCACTCCGAGTTGGTTGATGTCCTTTTTCACTTGTGAGCGCCATCTCAAACTGGGCCGTCCTCTGTTTCATTGTCTGAATGGATCGGATTCAAAGACTTCTCGGCCCGAAGCAGTGGTGCCCATACGCCCTACAAGTCCTAGCGGTCATAAGCGTGTTACCCGCAGACGCTTGGCCAGGCGCATGCCGCCGTACAGCCTATAAAGTTCGTCATTGAATCTTCTTTCCCAGACAGGACCAACATTCACACTTCCGCTTAATTACCATTCGAAGAGAAATGAGGTCAAGTTTATGTCCTTCAAGCAATTAGCTTTCATTCAAGCTGAGACTGAGGCCACCAATGGGAGTGGGAGTTACTCGGGGCTAAAATTTGGGGCTTAAAAGAAAAGACAAGACATACTCTCGAAGGATCAAGCTGGCATTGTATAAAACATTAATCATTCCTTTCTTGAGAAGAGAAAGTTTTACGTGCCCTTTTTGGTCCTGTTTACTTTGACTTCATCTGTGAGAGAAGATTGAGAAAAAAAACTTTAAAGACCTTACGATGACATGCACCTAGTCATGTGTCTAAGGATGCAACTCCTAGCATGGCTTGGTCATTTAGAAAGTATAAACAAAACAGCTTGTGTCCAAAGAATCTCCGAATCCAAGCCATCGTAATGGCTTAAAATGACACAAACGAAGGAGAATCTTAAATAATAAGAAGTTTAAAATTGACAGCAGCTTTCGAGAGATTGAGGCCTTGATATCACCGGATTGTAGTGGCCTTTAAGATAATGAATTAACTGAATGATTCCGAAAGAAAGAACTACATGGACGGACGTACAATATTTGTGTCTCAAAAGAGAGTCACAACAGACAGCCAACACTTCGAGACAGTCAACGACTGCGCTCCGCATCATATAGGGACAACAGCAGCCGTAGTGAAATCAAAAGCAGTATTGTCCCGCATCAAGCAACTTCGCCTGCGAAATCGGAGCCACCAGGCTAGAAACGGAGTGGAATGCCTGATGGGAGGGAATGTAAATCAGTACCATCAAAGCGTACAAATGAGAATCTTACTTGACCTTTGTCTTGTTCCTACACTACCGTTCGGAAGCGTTCACTAGTTCTTTTCTTTTGTATCCGCCGCCGTGGTGTAGTGGGTAGGTCCTTCCATTCATACGACGATGGTTCCAGGTTTAATTCTTGAATTCTAGACTGCTTCTTTTGTGCTGTCAACAAGATTCACGACACGAGTACATAGTTACTGAAGTAGCTAGGCCGTGATCACTTGTAGACTGTAGCTATACTTAATTTAGGACCAGCTTTGCTTTTAGTGCACTACTTAGCTATAGGACCATATGTATAGTGATTCATCATGAAGTTTGATTGATCAAAAGCTTGACAAATCATCATGGAATGACACCACACAGCGTCCCCAAAAAGTTCAGCTTCATTACGAAATTCAGCGTTCTCTGAGAATTTTTTTTCGTGAGACTCAATGAACTTACAACCTACTGGAAACAACGTTGCCAAGACCATTCCCATATCTCAGTCTTACATTTAGGAATGTACTCGACCGGTTAGACTACATAGAGCACATAGTAAAGGGACTATCCTTCCTGAAAATCAAGCATATAGTCTCGATGACCTCCAGTTTATATAGCAAAGCGCTGCGAGGCATGCAACTTGTAAAACAGTGAACCACTTTAATTCAATCTTTGCTACAGTGAATTGGACGCCTAGATCGTGCGGACTACTTCCTCTGAGGATATGTTAAGTCTCAAGTCTCAAGAGATAAGTCAGCTACGTTTGACAGTTTGGAAGTCAACAATCAAAGTCGCTTAAAATAAAACTCTCGGAATGGATCCCCGCTGACAAAGTCGAGACAAATATTTACATACATGATAAGATTTTCAAAAAGTAAATGCTATAAATTGTCCTTTTAACTGATACTGAAAATTTTTAGTTTTCTTTCAAATTTATGTATTTCTTTATCATTACAAATCAAACTTCATGATGAATCAAGCGAAAAAGTGTGCTATTTCTGATCATTCTGGGCCTGTGTGCGCATCAGTAGTCGCAGTGTAACATCACATCAGTGGCTCAGTCAATTCAGATCTGTTTTTGATGTCTAGACGACTCTTCACAGATCACTCAATAAGTCCCGTTACATATAGAGGGCGCCACTACCCTATATGTCCCGGGAGTGATCTGATCTGTATCTGATTCATACTTCGCGACCATATTACCTGGAATGCTAAGTTCCATAACACGAGCAAAGTTGAGATAAGCGTGCCCAGAGGCAGAGAGGATTGAGCGTCAATATGGCTTGAGTTTCAATTCTCTCAGGAACGCTGGTCGCCGCAATAAAACCAAGCCAAATCTCAGATTACCACACTGCCCGGCTATCTCCCTCAAACTTTCCTAACAACCCTTACTCGGGTACTCGGGGGACATTCCAGTTCCGATAGTCAACTCCACCTTTGTGGCAAGCTGCTGCGTTGCGGTCAATTTCAATTCGAAACCCCCAAAGGTCCGCCGCAACATCGGGACTCATATGTCATCGGTTGCATGCCAAGAGCCAGCATCCTTCTTATCGCAGCCGCTCCCCAGAGATCGGCCCATTTCGGTCTCCTGTCATCCCTATCTAGCGTCACAGGGCAAGCCTTTTATTTTCACGTGCACACTCAGAACGGCCACAAATTCACTTTATGGCTCAGATTTTATTGTTTTCCTTTTCTTGCCTCTTTATTCGAAGGTTTCCTTTTTTTTTGTTGTTGTCCTCCTCTGGCACTTTTAGCACATTCACGTATTTATTGTTCCCTTAGCTGGGTACAAGGAAATCCTTCTAACACTCGCCGTTTTGGAGAAAGTTCATCGTCCACCCAACGGAGGCGAAGTGGACGTCTAGGGTCCTGCAGCACGGGCTCCCATTGTGTTACCAAAATAATAAATTGTCACCGGCATTAATTTTATGGTACAGCAAACTTCACTTCGATACACCCATCCCTTGGATCTGAATGAGGGGTAGGGAATTGCGTGATGGGGGAGGGGGGGGGGGGGTGGATAGGACAGGAAGTAATGCGGTCCAGAATGAAGGAAGATGAGGAATTAACAGGCGGCTAACCCACATTCACAGTCCCACGGGAGGAGGGCGGCACAATGTTCACATTTGTCCAGCGCAGGATAGCGGCGCTCACACCCTCACACCGGGTTGGATTTCGTTCATTTTAAGGATTTAAGTCACGCAACTTCATCGTTTCAGTCGATAAAATTTCGGATGATTAGTGTGTGCGCGCCTTTGTGTGTGAGCGTACGGCTCGCGCACGTTGCAATTAAGTGCGGATGAATGCGGATCTCATCCGGATGTGGTGTGTGACGAATCCACGCGATGCCATATATCTTTCCATTATAACTGATCTTGGAATGCGACTGTCTCTGGTGCTGGCGCTGTCGTTGGACGCGTCAGCGACGGTGGGTGTGTGTACATGTCTGCGTATTTATTTATGGATTCGCTTTGGGCTCATCCACGGACGAACTTTACACTGTTCGGACAGCCACGTGGGCATGTGGGCTTGTCCACGTTTCGGCCCTGTTTACGGCTCTCGTTCTCGTTCATCTTAATTCGTGTTGTTCCTCAAAAGCCTTCAAAATGAATTTATTACTTTTGAATTGTTCTCGGCGAAGTAAGCGAAGGCCTTCGTGGGCTCGTGCCAGAGCGGTGAGTAAAGTTTTCGGTCAATTAGTATGTAGGACCCGTGCGGACAGAAGTTCCTGTGGGTTCTTTAGTTGAAAACTTCGGTGCCGCTCCGTGTGGGAGACGGTTTTATGTCCTGTGTAGATATTAGTTCGGTACTTAGATACTTTTTGTTTAGACGTGCTGAACGGAATCATAATGAATCGAAGGGTGGTTTGATGCTTGGTGCGAAGGGCCATCCCCCATCCCGCACCACGTACCGATTTGTAGTGTGTGCTCTATTCAATAGGTTTGATTGATATTATTTGTGCTTGGCGCGGCTGTTTTCATACCGGATTGATGGGTGTTACTTTAATGATAAGTGAGTAATTATGTACGTGAAGTTTTGGGTAATGGCTGTCGGTGTGTTTACAGCAAGTTATTGGCGAACTTTTGTCCCACCCCCAAACCCCCTCTTCCACGAACACACACACACGGCCTTTATGCCTCACAAATTTAACGATCTATTTACTATGAAATTACGTGATATCGGTGCGCCGTAACATTGTCCTTCGCTTACCCTTCTTGGAGTTTTGTCTTTTCTCCGGTGGCGATGGTCGGATGGTGGGGTATATTCAGCGGCGTTTTGGGAGGACATTTCTAGTGGCTGCTGGATCAATGTCTTTTCAAAGTTCGCGCTAACTCCTTATCCCAAAGTTTTAGTTACCTCTTAGAGCTTAAGTGCTTAGAAATGTGGGAAACTGTGTGCTGGTCGCTTATGCAGGGCAAGTAGCAGCGATTGCCAGAGACGTGTCGAGTTATTTTAACAGTGGCAGAGATGAAAATCATTGGATTGGGATAGTTGCTAATTTGAATGAAAAAGTTATTTTTCTGGTGAGTCAAGCGTGAGTTGGGTTCAGTTCATTCGTTTTCTGGATTGATTTGTCATTGAGTTTTGCGATGTTAATAAAGAGTGTCCCAACAAGAACGCAAGATTTAAATTTTAAATAAAACGCAGATATTTAAAAAGCAAATCGTGAATTCTTTATTATATCGTAAAGTAGACAGGATGAGGTTATGTGTGGAATAACACATCGGCCAGATGACCGCCGCGGCTTTGCTGGCGCATACGCGATTTTTTAATGAAATTTTCAATGACCGTTCTGCATTAATGCTGCGGTATTTCATTAATGCAGCGTCCAATTTCCTCTTTTAAGGCTTGAGTCGTCGTCGGCTTATTCGCATAGACCATCGACTTCAAAAAACCTCAAAGAAAAACACAAAATGGTGTTAAATCGCACGATCTAGGCGGCCAATTCTGGTCTCCAAAACGCGAAATAACACGACCGGAAAATGACTGATGCAGCAATTGAATTGTTTCTCTGGCTGTATGAGATGTGGCGCCGTCTTGTTGAAACCACATCCCCTCCACATTCGTTTCTTGAATTCTAGGCACAAGAAATTCGTTATCATTTCACGATACCGAACACCTGACTGTTCAATTGACTGTTTGCGCTGACCTGAATGATTCCTCCAGCTCAAAATCCACACCGCACAGTGACACGTTGAGGATGCATTCGCTTCTCGTGAATCCCTCGAGGATTTTCCTCGCCCCAAATGCGGCAATTCTGCCTATTGACGAAGCCATCAAGGTGGAAATGGGCCTCGTCACTAAAGATGATTTTATCGGCAAAATCAGCATTTTCATGTTGTCTCTCCAATACCCAATTAACGAATTCCCTTCGCTGTGCATGGTCAGCTGGCTTCAGTTCCAGAGTCAATTCAACTTTGTATGCATGAAGATGCAAATCCTTCGTCAAAATTCGCTGCATAGTGGATTTGGAAACACCAATTTGCTGAGCTCGGTGTCGCATTGAGGTGGATGGAGTTTGAGCGACATCATCACGTACTGCTGCGATATTTTCGGTCGATCGACCTGGTCGAAGGCGCGTTGTTGTCTTTACATCAGTTACAGATCCAGTTTCAGCAAATTTTTTCATTAATCGCTTAGCAGTTGACTCTTTTGGAGCATGGAGCAACCCTGAGGTGATCGCAATTTGCGAACTGTAGCCGCAAAACTTTCACTATTTTGGTAAAACAATTTCACAATGAGAATGCGTGGGTTATTCGTGTAGCGCTCCATTTTTATTAACCTCATACCTTCTACTAACAAACAATAATAATTGTTCAAATGTCAGACAATGACAATTCGAATGGCGCCAAATTTAAATCTTGCGTTCTTGTTGGGACACCCTTTAGTTGCTATGAGAGTGTTAGGCTTTGTAAAGCTCTTGGCAGAGGTTTTTCTAAATTGACAAGCTGTGGCCAAATTACTCTTTATTCCACTGACACAGAAATTTAAATTTTACTCGTACGTCTCCACATTTGTTCAGTGCAGTTGCTTGGGTGTTAAGGGGGCAAAAAGGAAAGGCAATGTTGGTAGCGATTCTACAAATTCAAGGAAGTATAAAAAATTGAGAGAACAGAAATCGTGGGCCAAGATGGTCAGCTGTGTGGGGATGGGTAAAGGTGGTAGTTTTGCGAAGATCATCAAGATTCTGAAAAAAACTGGATTCTTTGCATTTCATTAGCATTCAATTTGCAGTAGTTGTAAACCAAACACAAACTTCTAATAGAGAAATGCAAAGTCCTTACAGATTTCCAGAGGATATTGAAAAACGCGCCAAATATAAAAACTACTCCCACTCCGGCGGTTTATCTTGCGGCATCCACATCTGAATGTGAGATTAAATTTGCCTCGAAGGCAATAAAATTACGGTTCACCGAAAAAGGAAACATATTGTCCACTAATCCCATTGATTGCTCAGCATTCTGTTGTCCATCATATTCCGATCCTTCCATAAAATGCACCCCTTTTCGGGATTTCATTCGCCGCGACCGGCCCACCCCACCACAGGGCCAGAGCCTCCGACTCAGAAGACAGCTGCAGATTCATCGTAAAACTGCCAAACAACCATTGATCTATTGAAGGGGCTTTATGACTTATGCAGTGACACGTTAAGCCAAAGACTCGCTCGAATTTTTATTACCAATAACGAATAAATAAAATTCCGAGTGTTTCCGTCTTGATATCTGATCGCCGCCGCCGTCGCCGTCACAATTCATATTCATATTGGTTCGCCTCTGACATTGACAGTGCCGAAAATTAAAGCAGTCGTCCTGTCACATCAGTGCAAAAAGCCGCTGGCACACACAGTCAAGGATCCTTGGCCGAGCGGAGCTGAGGGGGATTCAATTAAACGCAAGTCAAGTCAATCTTCCACTCGAGATGGATATCTGTCGAATTTCATTTGAAAGATGCGCGAACTTCCACGGGCTTATTGGTTCAAGTGACAATCGCCGCGCCCTGGGAGTGAGTGAAAGCTCATCGAAGGTCAAGGATGAAAATTGGAATTAAAAAATTCAAATTACCCCACAACAAGAGCGAACGCAGGAGTATCCGCAAGCTGCTCGCTACAGTTCCTCCCAGCCGGACGACGCTGCCGGAGTGGAGCAATAAAATAAAATATTTTATATTCACAGTCATAAAAATCACATTTGAAGTGAGTGCCAAGATAGATGCGGCGGAGGTGTCGTGAGGAGTCGCGATCCAAAGCGCCGACAGGGTGCGGCGGCTGCAAAAGTTCCTCTTCCCGAATTGGGTGATAGATGACTGGCAATGATGACGGCGCTGATGACGATGGTGATTTCGGAGGCCGTGGAATTTAGATGTGAATTTTATTTATCTGTTTTTTGGGTTTGTTTCAGCGGAAATTGTCTGTCTATGATGACGGGGCTGTTTGAATTTGAAGTGTTCTACATTTGAATTGGAATGACTTTGGGTCGACTTTAATTGGGAAATGACTTTTTTTTTGGGGACCGGCTTTGACTCACGCTATGTGGGAGACTGTAACTCTGTTGATACTTTGAACAATGGTTTAGTGGGAATTAAAGGACACTTTGGTTTTGGATTCAACGTTGGAATCTTTAGGACTTTGTAAACATGGCGGTGGTCACAAGCAAAAAGCTTTTATAACCTTGCATTGCCGGAAAAATATAAATGGGGACTACAGTCCCCAGAGATACACTGGATTTACACAGAAATACTTCGTCTGATGCTGCTCTTTGATTAAAGCACTTACTGCAAGGTACTCAGTCGAGTGAAAAATTTAGCTAGCTTTTGATTGGAGCACTATGAAGTGCACTCCCAGAACATCCCAATATTCTGAGACAGTTCAACTTCCTTCCGCCAAATATTTTCAAAGAAAGACTTGTCAACGACAATACCGAAAAGATCTCACTGGTACTCTTTACCCACTAGGTTCGATTGGAGATGAACGATGATGTGAGAGCTAGCTTCTTCACCAGAAAATTAAATCTTCAGTTTTCCATCAATCCTTCGTCTTTCAGAAGACATGGCAATCAAGAGGTTTTTCTTTTGTTGGAGGTTGCGACAGACTGCACTGGAGCGCTCAGACTCCAAAACTGGTCTATTATACCACCAGGCAGTAACCTTAGTTTACCCTAGTCTTATGGTTTTCCGAAGAAAGACCAGCAGACGCTTCTGTGATAAAGAGCTTAAGTTTTCAGCTCCCACCACATCAGCGCCACCTGATACGAGCAAAGGCGGGACATTGACGGAGAAACTGCTCTTCACCTTGTCCACAGGCGTCGCAAAGGGTGTTTTTAGGTGAATTGTCCCGTTTGTACGCCGACAAAGAAATCTGCTCTCTTCTTCTCATCTGTCCAGAGATGACAGAAAAGCCGCGGATTTTTTCTGCCGGATCATGGACTTGGTCAACCTGCATCCTGGAGAGTCATGCCATCTCTGGTTGAGCTGTTGGGAGACTGAACCGTCCACGGAAGCCCTAAGCAAGGAAGCGGGTAGTCCTAAGGTGGGTTCGGAACCAATGAATTTGGAAGCCTTACTAAGTTGTAAGGCCTGTTTATCATCGCTATGCAAAGTAAGTCAAGAAGATTGCTGCTGTCGATGATCTTAATTTGCCGATTTCCGGGCTTCAACTTATCCTCACTCACAAAATTCAACTTATAAAACAACTGAAACCTGTTGGTTCGCTGCTTTTGTATTGGAACAGTTGACAATAAACACAGAAAGCGGTCATTGGTCCATATATCTTGGAAAAAGCCCACAGGGCGAACAGTTACAATCAATTAGGAGCACTATGATATGATAATCGATTATTTTTTGGCCGGAGGCAAAGGATAATGGCTTGGGCGATATGTGGGTCCAACAGATGGGGACATTAAGCTACAAGAAACGGCTACAAAACTTGGCCAATAAATTTTAATCTTTTGGCGACATTTAGTGGCCACCAAGATCATACAATTTGACACCGTGAGATATTCTTCTGTGGGGTATGTTTTCACATGAACAATTTCCGAACTCTTGGTGCATTAAAAAACCAATTTTATTCATGTTATTCGAAAGATGGTGCTTATTAGAAAAAAAGTGATTTAAAAAAATATCGCAATGGAATCGCATGCTGCGTATATTCCACAGGGGTCCATTTAAATGATATTGTTTTGAACACAAAATTCCATGAACGACGAGATTTGAGAAGCTTTTCATAGACCATTTCATGAGACTCTTTGAGTGTTGTCAGCAACTCGAAAGAGATGGTGCCGTGAAAAAAATACGAGGTGTCCCGTACGTGAATCGAACCTAGACTTTTCCGCGTGGCAGTCGACGCACTTACCACTACGCCACGACGACTACAGATGCGGACTGTGTGCTGTATGCAAAAGAACCACCCAACCAAACTTCCAGAGCCCCTGACGGGTAACTTCCATCGTGTATGGCCTGGCCTTGCTCTATTGAAGAACACTTCAACTTCTGCTGACCGCAGTTGGTCGTTTCAGAGCGATTGCTGCCTTCAGGCGGTCTGATTGTTGTCAGTTCACGATCGATTATGGATTTCCGCAGTAGGAAAGTAGCTCTTAGTAGATGATTACCTTCTGAGTGTTATCAACAAGAGTCCCACATTTTGTATGTGAATCAACGCACTTACCATCGAAAAAAAGAGCTGTTCGTCAGCTCTACGAAGAGAGAAAAAGGGAAGAGAACCGGCTTCTCAGAAGGGAAAACGAAGAGCACGAGAAGCGCGCGTTCTACGAGATTGCAAGAATGATGATCGAAAGTTTTGCTGAAAGGTGAAACAGCTATCCAATGGAAATAGGGTTCGGACGGAAGCCTGCCGGGGCTAAAATGGACAACTAATAGTAGAATCGCAATCGTAATGCTAAGAGTCGGAAAATATCACTTCTGCAAACTCCTAAACGGCTATGACGGCCCAAATCCCGCTGTAAGACAAAAAGTTCCACTCAACTTGGACGATGATAGACAAGATTTTCATCCCCTGACTTAGACGAGGTGAAGAGAGCAAAATTGAGACTGAAGTCGAACAAAGCTGCTAGGGCTAGAGCTGGTTGGACCCATGCACCAGCTCATCTGTAGGATATGGTCGGAGGAAAGCATGCGTGATGAGTGCAATCACAGTGTCGTCTGTAAGGTCTTAAAGATAGAAAACCCCTTCGGTTGTGCAAACTGTCAAGGTGTCAGCCTAAAAGATCCTTTCCGTCGCATTGCTTAAGCGCCTAAAATTGTTCGTCAACAACATGGTAGATCTTTATCAGTATCTTTTCAGGCTGGGGAGGTCCAAAATTGGACAGATTTTTACTTTACGGCAGATTCTAGAATAAAATCCAAAAAGTACAGATCATCACGCACTACCTTCTCGTCGATCTTAAGGGTGCATATGACAGTGTGCATAGCAACTAGCTGTATAGTGCCATGCCTATTTTTCACATTCCTACCTGACTCATCAGATTGTGTAGGATGACGATGGAGAACTCTCGCTGCACCGACAAGGACGGTAATGTACTCACTGAGACCTTTAATGTTAAAAAGATGAAGCCGTCTTGTGACTTGTTCAACATTCTTTTTGAGAAGACCGTGCGGAACTCACTAGTCAGCACCAGAGGTATGACCTTCCCAAAGTTCGTTCAGCTGTTACCTTACGCCGACGACTTTGACGTGATTGGAGAAACACAGCGAGCCTTCAATGAGGCGTTTGCTGGAACTGAAACGGAAGCGGCGAAAATGGGTTTGGCGATAAATGATGGCAAAACGAAGAGAGAAGGACATACAACATCAACGTTTGGGACAGAGCGTAACACTAGGCAGCAGAGGTAATCAAGGCAATGGCGGTAAATAGGGACACCAACATCAGTGCCGAAATCAAACGCAGAACCACTATTGCCATTCGGTGCTTCTTTGGGCTCAAGAGGTAATGGAGCCCTTCGTCGAAGGTTCTAGCCTGGTTTTGTATAACAACTTTATTATCCTACTCATCCTTTACGCCGAGGTAATCTGGACGTTACTAAAAGCAAATGAGAAAGCCCTGAGACTTTTTGAGAGAAAAGTTCTTCGTACGATTTTTTGACCTTTTTGCGTCTTTATAAGAAGATTCAACGACAAATTTTATACGTTTGTCAAGTGTCTTCGAATACAATGCTTAAGACGGTTAGGCCTTGTCGAGCGTATAGACACCACTGCTTTGGCCAAAAAAGTCTTTGAATCTGAGCCATTGGGACAACGCAATAGAGGACGGCCTGGGTTGCGATGACGGACACAAGAGGAGTAGGACCTCAACCAACTTGGAGTGTGCAACTGGGGGCACAGATTTTGCTTACTGGAGAGGCATGTTGGTTGATGCCCAGGTCCACCCCGGACTGTAGCGCCAGTAAGAGAAGAAGAAGTGGACTCATGTAGTTTCTGATGACTTTTTTCAATGCACCCAAGGAAAGTACAAACATTTTGTGACCTGCTTACCACAGTGACACCTTTTGCTTGGATATTTATAAAATGTTTCTCAAGTAGGCCTTAAGTGGCACGGTTTAAGAAGTAAAACACACTTCAGGCGACCCTGCCTTTGTATGAATGAGTTTTCGAAACTACCAGACTATGGTTTGCATAAATTCTCTCTCATCCTACACATATACGTCTTGCACACACTTCAGTGGCGAGTGGCTTTATCATGAATTGCATCATTTTCTAATAGGAAATGTTGACCAGGCTCTTCAGAACATCAGAGATGGAATTTATTCAATGTTTGCTTACACCACCACACTCGCCTGTCATTTCTTGTTTCTGCGGTTAATTCCGAAAATTTCCATGTACCAGAGCACACGTCCAATCCAATACATCGGCATCGAATTCACTTATCGCAAAGTTGCAAAATCATGCAAGTCTCTTGCCAACAATCAGCCTTGTTATGGTTAGATATATCCAATTTGGTCCATCTCACTCAAGTCCCTCTTTTCCGGATTCGGGCAGGGAACGGATGCGGAAGAGTGTTCATTGTTCTTGGGCAAGAGTTAAGTGGCCACCCATCCCCTTGGTCTCACAACACTCTCCTAACCATGCTGTGGCCGCCTGTCAGTTAGGTCTGGCGGCAAATTATTTAATTCAGGCGCCTCCCCAAGGACGCACCGATTATTTGAAAACCACTCCAGCGTTCATTCCAGATTCAAATTCAACGATTTAAATTACATAGCCCTCGGCAATTCGAAGTCTCCATTCAACAGCTCCCAGTCGCATCTCTTGAAAACAGTCCAAAAATTACCCCAAAACATGAAATCTCCCTCATCTGACAACACCAGCAGCCAATTCGACTTAATTGCACTTGAAATCCAATAACCGGATCATGTCGCTTTGTTGGTCGTTGCTGATGTCTGGCTGTGGTGCCAAAAACTATTCCCTTCCCTCCACCGAGGGAGCGGAAAGAAAAGTTGGCTTATTGTGTGAATAAATTCCGCCATGGTAGTCATTTTTTATTGTAGCTGGACGTCACTATTAGGGAAACCCTGCCAGCCGTGGCGGTGATAGCAAGAGATACGAGTATAACTCGCCCGCCGTGCCTAACAAGTAATTACGTAACTAATGCGATAAAATATGCTCCAAGGAAGCTGGATTTCCCCCTTAATTTAGCCATAAAAGTGATAAATTGTTGCGAATTCTTTTTGCTCGTCGGCTGCTGAATGGACGGTGTCCGTGGACTGCTGCTCAATGTGGATGGAAGGGAATGAATAATATTTGTATCTTCAGTTTGAAGCCGATTTGAGTTTCCAGGATTACTGTGGATTCTTCGGGATACTATTAATCCGAACATCTTGTACTTCGAGTGATCCAATTATTTATATGTGTCTGTGGGTATCATCTTGTTGCGTTTGTGAATTAAAAAAAAAATAGTTGATCAAAGTTACAATATGGGTTCAAGTTTGAGGGATTGAGGGATATACGTTGACATTCACGTCGTCGTGTGATCCCGGCATGCCATAGTGGGAACGGCAATTGAAGATGGGGCGAGAAGAACTCGCTTGTCGTATAAAAAGTGTTCCATCACACTCCGACTAGGACACAAAATCCCGACCGTCAAAACTCCGCAAATAACATCACGGAATCAAATTTGACGTAGAACCGCATTCATCAACCGTCGCACAGTGGTGCCGCAGCGGAAAGATACGTAATACAATAATTTTCTCTGCCAAGTGGTATTGGTTTTTCGATTCTACATATTTGAAAACCAACAAAGCCAAAATTTGTTGACTTCCAATGGGTCATTTCAGTGTAGGACTAGCTCAAAGTTGGGACTTTGAAAATTACAAAATGGGCGTTTTTTTCAAAAAAATTCGATGTAACACATGTTTTAAAGGAGACCACAATGGAACATAAATTTATACTCATTTGAAGGGGAATATATTTAACCCTTAAACTGCATCAATAATTTTTTCATCTTAAGCACCAGTCTTCTACACCAGGCTCTTAATTAAGGCTACTGTTCGGGGGAAGTACTTTTATGTTTGGTGGAACATAACAAAAATGCTCCAGGAGGCTCCTTCTGGAAGATTATATTCTATTGTTCTCTATCGATGGTGCAAAATAAAAATGCACTTTTTTGCACTTTTGGAGAAGGAGTCGTTTAAGTGCAGCAATTTCGGGGGTTTTTTGGCATTTTTTAAAAATTTTCTTACGATGCTTGTTTTGCGCAAATATCTTCTTCTTCTTCTTCGGATGGCGCTAAAGTCCGAGGTGGACCTGGGCCTCAACCAACATGCCTCTCCAGCTAGCATGATCTCTTGCCAGCTGCTTCCAATTACGCACTCCAAGTTGGTTGAGGTCCTTTCCCACTTGTGTGCGCCATCTCAGTCTAGGACGTCCTCTGTTGCGTTGTCCCAATGGCTCAGATTCGAAGACTTTTCGGGCCGGAGCAGTGCTGTCCATACGCTCTACATGGCCTAGCCATCTTAAGCGTTGTATCCGTAGACGCTTGACTAGGCTCATGCCGCTGTACAGCCCATACAGTTCGTGCTTGAATCTTCTCCTCCAGATGCCATCAACGCAAAGAGAACCAAAAATCGCACGCAGAACTTTTTTCTCGAAGAGACCAAGGGCTTCCTCGTCCGCTTTTAGTAGCGTCCAGGTTTCCAAAACTAGACATGGCACTGTATAGCTCGTCTCTATGCACGCTGTCATACGCGGCCTTGAAATCGACGAATAGATGGTGGGTGTCAATTTGTACTTCTTGGGACTTCTCCTGAATTTGCCGCAAGGTCTGGTCGATTGTGGACTTCCCTGGCCTGAAACCACACTGGTAAGGACCCATCAGGCTGTTGACGAACGGTTTCAGGCGCTCACACAATACGGCAGAAAGTATGCGATGTTAAGGAGACTGATCCCTCGGTAGTTGGCACAGTCGAAGGGGTCTCCTTTCTTGTGGACCGGGCATATGATGCTGAGATTCCACTCATCGGGCATGCTTTCCTCCGACCATATCTCACAGATGAGCTGGTGTATGCACCCAACCAGCTCATCCCCAGATCATTCCCAGATCTCGATATTGCTATCTTGACCTCGTCTAAGTCGGGGTGACGGAATTCTAGTCTATTATCGTCCAAATTGAGTGGAATATTCTGCCTAACAGCGGAATTTGGGCCGTCATCGCCCTTTAAGATAACAGAAATGATATTTCCAGATTCTCAGCATTGATTGCGACTCTACTACGAGGTTTCCGTTTTGGTCCCGGCAGGCTTCGGTTCGAACCCTATATCCACCGGATAGCTGTTTCACCTTTCGGTAAAACTTCTCTCCATCTCTTCGACCGCGCGCTTCTCATAGACTCTCATTTTCCTTTTGAGAAGCCGGTTCTCTTCCCTTCTTTTCTGTTCGTAGAGCTCACGAACAGCTCTCGTTGTCCGATGCAGCGTTGCCTGGTAGGCCTCCTGTTTGGCTGCATGTGTCTGCCCGCACACGTCGTCAAACCATGGGTTCCTTTTAGGTGGTGACGTGAAACCCAGCACATCAGTGGCGGCCTCTTTGATGGCTTCTAGACAACGTTTCCATTTGTCTTCTATTGTTTGTGCGGGCAGCATCGAACTTCGAGATAGTTTCAGGGAGAATCGATCGGTAAGGGCTCTAGCGATCGCCTGCGATTGTAGCTTTCCGACGTCAAACCGTATCGGCCTATCTCGACTCCGTTGCTCTCTCGATATCCGGGTTCTTACCCTGGCTACAACAAGGTGAAGATCCGAGTCGATGTTTGCACCTCGGAAGGTTCGGACATCGAGAATACTGTAGCAGTGTCTGACGTCGATCGCAACATGATCAATGTGGTTGACGGTTGATTGATCAAGTGATCGCCAGGTCCCTTTATGAATGTTAAGATGTGGGAACCGCGTGCTGGCCACAGAGAGATTTCGCCCCGAGGCGAAGTCAACTAGCCTGAGTCCGTTTCCGGAGGTATTGGCGTGCAGGCTGTGTCTTCCGATGACTTTAGCAAAGACTTCTTCTCTTCCCAGCTGAGCGTTGAAATCTCCTAGAACGATCTTGGTGTCGTAGCTGGGGCATCGATCGTATGTCCTTTCTAGGAGGTGATAGAAGTCTTCTTTACTGCTGTCATCTTTTTGATCTGTCGGGATGTGGGCGCATATGAGGCTAATATTCCCGAATTTAGCCTTGATGGGGATTGTTATAAGGCGTTCGCTTATGTATTGGAAGCTTAAGTATTTTTGCTTAAGTCTGCATCGAACAACAAAACCGCATCCAAATAAGCGTTTCCCTCTCTCCCTGTAGCAGTCGCCGTGGTATATGTCGCAGTTTCTCACTTTTCTCTTGCCCGGCCCATCCCACCGCATTTCCTGGATTGCGGTAATGTCTGTTTTATAGCAGTCCAGACAAAAAAGGCGGAAGGGAAATATTTACACCTTATATTAAGAAGACTCGATCAATGTTATTTCGTTTGAAATCGCCTGAAAATTGTAGCAGAACACGAGGCCTTTTATTTTTGCCATAGGCGCTGATACTGATACCAAATGTTTTGAAGTAACGAACAAAATTTCATGACAAAGACTAGCTTTACAAAAGGTAGATGAACGAACGAACAAATCACCGTTGATAATCGTTGCCCTTCCGGTGTGTACAAAGAAGTTTCGGTTAATCTGAGAACAAATAACATTTGAAACAGTTAGCGAAGACATGCTCATCAGGCTAGTGCGAAATTTGCATTTCCTTCAAAACGTCCTCAACTATATTCCATGTTTTCTACAAAGAACATAATCAGTTCAAAGAGCCGCTCCTATTCAGTGAGATGTCTGGCAAAGAAACACGCTTAACCCACTTAAAGATAATACCAGATACCACCATGAAATACTTCAGTATTTCAAACTACAATGTATTTAAGCAAGGCAATCCGTCAAACTCACAAATTTCAACGCACAGTCTTTGAATAATCCACTTACTTGGATTCCGACAAATTCCTCTCAACTTTAAACAGTCCTAATTGAAGTTCGAGTGCTTTGTGGGAGCTCGTCATACGTTCCCCGAACAGGAACTCCGTCAAGTATGAGCGGTTGGAAAATAATCATAAACCGACATGAGGAACTATCTTCCACACCACAACGCTCAAAACATCTCTTAAACTTCGGGCACATTTTAAGTATCCAACATCACGCCAGAACTTTCATGTGAAGCAGCAAATTTTCAAAAGTTTCCAAGCGACGCTCAATGTGGGATTCAATGAGGCTCACACTCTCCACGATGACGCGCTGACAAGGAGTGTTCCCACACGAGAGATAAACATTCGAGGCAATTCAAGGTCCTCACCTAACAGCACGCCATTGGGAGAACCAAACCGAATTCTCCCCGACGCCACAGGGAGCCACAACTTATCAATCGATTGTTTTCCTCTCTGCGAAACGTAATAGTTTTACAACTGAATTTACTTTTACTTCCCTGAATGCAGCAGTCCTCGCCAGTCCCACAACTCCCCAGCTAGCGGAAGTTTTCAATTACAGTTTATGTTTCATTAAAAGTTGTTCCGACCAACCGTCATCGTGCCTTGCCTGCATGGCGTCTGCGAAAGTGTTTAGATGTGCCGGGCCTTCCTCATCTCACTTGCATCAAGATATGGTCCGTAGTGTCTCCCATTCGACTGCGGATTCTCGGCTCGTTTAACTTGAATGACACGGGCCAACTCCGTGTCGTTAGGGCATGTGATGTCGTAAAGATCCGTCAAGCCAATCGAACACTTACACGCGCCCCAGGTACCCTCGCGGTTTATGCCCCAATGACGAACAACAAGCGATTGCCCAATAAAACGGCAGGAGCATAAAAGAACCCCACAAAGGGGCATCTTCCCGAATAATGACAAGACAAATGACAAATTGCGGTAAATTAAATCAAAATTTCAAGGCAAAGAAAAAAAACGTGTTTGTGGCCCTATTGATTTGCATGCAAGGATCAGCGCAGGAGATGCTCCTGTTTTTGGGGTGAATTCATTTAAATTACACTCTTCCCCACCCCTACCCTACCCATCCATTGCGCCCAATTTAACCGAATTCAGGGGGGATGACGACGAAGAAGAAACGAAGTTCGAGCCGAGTCAATGCGAAGCAACACATACTCGTGTCCTCGGTGAAATGACAGACCTGTCCTACCAGCCCATTTGCCAGCCTTTACAGTTTACACCCATCGAACAGCAGCCGCCGCCATTCGGCCCCAGAGACGCACACAGCACTTTGTAGGAGCGCAACAGCAGAACCAGTAGCAGTTGTCGTAAAATTGAAATGAGGATTAGATGTGTAAAAATGTTACCCATGTACAGCAGTGGCTTGGGGAGGCATTTGCTCTGTCTGTGGCTGTGGCTGTGGCGGTGATACAACAGCCCTGCCACCACGGCACCGTTCCCAACAATAAAATTCCTTCAATTTACATAAAGCCAAAGAGGCCATAAACAAGTTAATATCACAAGGAGAAGGGAAGCGGAAAGATAGCAACAATGATACAGGGGACACCCCTCGCCGCCCATCCAACGAAAGTGCCCGAAGTTCTCCGAAATTCCAAAATGTCACATTCCTGCGAAGTCCTTCTACCTGATGATGCTGCTGCTGCTGCTGCTGTGCAGATGAATCGATTGAAGGGTCGGAAATGGAATATGTGAGAACGTCTACGGGAGCGGACTTTGTTCAAAGCGCCTTTGGGGGTGTTTTCAGAAATTGAGTTTTTGTACTTGCGGTAATGAGAAAAAAATTTTTCTCAGTTTTTTTTGTGTTCAACGTTTGACCATCCGAGGTTGCTTATGGGCTGTACAAAACGCTTAGCACAAGTGATATGCGTGGACAAGAGGGGCAACTTTGTCTTTTGAATAGTTTTCATAACTTCCTTCATCCTTTGAGGTGTTTCTTTAGGAGACTCAAGCAAGAAGTGGTTTCTTTTTTCTCATGGAGGCATTATCATACTACATGAAATGTTCCATTTTGCCATACGAGGGAATGGACTGAATTTAACTGATTCCAGCAGCCTAAATAACAAATTCTCAAATACATAGTCCCCAGCTATAAGTCTCCAAACTTTAAATGTCCGCTCTAAGGCTGCATATGGTCACTGAAATTGGCTGGAAAAGGACTCATTGTGCCCCTTTGCAATAGTTTTTCATTTTTTTAAAAATTCTGTTGTGCCAAAGCACAACATGTTGGCAAGTATATAATGACCTTGAGAGGGCCAAAGAAAGCATCGCATCATTGCACGTAAGTGGCTCTGGGGTGCTTTGGTGGCTTAGAGGTGGTTCAAGCTTTCGTATATCTGGATGCAAGTCTCTGCTTTGCATACCCCAAACAGAAAAATCCAATGATTTTGAATTCAGAGAATTTGCAATTCATTGTATTGAGGAAATGAAGTGTGGAATATTGTTATTAACTAATCTTGGTCGTCATGCGCTTTGTAACACGCTGTAGAGCCTTGTCGAAATGTCCACGTTCTCTGAATGAGTGTAAACGGTTTACATTCGCATTAGTTTTGATGCTATGGCCAAAAAATAGAGCGACAATTGTGGGTTATGGCGACCAAGACTATCATCATCGCTGCTGCCTGCCTTCTGGTGGCCATTGGAAGTCTCCATTTACGAAGGACCTCTCTGGCAAGTAAAGTCGGTTATCTGGTTTGTTGACATATATCTGGTTCAAGGATATTTTGAGCTCATGAGTATCTTCGATGCGGATTTCGTTCAATTCGAGCCCTCACTTTCTGAACCATTTCCGCCGATGTTTCTGTTATTTTGTGACCACTTCAATGGCGTTATCGACGCTGTCAGTATCACGGTAACGAGCTACAATTCGAGACACATATGATTTATTCACGTTGAGGTACATGTGGTTTTCAAACTAAATATAAAGCAATCACACTATCACGTACGAATGCACTCAAATGACAATAACTTAAAAAAGTGCGATATTTCATTTTTCGGTTTCATAAGAAAATTTTAATAAATACACACAACAATGCATTTTTGATAAAAATTGTAATTCTTTATAAAGTTTTAACCTTGCCATTAAGTGTGAAGAAAATATATTTTAAATGGCCGCCTCGAGAAGATTCGTAGCATGAAATTCTGTTGAGGTCATTTCGGATGGTAACTCGGACAAAATTTCAGTAATGTTTACTTTTATTGCGTCTAGTTTGGGGACTGTTCCCGCATATACAGTCATTTGCAGAGCCCTACAATTGATCACAGAGTCAACACTAAAGGGCGAATCGATTACTGAAGATACCGAGAATTTACAACTCCTTTGGACGACAACAATTGTTCTTTGTGGTACCAACAGTTTTCAACCAACTCCCGCTCTCCTTACTGAATATTAAGCCAGTATATAGCACTGTCGCCGTGGCGTAGTGGTAAGTGCATCGACCGCGGCGCAGAAAAGTCTGGGTTCGATTCCCGGCGGGACACCTAGCATTCTTTCACGGCACCACCTCTTTCGAGTTGCTGACAACACTCAAAGAGTATTAATTGTCTATGGAAAGCTTCTCAAATCTCGGCAAAAAACTGTAGGTCCCTTCTACTCGTGAAGAACAGTAGCATGCACAACACGAGTAGTTGTTGTAGAAGCTAGGCCCTGGCCCGTTGTGGGCTGTAGTGCCACTCAATTATTATTATTATATAGCAGAAAAAGATATCTAAAGAAGTATATTATGTTGTACATCATAAATTAGAACTCAGACGTAATCTTTATTCCAAAAACAAGAACTACTTTATATAAATCCAAACACCTTCTGAACAATCTTCTGCAGAAAAGTCACCAGGCTTCGCAGATCTTTAATTATCTTCATGTAAGTTAATGTCATGTACTCGTAACTTGCCGGTGCACTAAAGGACCTAAATATGCTACCGCAAATTGATGAAACCCTCTGAGAATCCTTAGGAGAAGAAGACCGACATCTCAAGGATCAGATGTCAAATATTTTTTGTGGATTTGATGAGAGATAACGCCGTAGGCTACATATCACAGAAGAAAAATTAAGTTTCCTGCCTAAATGGAAATTCAACGGCTCAGTCTTTGATTTGATAAGAGTTTGAAAATATGCACAAACCTTGAAAGTGAAAGCAACTTTAAGAAGCGAATGGTTATTCCACGTAGCCCTTTAAAGAGGGAATGTAAATGATGATCACAGATTGGGTTTAAATAAAACTGAGAGCCATACCTTTGAAGAGACAATATCATCCAAATGACAACATCAATAAGTTTCGCAGCATTCGATTCTCTTGACAACGTTTCACTTTAAACATGTTTCGCAGTTTTCGGGCTATAGCTTGGCCACAACCTGAGCAAAGTTTTTCTTTTGAATCGCTTATCATTCGACTTTATCGCTCAGAATTGGTGTCTAACCGTTCCTCCATTGGCATCCTCTAAGAAAAGCGAAACAAGGACAACATTCGGTCATAAAGCACACAAAAAAACAGAAACTTATGAAAAATATAAATTTAAATGCTTTGTTCTGTTATGAATGTTCCATTATTGTAAATGGCAAACACTCAACTAATATTGTGACACATTGAAAGACAGCTGAGTTTGGCAGGAATGAAATGTCTATGCTACCAACTTCAAAATACAAAATGAATGACTGTGCAAAAACCATGCCTCAAAAATTATAGTGCAAAAAAACTGAATTATCTTATTTATCGATTTAATGTTCCCGTTGGATGGACTTGGAGTAAGTAACAAATTCCTATAACGCAAACTTCTCTCATATACAAAATTCGGTTCATTTTGAAAAGATGGCGTCACCTGCGAGTTGTGTCCGACCCTGATAACGATTACCTCCTTCATTGGAAAGGTGTGACACTGACAAATCAGCAATAGTAAGTGCCTACCAGTGTCTGTCTAACACAACAACTTCTTTTTGCCTTTTCAAGAGTGTCTACATTTGTCTTAAATATACATCATTTGCGGGAAATTTTCATTCTCTTTTTTAATTAGAAGAAAAATGCATCTGAAGCCCATTTAATGCTTGAAGAAGTTTCTGGTGAATCTCCTCCGTCCGATAAATCATGCAGAGAGTGGTTGTGATGCGTCTTCAAATGTGGTGATTTTAGCGTCGAAGACAATGAGCGTCTTGGCCATATCAAAAATTTTAAAGAAGATGAATACCAGAATAGCATCCTTGCCAAACTCCCAGAACCTTTGGGAGTGACTTAGCAAACTATTGCCGTAGGGTTAGGCAAATTAGGATTTATCAAGAAATTTTTTATGAAAATTTTGCGCCGTACGTGCTGAAACCGAGAGATGTCAGAAGGCCATTATTCACCTCGGAACTGCTTCTTGAAAGACCGCAAATGAAGGGATTTCGCACCGGATCATGACTGGAGATGAAAAATGCATATACTACGGTAAACGCAAAAAGAAGAAATACTATGCAAGGCCTGATAAATTCGTTTCATCAACGTCTGCATCGACGCTAGAGGAAAACATCCACGGTTCAAGAATCATGCTCTGCATTTGTGTGTGGTATCCTATGAGCTTCAAATCTAGACCTTGCCATTCATGGGAAACATTGTGAATTACAACCAAAGTGTATGAGCCGTTTTGACCAGAACCGATTACAAACGACCGAAAGACATGACAAGGTAATTTCGCAACATGATAACGCTCAGCTCCACATGGCTGTAGTGGTCAAAACTTATGGGATGTCTTACGCAGACTCTTTCTGACTACTAGACTTTTTGACGGATGCAAAACGATTTGACAGAGCACTGAATCGGGTCTTTTGAAGAAACCGAAGAACGGCTCAATGATTGGGTCGATGTCAGCTCTATATGGGTTGACGGATTGTTCTGATTCTTCTGCATGATACGTTTTAGAATTTCGAGATATTGCGATAAGCTGAGTCTTGAATTTGTGTTTGAGTTTTATTGTCCCAAATATATTACAAGAGAGATTGAGGTACAAAAATGAATATCCTCAGCGCCTTCCAATATCCCAATAGAGTTATCCCTTCCATGCTGGATAATATCTTGAAGCGGTTGAAGAAAATCCATGCAAGATGCCAGTTGGCCTTACAATATTAGCCTACTCGTAACTGCAGACTTTCAAAAGAAAACCAAAGAAGAACGAATTTCTCACAAATGTAAGGAAGCATCCGCTTGAATTACCAACATCCTACACAGCCGTGACAGGCACCTTTGAGCTCTTGAGAGGCCCAGTCAAAAATGAAAGCCCACCCAATTATGTTCTCAGTTCAGATTGAGGTTCAAAGAGCACCTCCTGTGATCCTTGTCCGACAAGTCCACCAGCGACCTCATTCCCATGTTCCCGTGGCTACTCAGAATCCAAAACTGTCTTTAGAAATTGGGATGAGCCAACATTGTCCCCTGTAGGCTTAGGTTCTCCGTCACTTCGGTCTGTTCATCAGAAAATAGTTCTTTTCCATTAGGATTGCATTGCTTTTCGGTTGGGTAGCGCCCTTCACGAAATCCCGAATAAGGCCGAGAAGTTGTAAGCTTCTCCTTCACCTGGGTGACCGCTTGTACCATTTTCGGAGATCTGAGCCCAAGGCTTGGACATGCTCAACTTAACACGCCTCAGGACATTTGTGATTTCACCTTAACATTAAAACAGTCCGATAACAAGTGTGTGATGTTGCAAAACGATTTTTGTTCTTTTCACTTGTGTGTGTGACACAAAGTTCGATCAGAATTCGTGTCAAATTGTAAGGCATGGGATAGATTTCAACAAACAAAGGTCCCCTTTCCGCTTCAGGGAATGGCACACGAAGATGGAAAATCATACAATCCAATCCGCCCCTGGGCACCTCGGAGATAACAACCCAGATCACATATAAAATCCCGAAGTAGGTACGGCCACCCGGTTCCTGGGCACCATAACAAATGGCAATAGTTTTCCAGCCCCCAGGAGACTCGAAATGTGCAATCAGACGTTAACACGTCCCGAGCACACTTACCTTGGGTGGATGGGATGCAAGGGTTGACGGTGGTCTCGGGTCTATGTAACGCTCCTCTCAATAACGTTGTCATTCAAATAAACCCCGTCGCCACTGCCAACTATTCGTCGACTTGGGTTGTCCCTCACAGGTGTCAAGTGTATACCTTACGCAAACTTTCTTTCTAAAACCAACACATCCTATACTCGGAGTGTCAGGTGCCTTCGGGATGAATTGGGTTGAAACTGTTCCCTCGTTTAAATTTTTTTTTTCCTCATAATTAAAGGATTCAAATCCATAAACCTGGTAAAGTTTGTTTGCAAGGATCCGCACGAATGCAGTGTTGTCCTGCCGCAAGCACGATTAGAATCGGGGCTAGGTTGATAACAAAATGGCTCGGGGGTAGTTAAAGACGGTATGCAAAGGTGAGTTTCAAATTGTTGTTTCGTGCTCCTGTTGGTGGTGTTAAACCGCTTGTCGTGTCCTGTGTGCAATGATGGCATGGCGCGTTAATGTCAAGCGCTGAGATTAAGTCCGCAATCCATCATACTGATTTGGGTTTTACGACGGCCTAAATGTTAATTGGTAGTAAATTTGAAAGAAGCCTTCAGGTGGGTGGCTGGTTGACAAGGGAATACCGCATCCGATAAAGGACTTGTGTAGCTGTCGCCTCAGATTGTTAAATGTCCCTCAGGTCAATGTGGTGGGAAGGAGAAGAAACACATGATGGTTTCTCCACTTTTACAAGACTGACAAGACTGACAGGGATATTCATGAACATAGAGAGGCATCGCTTAAAATTTTAAGACTCCAATATGCATGAGCGCAAGTCATCCAAAAACGCACAGAATTAGGTTCTTTGTTCTTGGCTTGAGGTGTTGACAAAAATGAGATTTGATACCAATCAGTTTGAGGTGTTGGTCGTCCTTTTGAAGCAAATGTTTGAAGTGATTGTCCAAAGAAAAATTTCGCAAGCAGCTAGCTGCCAGAAGTGGTTGCCTACACCTTGATTGGAAGCGATAACACAATGATTGTGTCTTCAAGTTCTTACGTCGAAAAATGTCAGTACCTATTGCAATACTGGGAAATTCTAGTGGATATATCGTTGAGCCTGATGACAACAGCCAAATGGACTTTTCGAACGAAAGAACATTTAAAGTGCTCATAGCTAACTTTTATCTTCTTCGCCCAGGTCGGGGATGTACCTGGGACTCAACTAACGTGCCTCTCCTCCTATCCTCAGCCGACGGGGTCTCTCGTCACCTGCCTCTAATTTCGCACCCCAAGCTTTTGAGGACCATCTAAACTTGTGTGTACCATCCCACATCTCAAGGCGGAATCTATTGTGTTGTCCTAACATCGTAGAGTAGAATTCTTCGTCCAGTCTTCTCCTTCTGATGCCATCAACGTTAACAGGATAGAAAATCGCAATCCTCTCGCAGAGATCAAAGGATTCCTCGTTCGCTTTTAATTTAATATTCAATTTTCTGCATCATAGAGCAAGAAGCGATGATGAAGATGTTTCACAAAGTCAACTTGATGTTTCGAGAGGAGGCTTTGTAACTCAATTGAGCCCAAAGAAATATCGGTAGGCAAGATTGATTCAACACTTGTTGCCGGTACTATCGACCGAGGTAGACTTTGACAACCTCAAAGTGTTTGCCTCCCATTGTGACACTTATTCCGAGGCGCAGGCTCAGTGCGTTAGTCCTTGACGACAACAAATACTATATTTTTTCCCCGTTTACCGGCGGACTCAGTCTTGTCACCTTGTTTTGGCTCCCGCAAGCTGCTCATTTTCGATTCCCTATATTTCTCCAATCACGTCAATGTCAGGCTAGTAAGTCAGGAGCTGACCAGACTATAAGAAGATCGTGTCCCTGGTATTCACTTAAAAGTTTCGCACAATCTTCTCGACAATAATGTTGAATACGTCACAAGGCAGCACATTCTCTTGTCTAAAACTTGTTTTGAGATAAAAGTTCTGGATGAGTTCGCTATACAATATAGGAATGATGAAATTAAACATGAAACTGTATATTTCCTGTCTATGGTGAACTTCCGTGTCCTTAAACTAGACTTATATGGACCTATCAGAATTTTTAAGAATAGCTTCAGACACTCACATAGAGCGTAGCTAACCAAAAAGTGAAAAAATTCCAATAATTTGGTTGACATTTCGGTTAAAATTGAGAGCCTCTGTAGCGGTACTCAAATTCAAAAACCACCCTGATACTACCCAAAAAGTACAACTAAACTGACATGACCTGTGTGATGTGGCAAAGGACCTCGAAGGGCTAACGTGCACTCTATGGTCTGGGATTTAAGTTTCACAACGTTCCAAGATTTCTTTGCCTTTTGTAGTCGAATTATTGAAGATCCTCCCTGCCGTATTGTGCGAACGTATACGTTCCAACAGGCCGGTTAAGTTCACAATTGACTAGATCTTCACTTTACGACAGATTCTGAAATGACACAAGAAAATCAGTTAGACACGCACCACCTATTCGACGATCTTGACGTCGCATAAGACATCTTACAGAGACACGAGCTCTACAGTCACTTGCCTAGTTACAGTATTCCCATCAAGCTCTACAAATTGTGAAGATGACGATAGAGAACTCTCGTTGCTACGTCAATGTGGGGAACAAACTGACAGATACTTTCAATGTCAACAAAGGTTTTAGACAAGGCGACGCACTGTCATGTGACTTCTTTAACATCATCCTTGAGAAGATCGTACGTAACTCACAAGTCAACACCAAAGGCACGATCTTCCAAAAGTCAGTTCAATTGCTAGCTCACGCCGACGACATAGATGTGATTGAACGAACACAGCGAGCCGTCAATGACGCGTTTGCTGGCATTGAAGCGGAAGCGGGTAAAATGGGTTTGGTAGTATATGAGGGCAAAACGAAGTACATGCTGTCATCAAGGAAGGACAGACAACATCGGCGTCTCGGACAGAGCGTCACACTAGGCAGCAGAAACTTCGAGGTAGTCAAGGACTTCGTCTACCTCGGCTCCGCGGTAAATAGGGACAACAACATCGGCACCGAAATCAAACGCAGAATCGCTTTTGCCAATCGGTGCTTCTTTGGGCTTAAGAGGCAATTGAGTAATAGAGCCCTCTTTGGATTAACTTGGACTTGTATAACAAGTTGATCATCCTAGTAAACTTTTACGAAAGGAAAATCTGAACATTACTAAAATGCAAATGAGGAAGCCCTGAGGGAAAAATTCTTCGTGCGATTTTTGGACCTTTTTGTGTCTGGATAAGAAGATTTAACGACGAACCGTATAGGCTTGTCAACGCTTAAAAAAAGCTAAGCCATGTAGAGCGTTAGCAAACCATTGCTCCGGCCCAAAAAGTCTTGAAATCTGAGCCATTGGGACAACGCAACAGAGGAAGGCCTAGGCTAAGGTGGGGCACACAAGTGGAGAAGAACCTAAACCAACTTGGAGTGCATAACTGGCGGCAGCTGGCGAAAAATTGTACTGGAGAAGCATGTTGGTTGAGGCCCTGGTCCCTGGTGATTAGGAATAAGTCGTCTTTCTTCCACAACCGGGCTTTAACGTCTGAGTAATATTCATTCGAACACTTTAGACATATCGGCATTCAGCCACTTTCCACTGACTAAGGACATGTGTTAATATAAAGGCGGCGTTAATTAGGTAGAGAAACATAAGAAGCGCTTTCTGAGATAATTCTTTCAGAACTTCTGGGTTTGGGTTTGAGGTTTTTCAATTCTTCCTTAAGTTCTGTCAAAGTAGCATTTCTTATACAAAAATGTTCATTATTTGTGTTTGAACCGTAGGAGTTTACAGGAAACGTTTGTCCGTCGCGTGATTTAAACGTTGCTGCTTTCTCTTTATCTTCTTTTGCCCACTCGTATTGATTTTTCCGAATTGGGGCCGCATATGGTTGAGGTTTTCTTAAGCCTTTGGCTGCTTTCCAGAGTGAGTAATGGGTATCCTTTTTCACTGACAAGCCTGCCAAGTAGGTATTTAAACTACTTAATTTTCGCCTTCAGAAGGTTAAACAGTTGGTTGAGGCGAGTCTTATGCTGTCGGGTCTGCTGTCACTTCTTACCTCAGCCTTACGCTTCTCTCTTACTAAATCTTGTATTTCCGATGGATATCGCAATACATGTTTGATCGTCGTTTTTCTAGCGAGAGGTGTATTGCTCCACGCAGCGCACTGTATTACTTCCATTTCTAAATCGTATGCTGTTCTCAGCGGTAGTTTAAGTTCGATATTATCTTGTAGATGATTTTTAAATGCTTGCCAAATCGTACGTACGTGGAACTTCCTTTTTTACAAGGGTACCGCTTACACATAGTACAATGGGAGAATGATCTGAATTAAGCTCAAAGCTTTCTTCAATTCGTATGTAGTTTCGAGAAACACCTTTTATGACAAAGAAATCAACAACGTCACGTATTTTTGTAAAATCCGACGCCCAATAGGTTGGTTTTCCTGTCGATTAAAAATCACAATTTAGTTTCACACCAGGTCTTTATAAATTTCTGCCTTTTTGTGAGATAAATCTTGATCCCCAAAAGGGGTGCTTCGCATTAAAGTCTCCACCAATTACGAAAATTGGGCCTAGAGTGTGGAAAATTCGTTCGAGCTCCCTTTAATCGATTACACTACGCGGAGGGCAGTAAATGGACGCGACGTTAAATGAGTAATGTTTATTTTTTACACGAACCCTATTTAATTGTACAATATGCCGAGCATTGGGGACGCAAGTTGAGTCTGCGCTTTTATTTCAGCAGTTTTCGATCGAGTCACAGACGGTTTTAAGACCTACTTCCTTTGTTGCCGATTTTGGTTGTTGACGGAGTTTCAATTTGTTTTGATCTCGTCTTTTCTGAAGCTCTTTTGCTTCTTCGCAGAAACGATAGTTAGCCGGATGATTTCCTTTAGAGTTAATACCAGTAACTCGTGTAGTCTTACTTTCGTTACATTCCGTCGACAGATGTGCGCCGGTACATTTGACACATCACGGATCTTTCTGACAATACTTTTGAGTGGTTGAATCCCTGAAAACGTTTGCATTGTGGTATTGATTTCGAGTTCTTGCGCAAGGCTTCTATTTAACGGTCACATTTAGAATTTTTTTTGTCTATAAATTTTGTCTATGCCTTCACATTTGTCGAAGCTTAGCATGAAAAGGGGTAAACTGACACGTGTCACAGTTTCGGGTCCATCTGTCATTTGTTTCCTACTGCATAATAGATTAGCAGCGTCTACTACTTTCAGGCCCTTTTGTTTCAAGTCCTCAATAATATCTCCTTTTGGACAAGACGCATGGAGTCCTCTTGCTATGACAGTCAGATTGGATTGTTGATTTTAGAATAGAGTGTAACTTATTGTACACTGGTATTCCGAGAACGTTAATTGGCGGCGGTGCCCGTTCTTTTGGTAACTTAGTTTCGTGGTTAATAGTAAGACGTACATTTTCTGTCTTCTTTATTACCTTCACTTAGAATGATCTCAAGAAAAGAGGACTTAGTGCCCTAAATCATAGGAGGGTTTCATCGGGTCTTTCTTAAAAAAACTCTTCACGATACTTCATACAAGAGGAAGTGACAAACGCCTCTTACTTACGTTGCTCGTACAAAGCCCTCTTTAAAGAAACGGGGACGTTTGTTAGGTGCAAACTACTTTGATGATTTAAGCGAACAAATGAAGTCAGTTTCAGTCGCTTTTTAAAATGAAACCATTAAAACAAACCCTTACGGGATGAAGTTGATCAAGAGTGTCAAACTTTAACGACTCAGAAGTGGTTCAGCGAAAGCATTTGTTTCTCAGCATGCGTCCACCTTATTTAACAACCTCCAGGAGTACATCACAAATTTCCGCTTTAATGGGAAGAACTTTTATTCACCAAAAAATATGAGCCTGCCATTGAACGTTCGCTACTGCGATGGTGTCTATTTCCAAGGATCAGCAAAGTTAAGAATCACACTTCCTGACATAAATAAATGGGAACAAGTTGTCGCTTAAGAACATTTCCTACGCATTCCTAAATATATGACGCACGCTTCTGTCCATCGCATCCCGATGTGTGTGTACGTCCAAGGGCATCGATTGACATTCTTTCCCCGTTCTATTCTTTCCATCCTGCGGTTCAGCATATTCAAAACGACATACCTGACCATCTCATCTATGTATACCCACGCAGCCACAGCACTGAAAGTGGTTCACCCAGCTCAACGACATTATGGCATCAATTTCCATATAGTTTCCTAGAAATATGACATTTAATACAATTTCGTCCCTTTTCAGATCACTTCCTCTCTCCTCCATATATTCACATCCGCATCCCTCTGTGTGTCGTTCGGAGGCATCAGGAAGATTGTCCGCATAAGAAAAGCTCTCTGCCGACATTGTTTCCCGCAGTGAAAATCGAGAAGAAGATCCACGAAATGAACACGTACACACACACGCACATAGAGAAACTGCTGTCCCTCTGCTGAGGAGTCAAGTTCGGAGAAGAAGGATTCCTTCTTGCATAATAAATTCCTATTTTCTTTAGATGATAACCGAGGATATTTCACTAGAGCAAAAAATAATGGTATCCGTCGCCCCCCGCAACAGACTCTACATCCAGCGAAATGAATCCACTTCGTCTTCATCCCGGCGATACATTTGCAATATTTCGTTCAAAGACAGAAAGCCAACAGCCAGCCCGGTTGAGGACTGTGCGGATGATAAATATCCTTTCATGCAGTTAAATTGATACCAATTCCACCATCCAGCATCCAAATTCCCGTCAGTCGCCCTTCTCTCTTCGTGTGGGATGTGTAAACTGAGCACTAGTTAAGTCAGAGGGGCTCTTGATGTAATGTACTCCCTTGTATGCATGTGTTTCTGCCCTCTGGCTCATATTTTTTGGTTCATGAAATTTTCAAAGAATCGCTTTGGTTCCCTCTTCAACGCCTCGTGTCAGCAGCAGTGACACTCGCAGTCCCAATTCGTCGGGCATCCCTTTTCCGGTTCGAACAACACAACGGACGTGTGTATGCAAACAAATATGTCCCGAGGAGCCGACATTTAAGTGTGTCCCCGAAGCTGTGCTTTAAACCTAGCTCTTCGTTGCTGCTCATCATCTATTCGTCTGTTCAGTGAATAAAATATGTAATTAGGAGCAATCCTTTGAGTGAGGAACTACTGCCTAAAAGCAGTTGTTTTCCTGCGTTTTCCCACTTCTAAGTGTTCATATGGTTGTACGCAGCTTGGTATTCATGCGTGTAAGACTGTGCGGTAGCAGTATCCTTTTGAACTTCTTCCCACATCATGTCGGTGGATCTGGATGGGTGGGAAATTGTGGACACGGTTGCTGAATAATTTGGGTGAAATTCTCTGACGGCAGACCAAGTGGAAACTGAAAGAAAGCCTGTGCGTAGTATGACAGCGGTGAGATTTTCCAAGTGTCACAAAGTTGACTGCATCAAGTATGCATATTCTTGTTAGGCACGGCAAATGATTATCCGGTGACTCACTTGTCAGTTGATCCCTTATGTAGGCCAACGGGTGAGATCAAGAGACCGTCGTAGCATTTCAAAGTATGAGGCTTGTTAATCATTCCCAAATTGTGAAGAACTTCATCTTTGTGTTGACTTCTCATGACTATAAGACTCCCTGACGAGCATGCTCAATGTGGGCACTTGTATGCAACAGGTCAACTGCCAGGAGGGGTTCAAAATCTTGATATGCCTACAATTTGCAGACAAAGTTAAACCACATCACGAAAAGGCAATCCAGAGGCCATACCATAAGGTGGTGCACTCTTCCCCTTTCTACGAATTCTGGTATTGACGAACGGATTATGCCGACGACTTAGCTGTCATAAATACCATGAGCGATGTGATGAAATCAGGTCTGAGTAGAATGGTTAACTGGATCAACTATGTCGAGCTGAAGGTCCGTTCAAGACGAAGCTCCTCACGAGGAAATACGGAGCGCCGAGTTTATCCACCCAAAACTATTTCGGTGTTTTTTTTGGACTGTTTTTGGATTGGAAACCAGTTGTTGTCCATCTTCAAGGCTCCTTGTTCGAAGAGAACAAAAGAAACGACTGAGGTCTGAATTAATTTTAGGTAAGCTCCCAAACAGGAAGGGGCAGTGATCTGGGAATGCTTCACTAGGGAATCATCACTTCCTAGAAACGAAAGTTATAACAGCAATTTACCTCCGGGGTCCGAAAAATGCATAAGAGCCTCTGCACTGGAGTTTTATGGCCTGACATGCGGATTTACTTTTCAAATAAACAATGCTCTTTCCATACAGGCAGATTTGAATATATGGAATTGCGTTTTTTAATACAATACAAAACCATCAAGCTGGAACTTTTAAGTCATATTTGTGTTCTTTTTTAATTTCTGAGTACTTCAAAAAAAATTGGAAGAAAATAGTTTCAATGCATGAAGTCATAAATAATAAATTGCAGATCTCAGTAAACAAACTTAAGGTTGTTAACCATCCAAAGACAACTGAAGAAGGCTAACATATCCCAACCTGGAAGACCATACCTGCCCCCAGACGGGAAAACTTCTTTAAATTTATCTTTTGACAATGTCCTCTTCTTTTGCTTTCAATGGCGCTACGGTCCGAAGTGGACTTGGGCTTCAATAAACACGCCTCTCCAACTAGCACGATCTCCTAGTTCGTTGAGGTCCTTTTCCATTTAGGTGCGCCATCTCTAGGCCTAGACCATCCTCTATTGCGTTGTTCTAATGGCTCGAATTCGATTATTTTTCCAGCCGAAGGAGTGGTGTTTATAGCATCTACATGGTTTAGCCATCGTACGCATTGTATCCGAAGACGCTTGACCAGCCTATAAAGTCGTTGAATCTCCTACTCCACATGCCATTAACGCAAGCAGCACCAAAAATCGTACGTAAAATTTTACTCTCCATCCAAGTTTTCGTAAAGTAGAACTATGATGTTCGAGGTGTTATACAATTTTGTCCTTCGAGAGAGGTCTCTATTACTAAATGCCTTCTGAGTCCAGAGAAGTAACGATTGGAAATGCGTGATTTTGCGTTTGATTTTGCAGTACTAAAAAATGTTTAAAATTCTATTAATAGCGGAGCCGTGGTAGACGCAGTCCTTGACTACCTCACAGTTTCTGTAAGCTATGCATAAAATTTAAGCACTGTTCTTATTGAGCTCTGTTTTCAACAAAATGGCGCTACGATGTACGTGAAACAATGGACCTTATGCGAAATCATGGTAAGCACTTAATTTCACGTTTTGCAAAGCTTAACCGTTTGGATCGTGGAATAACACAACTTTGGACTATTTTCTCTTCAAATATTCATAGTATCAAATTTTCAGGAACAAGTCAGCTATAATTTAAACTTTGGAAGCCAACATTACGCGTACTATCTATGCCATACCAGTCGCTATGCTCGAACAGTTCAAAATAGAAGCTCCTAATTGGAGCATCCCAGACGTAATCACAGCCAATATTTACATGATATCGTTTTTAAAAAGAAAATGTCATAAGCAGTTCTTTTAAACAGTTCTAAAATTTTTAAGTTCACTCACAAATTTATGCGATTTATTTTACATTGTAAAACAAACCTTACAATGAACCACCCTTCAGAACGTTGAAAATAGTTGTGACCACATTCTCTGTTCTATGAACGATCATCAGTTTGTCTATGCACAGATAGAGTTGAAGGCCAACGTGTGACGCATGACGTCCATTGTTCGTAACCGCCGTTATTCATCCCAAATCCATTGTCCACTGCAGACAATGAAGAGCAATTCATTTCAACATTCAAAAACAAACATTTTCCTCCCACCCAAGCAGAAAATAATAACAAGGCACAGTTTCTAGCTGAAAAATTGTTCACTTTTCCACTCAACCATCCATCACATGTTCATTAGGAAAGGTTCTGCTTTGTACATTCTCACAATTGCGCTCCGCTGCTTTTGATCCTCGGTGCGGAGAATGACCGCATCACCGCATTAATAAAGAGAGGGTTTCGTGTTCATTGTGCTCTGTTCAACATTTCGCAAAAGGCAGATAATACCCCTAAGTCCCGCTTCAGACATCAGCAATCATGTGATCCACATTCTCTGCACTAATCACTCGGGGCATCATCATTAAGCTTCTGCCGAGCAACAGTCAAAAACGGCAGCAACAGCAGCAGCAGCAGTCAAAAGCGCTACACAACTCAAAACCTTTTCCAACGAATTAAATTCTAATTAAGTCGTTTTCCCCAGAAGGCCGAAACTATTCCCCGTCCGAAATCTATTATTCATTTCGCATCTCTATCTGCCGACGTATGTGTGTGGTCGGTCGGTCTGAAATCGGATTCGTGCGGATGCGTCCATTATTTTAATGCTTGTACTTTGTGGGTTAATTTCTCGGGGCCGACTGCCTTGAGACAAACAACCTCAAATGTTAAGTACACACAAAAATTTCAATGTCCCCCCGCCCCCATCACGTTTTCGATGTAAATTTCCCGAAATTTGCTCTCAAGGGATGAAGGCTGAGACTTATGTGCCCCGGCCGTGATCGTTTCTGGGTGAACAGTACTGGAAAACTTCTCAACATGACAGCTCTCATTTTCACTCTCTTGATGTCGGGTTCATGCAAGCAGAGCAGGACCCAAGAGCCGTAGAGGCACTACATCCCGTCGCCCTACACGCTACGCAAAGCATTTATCACACGTGTGTCGAGTTGATGAATACATGGGTAGACATTGATTAGGGATAAGAACATCTCTCTGCCCACGAACAACAATTGCGTCGGGGGTCGACAGCACCATGCACGCAAGATGATGGGTTTAATGGGCCCAAATTTCAGTTTTTAACCACACCTACGGCCATGTGAGTGATGCTCTCACGCCCCTCTCTCTCACACCGCCTTGGGAATTGTTAGCATGCGGCGGCGGCGACGGCGGTGCGAGGACCCTTTTTGTCAGCTGAAGGGGGCGAAAAAAAAACATCAAACTTTTGTGGGTTGTTATACTTCCTCTTCCGCCTGTCCTGTTATTTCCCCCCCGCTTCGGCTTTTTAATAAGATTGAGTGCGGAGAAATACTTAACGTTGCTAAGTTGACATATGGCCCGATTTCGTGGCTGGGTGTGGTGATTTTCCCCTTTTTTCTGTGTCTTCCTAAAAGAATTTCTTCGGCAATGGAACCCTTCAGGCATTTCCGAGGGAGTTGTGCCTCGTTTAGTGAGTTGAGATATCCCAAAAGGTGTTTGTGTCAGGAATTAAAATAAAATCAACCCTCGGTGGGGGTATTAAGTTTGACAGGCGTGCAACTTAAGGAACAGATTGGTCAGGAGGACGTTTGTTGTCATAACTTATCATGAAGAAATGCCAAAGTCGAACTTTTACTCTGTGTGTGTCAGGGAGGGAGAAACTTCCTGGAAGTTGGGCTTTTCGAACTTGAAAAAAACGGCCACAGAGCGATGTAGAGATTCTTGGAAAATAGATGACAGGCGATAGAAATTCGATTTAATTCTGCAAATGTGGGCTTCTTATGCGCTGGTACCGACAAGGGTCACTTTTCACACTCTCTCTCTCTCTCTTCATCCAAGAGGAAGGACATATTGATGCAATTTGTTTCCAGTTCTAAAGGATAATCTCGTTTGATTAGTTCTTGGTAATGAAGAGATCCTATCACCGTAACACCTGGAGCTACCTAAGTAACATTATTGTTCGGTGAAGGGCAGCACTTGAGCTTCTCGTATTTCTGGAAAAATGATAAAAAATTACACAGGAACGACGGTGTCGACGCATCACATAACCGATTGGTTTATGATTTCTTTGCTCCCGTGATGGTTATAGCCAATTCTACGACAGGCTACAATCAATTTCCAATTCTTAAGTTTCTATTCCATTCGTTCTCTAGAGGTATTGAAGCAGAATGTTTATCTGATGCATCAGCATCTCTTTTACGATTTGTGAATTTCCTGAGCCCCATATGAGGCAATTTTCTTTGGTAGTTTTTTTTTTCAAAATCAGTGTGTATTGTTCGTCGTTTCAACATCAAAGAAGCGTATTTCAATTTTATGATGATCATCGGCATCTTACCACCGACAAACCGTGAACCACAATGATGCACAAGCCTCTCGACATCAATAACGCTTCAACAACCTTCAAATTCCTTCATGGACAGACCTAAAATAATAGTTTAGCGAAACACTTCCGTAAATGGCCAATATTCAACTTATGTCGTGATACTTCAAATAACAGCTTCATTTGGCAAAGTGTCATATACCACAGCTGCAAACTCGAAACCACGATATGAATAAGTAACTGATGTAAAGACAACAACGCCTCTTCGACCTGGTCGATCGACCAAAAATATCGCAGCAGTACGTAATGATGTCGCTCAAACTCCATCCACCTCATGTCGACACTGAGCTCAGCAATTGGTGTTTTCAAATCTACTATGCAGCGAATTTTGACGAAAGATTTGCATCTTCATACATGCAAAGTTCAACTGACTCAGGAACTGAAGCCAGCTGACCATGCACAGCGAAAAAGGTTCGTTAATTGGGTATTGAAGAGACAACATGAAAATGCTGATTTTGCCGATAAAATCTTGATGGCTTCGTCAATAGGCAGAATTGTCGCATTTGGCGCAAGGAAAGTCCTCGAGTGATTCACCGGAAGCAAATGCATCCTCAACGTGTCACTGTGTGGTGTGGATTTTGGGCTGGAGGAATCATTAGACCTTTTCTTTATGAAAATGAGTCAGGTCAAGCGCAAATAGTCAACGGTGTTCGGTATCGTGAAATGATAACGAATTTTTTCGTGCCTAGAACTGAAGAAATGAATGTGGAGGGGATGTGGTTTCAACAAGACGGCGCCACATCTCATACAGCCAGAGAAACAATTCAATTGCTGGATCAGTCATTTCCCGGTCGTGTTATTTCGCGTTTTGGAGACCAGAATTGGCCGCATAGGTCGTGGGACACCACTGGCCTTTTTTCTTTGGGTTTTTTTGAAGTCGATGGTTTATCCGACGACTCAAGCCTTAAAAGAGGAAATTGGACGAGGCATTAATGAGATACCGCAGCATTTATGCAAAACGGTCATTGATTTAATTTCATTAAAAGATCGCGTATGTGCCAGCAAAGCCGCGGCGGTCCGATGTGTTATTCCACACATAACATCATCCTGTCGACTTTACGACATTATAAAGAATTCACAATTTTTTTTTTTAAATATCTGCGTTTTATTTAAAATTTAAATCTTGCGTTCTTGTTGGGGCACCCTTTATAAGACACAGAAAAAAAGCTTTTCATCAGCTGCATCATGTGCATCATGAGGGAACATTATTCCATTATCTCTGTCTTAAAACCCACTATATTTCGCTAGCCAAGGTGAGCCCAACGATCCCTTAAAAAATTGAAAGGTCTTCATACCTAAGAATAGGTATGGAAGTAAGTAAAAAAGGCTCAATGCAAGAAATGTCTCTTGTGACCGTCTGGGCTCATTGTGTGTACGATTATAAAAAAAAAATACCTGCATGAGAATTTCTTAAGAATGGGTCGCTGAGCTCATGAAAGAAACTTGCCTTAACATCAATGACCCGCCGTTCTTGAGGTGCTGGGCAATCCCAGGGAAAGTTACATCCTCCTCAGAAATCGTTCGTCGAAAGGCCTAATCTCCTCGCCATTACACCAATCTTGTACTGATCAGTTAAAACACCTACCAAAAAGTGTTTAATTTGGTTGTTGTTTGTAATAATCGATTCTAATCTGCATAGCTTATACCAAGGCCATAAGCAATGTAATATGATACAGCCTCGTCTTGCTCTCATCTATCTCCAGACCCATTTTAGCCGCTTTCGCTTCAATATCTGTAGGACATGATTGCCTGATCTGAGCATATAATTCTTGAGGTTAAGAATCAGATCCTTTGCCAGTACGGTGAAAGAAACTTTCCCACAAATGAATGTGCAGTCATTCAGTCATTCATGAAGTAAGGGCCAGATTACAAGGGGATCCACTGACTCTTCTTTTTCATCGATCATGCAACTTTTACAGAAATAGTTTGCAGAAGGTTTAATCTGTTTCCTGGCAACAATCGGGCAGTAACTAATGAGAAGACCTGTTACTCACATTTCTTCGGCAAGGCTTAGTCTTGCGGGAATATAAATAATAATAATTGAGTGGCACTACAGCCCACAAGGGACCAGGGCCTAGCTTCTATATAATTGCGGGCATATACATTTGATCATTTTTCAGTAAATAGTTGTTTGACTTCCAAAGTGGATAAACAAACAAATTCCAACTAAATGTTTGTATTAGAATCGATCTTCATACCCATAGAAGAACACTCCTCCCTAACACAAGGAGACCTCTTCCATGAAACCAAGAATTTGTGTAAAATGATTCAAAGAATTGGTCTTGGATTTATCTCTTCACATCAAGCCCTGCTCTTCCTTAACGACAAGGCTTTGCAGCATACTCCGGAAGCTAAGCTCCTCACAACGCTCTACATATTGATTTTCCAAATTATAACAGGAAGTAACGTAACAACGGAAAAAAAGCGAAAAGAAAAATATAATATATCGAACAATGATAGGAGAGCTGAAATTTCCCACGAGGATTTCACAAATGAATCCAGTTAAATCCCAGTGAACAAAATTAATTTTTCCCCCCACTGCTCCACCCCACAGGGGAGCACAATTCTGGGACCCCCCTCCCTCCATCCTAAGCTACTCCTGCTCCTGGATCAATTTTATTATATTTTATAGCAGCAAGAAAAAAAAGAACGCAGAATATGTATTCAACAATTTCAGTGGATGTGGAAAAATAGAGAAAAATCCATCGGATATAATACTTTCCATTGAATCGAACATATTTCTGAAATGAAAATATTCGCAATGAAAATAATTTCAATAATGGTAGCAGATATTGTGTGTGTGGGCGTAGTGGGGGAAACAGACACAAATGATATGAGATACGGGGCGTCTGGACCGTCAGACAGGAGTGCAACACAGCGGAAAGTTGGTATTAGCCGATCAAATAAATTTCAACGTCCACTGGTGATTGAGATGAAAAGTGACGTGAATGCGATACGCTGAAAAAGGAATCCGACGGATGAACAGATGCGTCAGTGAATTTTTTGGATTAATTATGAACTTGATTGAATGCGAAACCTCGGGCGGGCTCGCATCTGATGCCTGCGTGAAATTGAATGACGAACTGTATCTGGACGTGTTTGATGAGCATTTTATCTGAAATTGTGCTTTTCTCCAAGCGTGAAACATGATTTGATTGGCCGTATAAGGACCCACACAAATCAGGCATAATGGGCGAGCAGAGACAGTATTTTCAGGGTCACGTCTGTTAGCACAAAAGTGTTCCCCTAAATGCTCACATTTCTTCATAGAAGGCTGAGTTTTCGGATCTTCATGCCGCTTTCGCAAACAATTTACCATGAAGATCTCAGATGGTTTTCGAATGCTTCTCATAAGCCCGCTTCTCCTTAAGAAACAGACAAAGCTGTTTCATTTGAATATACGAGTTTACTTAATCTTGCTACACTGTCAACTGAATTGACTTTGTTGTACAATTTTAATGAAGTAGAGGTGGAAGTCATATGCTATAACGAATGCAACTTATTCAGTGTGGTCTTCCTTAAAATTGATTGCTCCAGTCACCAAACTATTGCCTTGTGTCTACACTAACCTCTGTCGTCAGTAGTAGAGAATCGTATGCACTTGTAGTTTTGAAGGGTTTTCCAATAAGGACTTGATAACTTTGAATTCAATTAGTGAGCTTATCACTAAACGTCAAAGTTTCACTATCAATTTATTCAGTAAACTCAATATTTACCTCATGGCAAAGTGCACAAATGAGCAAAGTCTACAAATCATAAAAATTGCCTACCGAAATTCGGGATGTGTTAAGAGCGTTCACTCCATTTTTCGGACGTATTTCTCGTCCTAGTAGACAGAAAAAAACAAGATTAGTGCAAAATGATAAGTCTACATATTTTTTTTCTCTTGTTGCACACTGCACTGGAGCGCTCGGACTCGAAAGCTGGTCCATTGCACTACCAGGCAGTAACCTAAATTTAATGTAATTTCTTTGACTTCCGGAGGAATACTAGCAAGCGCTTTTGTGATAAAGAGTCAAGGTTTTCAGCCACAAACAGATGCCACCAGATCCAAGCAAAGGCGGGACATTGACAGAGGAAGTGACCAGCAGTGTCTGTACCTTCTCTTCAGGCATCGCATAGGGTATCATCACTAAGCCCAAGCACATTTTAGTGCATAGCTAAGCTAAAGTTTCGCATTTGTACGCAAACAAGACGTCTGCAGACATCGGCAGACAGAAAATATTCTGTCTAGAGACAACAGAAACGCTGGGCATTTCCAAGGGCCCTACGAATGCCTCTTTACTTACTTATCTTACAAATTTTCCGGCAATTTCTTTTCCCAAGTCCCGGCACCTAAACAAGTCTTAGTGATTTTAGTCTGACAACCAAATTCAGGGAAGACTGTACAACCTTGGAAGTGGTTAGAGGGTTGAGTAAAGCCTTAAGCCTTGCTTGGCTGTTGCTACAAACTGAGATACTTCTCCCCTTCCACCTAATCTTCACAATATAGTTCATGGCTATTGGGATTAGAATTAGGATCGCAACGGTTTCCGTCTGGAAGACCAACGCGAAGTTAACTAAAAAGGTGTGAAATGTATTGTTTCGTTTTTCACGGAGGTCCCAGCTCCAGATCCCTGCATCGTCTTGGAACCGCCCATGAATTCCGACTACAATCCCTTCCTGGCTCAGTTTTTGCCCAGAACCAATCCTAGGTACAGGGAAATTCGACTTGTATGAGCGACGCAGATGGTTTATTGGTGTTCTCACATCAGATGGCATATCCTCAAAGCTCCAGTGTAAATTGGAGTAAGGACCACCATCTTTTAGTCGGAAGGTAACCTTCATTGTGCATCCCATGATGTAGATATCAAGTGGAAAGAGATTACACTATGCATCATGAGCAGAGCCAGGCGTGCTACAAAAAGCCACTGTGCAGCCAAGACAAGCCTCTCGAAACTCGGTAAAGGCAGCTGTAACGCACTTGCGCGAGAGCTTATTCCACCAAACGACTGACGTATAGGAGAAGAGAGGTCCAACAGCATCGTTTTGGTAATAGGCCCCAGATTTCACCAACAACTCCCCTACCATGCCAGAAAACTGACAGAGCCTTCGAGGTTTTTGTCTCAGTGTAATTTTTCGAAAGAGGACCGCCCGGTATTTAGCCTCAAGATATGGGAATGATGACACCTTTAAGTACAAGTTGAGTCAGACCCGTCCGATTCCTCCTCCTCGTGAAGTGGAACAAGCTCGGTTTTAAGAAAATAGACTGAAAGCCCATTCATGGTAAACCAGTTCTCGACCACGTCTAGAACCGACGGCCCACTTCAGCCTGCATGGTCCGGTGACGAGAGTGTTGCGGTCAGCGAGGCGACGGACTGGTTAAAGTGCCGAAAATATCGCTACCGCTCAGGCATCCGTAGCATACAATCAAAATCAGTCAATTTAACCTCACCATGAAGTATTTAGCTTGAGAATCGCTCGCTCTCTATATGGCAGAACGTGAGGAATTCAAGTGCCGACTATGGAAGTGTGAATAACTTGACAACCATTTTTAAATGTTTCTATCCAGCTACACTGACAGTGGTCGCCGTGGCGTAGTGATAAGTGGGTCGACCGCCGCGTAGAAAGTCTGGGTTCGATTCCCAGAGGGACACCTCGCATTTTTTCACGGCACCACCTCTTTCGAGTTGCTGGCAACACTCAAAGAGTATCAATTGTCTTTGAAAAAGCTTCTCAAATCTCGCCGTTCGGAGTGGGCAAAAAAAACTGTAGGTCCCTTCTACTCGTGAGAGAACAGTAGCACGCACAACACGAGTAGTTGTTGTAGAAGCTAGGCCCTGGTCCGTTGTGGGCTGTAGTGCCACTCAATTATTATTACTATCCAGCTACACTTGATATTTCAGCTGATTCTTGTGTCACTTATCATACCATTGATAGCTATGTTGAACATAAAACTTGCTGTAAAAGAAAACTATTACAAAGAGATCAATATTTTAAAAACCCGCTTGTGTGAGTCTGTCAATAAACGCTTTTCCTACATAAAAGGATTTCCTGAATTATCTATTGAAACGATTATCGATCCGCGATTCAAAACAAAATATTTAACCAATGCTGACGTAATAATCAACAAGACTAATATTTTAAAGTTTTTACAGTTTTCTATATTATCTGACAATAAGAAAATAAATGAACCTGTTGTTCCTTTAACTTCTTCAAATCCTAACCCTGAAATCGAAAATCTGTGGAATTCGGATGATAATATGTCGCCAAAAAATGAATCTTCTAATTCAGAAGACTGTCCACCTTTCGAAGAACATATAAAATCCTATTTAAATTAACCGCTGCTTGCAAGGAACGCTGACATTTTTCATTTCTTTGCTTCAAGTCCTTATCAATACTTGAAGAAATTAAAGTCACTACAACTGCCTGGCTATATTCGCTCTTACCTCTATCATATCATTCTTCAGTAGTTTCAGTAGTTGAACAGGATATTAAGTTACTTGCAGTTTGTAATGAAAATTTCACAGAGGAACATCTTAAGTTTTTACAACTTATCGTCGCACCTAACTGATTACAATTCGCTAAGATTTAACTTCGCAACTTTTCGTCAGCCACTGTCATATAAAATAACATGAGCATCTGATGCTCATCTAAAGGGTAAATCATCCTGAAGTTTGATTTGCTTCTTTGCCAGATCACGCGTGACTCCTATCAAACTGTTTTCTCATTTTCGTGCAGTCTCGATTAGCAAGTTATGATGGGAACCGTCCCACCACATCGGTGTCCTTTAATTGTTCAGCAACTCTTCAAAAATCAGCGTTCAATGAGAATTGTTGAACTCGGGGTGGTGAATTGGTGTATTTTAATTAAGGATTTCGGCCTAGAGGCGCATTCAACTTATGCAAGAATTAAGGCAAAGCAATAACTATCTGCTGTTTGATCGTGTTTTATGAAGATCATTGTGGGCTCAATGGGTGTTTTTTAAATAAAATGTTCATATTTGGTCTGGAGAGCACCTTAAGGAGAAACAAAATCTACCATAAAATCCATTAGAACAACGGTATGATGTCGTATATGTAGCTGGTGGCATCTTTGGTTCAGCTATTTCAAGAATAACCGAGCAAAAATTGACGCTTAGGAAGTTTACATTACTTACTTTATTCGAACGAGTAGCCTGAAATCGGACCTTGCGATTGGACCACCTCAGACATAGTCGTAGCCATAATTTTCATGACTTCAATCTGGATAAATAAATGCCATACATTTTTCTTTTAACGGATAATAAAAAACTTTAGTTCACTTTCAAATTGTTGTGATTTATTTGGCATTACAACTTAAACCTCTTGGTGAATAACCCTTTATTTTAGAAGAGCAAAAGATGACGACAATGCTCTAAATTTTTACTCGCACACAAGCCATACTGTTGCCGGATGTAATAAATATAACGTCTCTGAATACATGACAGCACTTTGTTGCAACCCAATACATGTTTGTTTACAACAAATAGGAGCTCGAGTCTAGAATCAATCATGTACTTCAACTTCTGATAAATTCCACGTTCTAATCCCTCAACTGTGCACTTTCAAATATGCCCAGTCACAGTTCAATTGAATCGGCTCACCGCTTAATCGAATTCGCTACACCCCACCCCTGCAGAAGCCGTCCACACTCGACCCGACCCGGTTCTAGTTCCGGTTGCGGAACTAATAAATAAAATTAGTAACATCATCTATTTTCCCGAATGATTGCATGCCAATCCCATTCATTTGCGCCACCGGACTCGAGGACCTTCCACATCCGTTTCGTACCTGAACAATGACCCGATAAAGCGCCATTATCCGATGGTGCGATTCAGTGAAAGCAGACATTCAAATCCAATTAATTTCCGAACGTTAAGTATGTAACAACGCAATTGGCTCGTGCTACAACAGCCATTGTGCTTTGGCGCCCCTTCGCCACTACAACACTCGCCACTCCATCATCCATCGGAGTGGCGGTAGAGTCCTTCAGGCAACTCCTTTCCAAATTCCAATTAAGTATTACCCTTCTCAGGGACTGTGTATCATCTGGAGAAACACCTACCCGATTGCAACGTCCCGTCCCGTGGACGGGGGTGCGGGAGACAGTTATAATGAAATCAGCGTAATGAAATGTAAATACAAGCACTAGAGCATTCGTCCATCCACCTGGGAGCGGGAGTCAATTGCCTGTTGCAAGTGCGCTGTAGCGACGATTGTATTTTCCATATTTCACGGGGGGGGGGGGAACACAACACAAATTCTGAGACGAAACACAACAAACCAACCGGAGTTTCTGTGTGCTACAGGTATCCCCCACTCGGAGTGGCTGGCGTTTATTTAACTTTTTTTTTCTTGTGAATCCCGATGAGCGGCGTGGGTGGGGGGGGGGGGAGGGGAGCACTCTGTATGGATTGCGAATGTTTTACGGTCGTGTATAAATATTTATTCGATTTGGAATTCCTAAGACAGCAGCTGAAGAGCTGGCTGTTGAGGCAGAGCAGCGATATAAAGCTGATTCGTATTTCATTGCCATTAGGAGTGACCTACGACGAGGTCTGCCATCAGTCTTGTGCACGATGGGTGGAGGCGGAGGGGGGAGTATTTCTGACCTCGGCAGCAACAGTTCACTAGGGTAGATGAGTGTACAAGACAAAAGAATGAATTACCTTGTTCCCGTCTCGAGTTTGTAGCAAACAAATTTTAATTGAGTCAGCACTTGTGACAGTTGACTGTTCCAACTGCGAACGGGATCATGTTCTAAGCTTATTAACGAGACGAGTGTTCTCACATTCAAGTTGTTCTCTTCTATGTAAGGTTCCAGGCGGTGGCAGAGGGGGATGATGAAAATGTTAATTTGCCATTTGTTCCATCCTGTCAGGGAGAAGAAAAAACAAACTCCTTCTGGACACGATGTGGCAGAACACCTGATACCCACTCCCTTTGTGAGATTGACACCATTATCCCTGAAGCCACGTTTTTTTTTTTTGGAAAAAAATGAATATTTCTAAAAAAAACTTAATTTATCCCCACTCACGGCAGGGACACGTTCGCTAGTCGATTAAATTAACCCCACTGAGAGTACGCCACAGAACGCCACCAGAACCAAAGTCCGTAAGTGAGTTAAGACCGCCTTCAGTGACAGCGCCTACATTGAATACACAAAACATTATACGGATCTCAGTCGCTCCAGCCAGCCGGCAAGGGGGGTAAAAAAAGTTTGCAAAAGTTTGACTGCCCACGGGCTAAGCTCCGTCCCATGAGGGAACAGCAACAGCCTTAACTCAATCCACAAAAAAAAATTGAAAAAAAAAAAATGCTCAAATACATATATTTCCGCGGAGTAGACCCGAGATTTGCTCTGCAATTCAGTTTCAAGGGTTCGCAGCGGACATTTAATTTCGCCCTGTCACCCGACACGCTCACCAGAGGAGGTACAGTACATGTATATGAGTGCGGTGGGGGTGGTGTGTCAACCCCGATGGGATGAAGGAAAAAAGTGTTCTTGACAGATTTCATTTCAATTTGCAGTTATTTCTGTTTTTATGCTTTTCGCCTTCTATTCCCTTTCAGCATAAATACACGTGTGGCATGCAAAAACGAGTCAAAAGAACTCGCTGATAAACTCAACGGGGAGTAGGGCAGAAACAGCAGTCAACCAGCAAGAGCAACCCACAGACAGCAAAGGTAACAGAAACAACAAAAGCTACGATTTGAACAAAAATCAGTTTTATTCCCCATATGTACGCTTTTATCTTGCGCGTTCGTACGACACGCAGTGAACAGGGACGTGGGCGGAAAACCCAGCAGAAGAAGAAGAAGAAGAAGAAGCCGACGAAGTCAGAGCTGGGGCAGGCACATCAACATAATTTGAAGCAGGAACAATTTGTAATAATGACATAATGGAATGATGTACTCCTTTGAAAGCACTCAGCGCAAGTGATGCGTGCAATTTTAACCTCGGAGCAGATGAATTTAAATTGAGGCACGACGCGTAGCGTAGCAGCCACGGCCACCATCAGGGGCAATGGTGAAAATGAAGGTGGTGGTGATGGTTTTGGTTAAAAGTTCTCTTCCTCGTTCCCACGTCTGTCGCTTTCTGCTCGATGGGAAAAGGAATGAGATTTGTAGATCTGTACCAGGGTGATACTTGTTGACGGTGTTCTCGGATTTTGAGCTTCAAGGTGCAAATGAACAGCTTCAGAGAATGTCGTTATGTTCAAATTGAAGGGGCGGCTGGGTGGTGGCTTGCGACGTGATGACTTTTTTTGTATGCTCTTCGAGTACGAATGACTTGGCTTCAGTTAAGCTCGCACATGCTTACCCATCAGTTAATTTAACGAAATTCTCAAAAACCCGGATCATTTTTCCCACACAAGCAGGACTAAATCATTGTTGATTCGATTCTAGTGAAAGATGTGGTAGGTTGCTTTGAAATTATTCCCGCCCAAGTACTCAGGAAGGCGCTGCGTTGTGACTGTGTGGTGGGTGTTAAGGTAGGCGGTAAGTAATTATTTCGAGAAACATTTTTAATTTAAGTATTGTTAAGCTAATTGGTCAGCCTTTAGAAGAGCGGGACGAAATGGTAGGATAACAGTGCTTCGCAGATGACTTTTGAGTTTTTGGCAAATTTAATCGTGGGAAGCTGTTATACTTCTTGTAAAGTAAAATAAGGTAGCTCGAAGAGGCACTCCTGTTCATACTGAATAAAGGTGATGATGATGAAGATGAACGAAGAATATATGAAGTACATGCTGTCATCAAGAAAGGACCGTCACATTAGGCAGCAGAAGCTTCGAGGTAGTCAAGGATTTCGTCTACCCTGGCTCCGCTGTTAATAGGGGACAACAACACATGTTCCGAAAACAAAACCAGAATCACTCTTGCCAATCGTTGTTTCTTTGGGCTTGAGGCAATTGAGTAATAAGGCCCTCTCTCGAAAGACTAAGCTTGCTTTATATAACACCTTAATCATCCCTGTCCTACTCTATGGCGCGGAAAGCTGGATATTACTAAAAGCGGATGAGGATGCCCTTGGTCTCTTCGAGAGAAAAGTTCTGCGTGCGATTTTTGGTCCTGTTTGCGTTGATGGCATCTGGAGGAGAAAATTTAACGACGAACTCTATGGGCTCATGCACCTAGTCGAGCGTCTACGGATACAACGCTTAAGATGGCTAGGCCATGTAGAGCGTATGGACACCACTGCTCCGGCCCAAAAAGTCTTCAAATCTGAACGATTGGAACAACGCAACAGAGGACGGCCTAGGCTAAGGTGGCGCACACAAGTGGAAAATGACCTCAACCAACATGGAGTGCACAGCTGGGGGCAGCTGGCGAAGGATCGTGCTGGCTGGAGAGGCATGTTGTTTGAGGCCCAGGCCCACCCAGGACTGTAGCGTGTAAGAATAAGCTACGCCTTCCCCACAATGGGGCACATATGTTGGATCTGCAGGAGTGAGGACGAGGAATAAGCGTCTCCTTTTTCTCGATTGCTATACACTTCTACGAATTGACAGATGCAGACATCAGACACCTTATTAATTTTATGGACGATCCCAAATAAGTGGTCCTCTTTCCTAGTGACATGAGCGCCGTGGCGTAGCGGGTAAGTGCGTCGACCCACACGTAGAACATCTAGGTTCGATTCCCGGACGGGACACCTCGTATTCTTGTCACAGCACCGCCTCTTTCGATTTGCTGACAACCCCCAAAGAGTACTATGAGTCTATGTAAAGCTTCTCAAACCTTGCCGTTCGGGGTCGGCAAAAAACTGTAGGTCCCTTCTACTCGTGAGAGAACAGTAGCACACACAACACGAGTAGTTGTTGTAGAAGCTAAGCTCTGGTCCCTTGTGCCACTCAATTATTATTATTATTAAGTTGAGCTTCAATTTTACCAGTCCGTCACCTTTACCATCCTTCCAACCGAATCTGCGAACAAAGTTTCGGTCAACGGTGGGCGTTACTGAGCCATGTTACTCGATTGTGTTTTTGCTGAAATAAGAGACAAGGTTTGGACGATCTCCGGTTCATGCAAGATGACGTGCCATGCCACAAAGCTCATACCACAATCGATCTTTTTTGTACCAAATTACCAAATCGTGCAACTAGCCGGCTCCTCCTGCGTATATTGTCCACATCAGAGCTTAGATTTGATCACTTTGAACTTTTTTTTGTTGGAAAATGTGAAGGACGGATGCGATGCACGGAAACAATTCAAGAAATCCGTGAGCTACAGCCCGAAAGCCGGGGGTGATAGAATGGGCTTCTGTGAAGTCCGCCAAGGCAGTCACTTAACCCTGCTGTTCTCTTAGAAAAAAAATTGCAGGTGTTACGTTTCGGGTCACAAAATAACAAATTTTTGAAAAAAAAAAAAAGGAAAAATAAGCTGAAACAAAATAGAATGAAGTATGAAGTCAAAATTTAGGGGATATGTTCTTCACAATAAGTGGTGGTAATGACTTTGCTATGACGATGTGTTGGACATACAGGCCTATTACATACACTGCACGCAGTAAAAGTTTTCTTTTTATCTCCTGGAGGACAAAACTTGCAGTGTTTGCGATCGCTAGCCTTGATTTTGATAACGATGAAATCGATTCTTCATTTAGGATATTGCGAATGATAGTAGCAGAAGCTTGATTTCGTCTAGCGGCCGAACTAAATTTTCACCCAACTCTTGTAAGAATGGACGGCGTTAATTTAATTTATTGACATTCAAATTTGGGTGAGTCTCGGGCCACAATATGAAGGCGTTTAGCGAGAAAATATCAATAAAATTTGAAAATAAAGCTACTGGCCAACGGTACGAATATGTGCGAACCATTTGAGCCATCGCATCAAGACCGCCCTTATTCGAGTTGTAGAATTCAGTTATATCTGGAATCTTCTTTGCATGTGCATCTAAGACTTTATCAGTATAATGCATCGTACTTAGCAAGGTGACTAATTTCTACTGATTGAAAATTTACTTGAAAAAAACTGAAAACTTACGGAGCTCTTGAGCAGTTTCATGAACTTTTAGAAATCTTTTGTTCCTTCGAACTGTCCCACCAGGAGTTACATTTCGTTTGAGCAATTCTAGTGCTAAACTATGATTGATAAAAAATTCTCAGTTGTAATAATTCTAGCACGATCTTCCGATACTAAGTCTAAAACAACTCGTTCACTCTGATTTCTTTCGGGTGCACCTTCAGTTCGTCCATGGTAAATTTGAAATTCCAGGCCAAATTGCATTCCTTGAATCAGCTATCCATGCTTCCTTCATGCTATATTTTCCAGGCTTACCGGGCATGTATACTCTGAAGGGACATCCACCACGGAAGGAATCAGTTGTTCGGGAACGGTGATGTTTTTTCGATTGAGACGTACTTCGCGTCACTGCTTAAACAACGCTGTGTTTCATAAATTACTTTTCCTAATTTTATTGCATTTTTGAACCAATGCACGGGTGCCTGCCTGGTTGACTTGGAGAAGGCCTTCGATGCCGTATGGTCAGGGGGGTTTTCTATAAGTTGAGCGGGTTAGGCATCAGCAAACCACTCCTGTACATGCTATACAACATGCTCACTGGTAGACGGTTCATTCTGAAAAATGGCAATGTGACCTCTTCCGGAATATTTGAAGTTAAAAATGGTCTACAACAGGGAGCGGTTAATTCGCTGGTTCTTTTCAACATTTACACGAGTGATCTCGTGAGTTCCCTCCACCATGCCATTGCGTACGCTGATGACTTGGTGGCGTACAGAACAGGTCCGAAGATTGAGGCTATTGCCGTCCTCTTGCAGCGTGACCTCGAATCGATCCAGTGTTATTGCGATGACTGCAAGTTGAAAATCAACTACCAGAAGTCTGAAACCATACTTTCAGAACGCCCTTGTCTGGGGCCTCCGCGGATACCAGAAAGAATTGGCGAAAATTCTCAATCGTTTTATACCTGGGGATCGGGCTGGACCAATTTCTATATTTTAACAAAAATGTAGATGCTGCTCTGGCCAGAGCAAAAAGTGCTTTTGCTCTTTACAGCAGCCAACTCGATGCGAGGGTGAAGGTGATCTGCTACATGGCCCTCATACGGCCAATGCTGATCTATGGATGTCCCGTGTGGTTCAACGTGAGGACAAGCTTAAGAGGAAAGATTAGGGTGTTTGAGAGGGCTTGCCTTCAGGCTTGCCTTCACTTTTACAGAATACCAGAGTCCCAGTATAGAAAATTCTACTACAACGAGATCTTATGCAACGGAGCAAACCTGATTAGAGTGGACAATTTCCTGGTGAAGATGATTCGAGGTCATACTGCGAGATCGATGAACTCAATCAATAATCTGATCTCCAGTGCCTATCACCCTAACCCACTCTACCACGAAAGTGTACGACGTAACGTCTTCGTTCCCCCAGAAGCATTCCTCTGTTTCGACCAAAACGGCCTGATACAAAATTGTTCAGCGGTGCCGCTCATCTTCCTCATCGCCCGTAACGCTGCGGATGGGCGACTCAACTACGACCGAACTGTCGCGCAGAGCGCTGGGGAGCACCTTAGGTTCAGCATAGCGGTCTCAACCCGTGATCGGCAGGATGTACTAGTGCAACATCAGAAATTCTGGTGGCTGGGGAGAAGCGGGGTAGCTCCCTCGTCGAACCCTCATGACCCAGGGTGCCTTACGGCAGACTGGGTGTCTGTCCCCACGTTCGCGATCAATGCCCGCTAACATAGCTTAGGTAGTTTTAAGGTAGTTCTAAGGTTACAGTATAAGATAAAAACAATAAAAAAGAAAAAATTATATACAGTTTTATTTTAATTACATAACTCCTAGTATATAATGTTAAGTTAGTTCTTTTCTTTTTTTTAATTTTATTTTTAAGGTAGTCCGTAAGTTTTATAATAATACAAAAAACAAATTCGGTCACTAAGTTTTTCAAAAAAATTTTCTTAGTATAAACAAACAATTCCCCTAGTGATTAAATATCTGTTAGAATAGGTCGAAAGACATAGATTTAAGATTAAGCTTAGCTTAGAGTGCCCGATTGGAAGGGAATTATGTAACTTTTGCAGGAATGTGATGAATCGGCCAATTCGATCTTCTGTTGTGCTGTACTCAACCGTTTCAATGATGCAATCAAGAAAAAACGACCAGAATCCGTCAACCGACAATGCTAAGCCATTATTCCTTAGGCTCAATAAGACTAAAAAAAAAATAAAACAAAATATTTCAACCTTAAAAGTTGAGGTACAAGTTAGGATGTTATGTAGACAAAGAAAGGGGGGAATCTTATAGCTTTAGAAATATCCGGAAATGGAAGAAAGCGGACATCGTCTAGCGAAGTCGCAGTAGATGAGGGAAATCATGGATGCTGGGCGATGGCAATTCAAAAACGTCTGACACTCATTTGGGAGGTTGTGTGTTTGCGACTTGAAAAAAGGTAAAAATGGCAGCGTTGAGGCTAAAGTCAAGTAAATCTGTTCGAGCTGAGGGACTTGTGTTCTCATTGAAAAAGCTGAAAATAATCTAGTTGGGCGCATGTACCAGCTCAGTTGTTAGATATGATCGAAGGAAAATATCACTAACGAGTAAAATTTAAGTATCGGTTGTCCGGCCTACAAGAAAAGAGTCGCTGTTCACCTAGGGAACAGTCTTCCGAACACCGCGTGTAAGATCCTCTCTGTCATTTTGTGTGAACTCTTGAATTCCTTAGCGAGCAATTTCATTCTTATCAGTGTGGTTTCATGCCAAGGAAGTCCACCATGGATCAGATTTTTACACTGTGACTGATCCTGAAAAAGTCCCCAGAGGTGTAAGTCGACACACACTAACTATTTGAAGAGCTAAAGCCCACATACGACAATATACATAGATTGAGCCCGATGTCCAATTTTTACATTTTTATAAAACTGGCGGATTATGTAGGAAGATGATGAAAAATCACTCACTGCTCCGCCAAGGTCGATTCTAAATTCACTGAGACCTTCAATGTCAAAAAAGGTTTTAAGGCCAAGTACTGCGATGTTGTGTGACTTGACGTGATTGAAGGAACGTAGTGAGCCGGCAATAAGGCGTTCTCTGGTGTTAAATGAAAAACAGCTCACATGAATTTTAACCAACAAATGAAGGCTGAAAGCTGTTATCAAGGAAGGACCATAATATCGACGTTTCAGACAGAGCTCTATCTGCCTCGGCTCCGTTGGAAATAATAATAATTGAGTGGCACTACAGCACACATAGGAAAAAGCCTAGCTTCTACAACAAATAATCGTGTTGTGCATGCTACTGTTTTCTCACGAGTGTAAGGGACCTACAGTCTTTTGCCAACTCCGAACGGCTATATTTGAGAAGCTTTTCATAGACAATTGATATTCTTTGAGTGCAAATAGGCACAGCCACATCAGCACAACTATCATAGAATCACTCTTGCTAAACATTTTTTCCTTGGGCCCACGAAAAACAGGGCTCTCTTCCTTGTCCTGTCCTAATGAGGAACCATTCTGATCCTTGAATCTGAGCCACTGGGTCTGGGTTCAACAGAGAAGTCATTGTCAGATGGAGCACAGAAGTGGAGACAAACCCTCACTTACATGTTGTCCGACATTGGCAATAGCTAAAAGTGCAGCGAGAGGATGTTGGTTGAGATCTTCGGGTGGGCTTGTAGAACCAACCTAAAAATGCCTTTCGTCTTCCTTCCGAGAGACACCATTTACGGTCGATGGTATGAGAGGAATGCCAAAATAAATGTTGGACTCAAATGTTAAACAAGTTTTGAGAACAGCAATTCAAGCTATGTAGATGAAATCGGCAAGATGACGTTTTGGTTAGCCCTTCTTCTTTTTAAGGAGACGTAATTTTAGAGTACGTTCATTGGCACACTGTGCAGCAACTTGGGACACCTTTGTCGGAACATCTCTAAAATAAGCTTGTCCTTCACAAGGCGACTAAAAAATGCAAACTTCCCCTAACATGGAATACAACGATTCCAGTCCCGACCAACTGTGGACAACACCAGCGGTCAAAACACAGCTTGGTGTATTTACTTTCCCCGTAGAGCAACACACTTCAACGCGAGGACACCGCACCAAAATAAATGCCGGGCAAACGAAACACTCATGCACTCCCCCACCACCATGAGGTTGAATTTCCACTCGTGCTTCACTCGTGGCTCACACACGCGTCAGCAAATACACGTTCTACATAGCGGTTAGCATGCCCGCACGGCTCCGCAAGCCGAACCAACAAACTATTCCAAACATGTTTCCCACACCAAGATCCACTCGCGTTTCAATTAAATTTAATTATTTTCGAGAGCACTGCATGCCGTGAAGCTGTGTTCTAATCAATGAAATACATTCCGCAGTACTTAATCGCATTATTAGCAATCACCCAGCGCTGAGTAAAATTTATGGCACCAATTAAAACGGATTCATGACTCAGTTCGTGTCCATGTCGATACAGATGATGGGGTGCGAATTGGCGTTTTCCAAAAAGAAGGTCCCCGCACAATTCAATGCTAAGGATAATTGAATCCGACCTCGGTCAGGGGAAGGGTGGTCCAAAACAATCCAAAAATTCAATCTGCCGAAACATGAACTGCGATTTAATCGCGTGAATTGTTTGCAATCCGTGAGCGCTCCATTTGCAAACTGAAAACATAAAAACTGATTCCAAACCGCAGATAGACGTGGAATAGGCCATCCGCCGGCCTGCACACGATTGAGTGAGGTTACGTAAGCGATTTCGTGAACACACCAGCACGCGGCCGATTGGGTTTTGAACTTGAAGCCCTCACTCATTCGATTTTGCTGAAAGTTATGGGAGGGCCGGCATTTGTAAGGCCATTGGGCTCACCAACAAGCGAAACTAATGTCGGCAGTTGACGATGTGTGAACATTGATGCAAAAGTGAGCTGACGACGGGGAGGGGGATTTACACAGCTGCATGGGAACGGCGAGCACGATTTCCATAACGGATTTGTTTTACTTACGTCCTTGCATGACTGGTCATTTCCTTGAAAAAAGCGTCAACTTACCTAGAAAGAAAAAAAAAGGAAATGCGTCATTTTAGAAGTGGGTACATTTGAAGGTTAAATTTTGAATTAAAAGGACTCAACACAAAAGGAGGTACGTCAACGATGTAAAGGAAATTTCTGAAAGAGGTAGGCATATAATTTCAACGAACAGTCTGCCCAGAAATGTACTTCACAGGATTGAAAGAATCTACAGCGCTGCAGGGCACATTGTAACGATGTGACAATTTAGCGGTGGAGAGGAGAGTTGGCTTGTTCATGCATTTGGCCTTTTTATGGCACCACTTCTTATAACTTGTTGCAGATCCCTTCGATGCTTGAGGAAGGAATCACCCGCACAAGACTTTGAGAAGCTGAAGGGGCTAGTTGCACAACAATAGACCGACCATTGTTCCTAAGCAAGTGCATTAATAACTGATAAGAGCCTCTTCACAAGCCTCTATTGAGTTCAACACATCACCAAGGGCGTTCGCCATGAATAGGAACAGGTGGTAATCACGTGGCACTATATCCGGGCTATATGGTGGATGCGGCGTTGGCGTTGTCCTGGTGGCGTTGGCGTTGTCCTGGTGGAACACTACACCCTTCCTGTTGGCCAATTTTGGACGCTTCTGGTCGCCTGCTTCAAGAAGTTCAGTTGTTCGCAGTAGATGGTAGAATTAAGCGTCTGGCCATACGGGAGCAGCTCATAGTGGATGATTCCCTTCCAATCCCACCAAACACACAGCCAAACCTTCCTGGCCGTCAATCCCGGCGTGGCCACTGTTTGGAACGATTTACTGGCCTTCAACCACGACCGTTTTTGTTTGATATTGTCGTATGTGATCCATTTTTCGTCGTCAGTCACCATCTGCTTCAAAAATGGGTCGAGTTCGTTCCGTTTCAGCAGCATGTCGCAGGCGTTGATTCGGCCCAGAATGATTTTTTTGCGTCAAATTATGCGGCACCCAAGCATCAAGTTTTTTTTATCCAGCCCTCTGTAGACGGTTTAAACCTCGATTCATGATTCAATCGGTATTCGTTTTCACAGATCTTTCATGTTATGTCAAGACCTTTTAAAGGATGTATAGTATTGGCAGATACGAGCTCTGTAGCGCTTTGTACAAAGCCGGAAAATTCAATACATCAGCTTTTCAAAAATCATTTTTGGATGGTGATTTAAGCAAATATTTTTATTTTTGGAGCTTTATGTTCGCGAGTTCTAACACCATTACCTTGGACCAACTTGGATAAGGAAATTGAGGATGGCACGATGGTGGCACTCTCCAAATTGCACACGACGCAAGAGATGACAGCTTATCAGATTTTCTTTAGTCTGGGTTTGACTGCATGGTACATCGACGGTTCGAGTGAAGTTTAGTCGAATAGAATTTTCCAAGTGGTCCAGCGCGTGTGCGTTTTTGATTTGTTTTTCCATTTTGTGAACAGAAGGAAAGGTGGGAAGGTTTAACTTTTAAAGTGGAGAAGTATTGTTAACGTGTTAATTTTTCTAGAGTTTTGAGGCTTTCCCTTTTACCCTTTCTTCCTTCCTCTACTTTGTTTTGCCATAAACAATCCAAAAATTCAACGTGAAGAGCATTTGAAACCGCCACAGAGTACTCCAGAAGAGAAATTTCAACGAGGGTAACATCCCTAGTATCATGGAGCGACAAGACCGAGGCACTGATGGGGGAAAACGTAGTGTATCCTAATTACCAAGTAAGGTATAACACATGTACGCTTGTCTGGCTTCTACGTTCGTCTCTTCTGACGATTGAAACAGTTACAGGCGAATAGTTTAAAATTTATGACAGATCACACCACCGAGTGTATCTGGCTTGACTTAAAACTCAGCAGTAAATTTTCGTGAGATCAGTGGCGGTACGCGTTGGTGGGCGGCTTCGACTGCTTGATTCGATAGGTGGGGGTTTGAATCCGTTTTGTGACTTAGAATGTTTTTTAATTGAACTCTTTTTTTTTTGTATTTTTTATTAATTTGGTTTTTTTTTCCAACTCATTTAACTCAAGACACTTTTAAAAACTGCCATCTTTTTGTCGCGATTTAAAGGATGGTCGATCGTACGGAAGGTTAATCGCGGTTCAGGAACTTCTCCGCAGCTGGTCATGCACCCTCCCGATCAAAGTCGCGTACCACCGGAAAAAAACCGGTCTACCACCACCCATTACAAAGGCAACTTTAAGATTGTGAGAAATTTTTACCATTTATCATTCAAATCTATTCAAATCACAAATCTCTTTGGCAAAATACACTACGACTCCACAACACATCAATCAACTTCAAAAATCAACATTTGTTTGAAAACCGTAAATCCTCCCCCACATTCGTTCTGGTGCCACACTTTATCAAATATTTCTTTTGAATTCAGTGAATGTGATGAGTTCATTCATGGAATGAAAAATTAATGATGTTCAGAAATACAAGGTTAGTCAGGGATCCATCATCGCAGGACGATTTAGAGAAGTCACCTCACCCCGCAAAGCGGAAAGCAACATTGCAAGGATGACCTTTATTAATCGTATCCACAAAAACTGTGCAGTTGGGTTGACTTACATAACTAAAAGAAATATTTCGCAGACAAACGTTATCACTGAGTACTTCATTTAAGGAAAGGGCAGAACTTATAATTTCCACCTTTCCCCACTCGTCCCCTGTTCCCATCTATAAACAGCAGAGTTTACACCAGGTGACAATGAAAATTGAAAAAGCAACTGCTCTGCGGCCTCTAAAGGAGGCCACCTGTGTGAAGTGACCTTCTTCGTACACGTCCTGTCCTTTGATCAAAACCACAGCCAACCATTAAAGACAGTAGAACTTCTTACGTGGTCCTTCAACCACACGACTACACGAGTGTGCCGTACACTTGCCCGGGACCGTGAAAGTTTTTCCTCTGCGGTCCAAAAATAAATATTCCGCATCTGATGGCTGGCATAAATATTGTGCCAGGTGTTAATGGTTCATAATGCCGTTCACATCCTCCACTAAATTGCTCTCATAGACGTGTGCGAGTGTGTGTATCTGGAAAGTTTTTCACACAAGTAAGGGCACATTTCTTGAGAGCGGCAGCCACCCCCATTCTGTCGGAAACTTACAAAGAACATCGATCACACTGATTACAGCGTGCATCTGGCGAGTTTCTAATGATTTCCGCGTCTGTCGAATAGTTCGATGTTTATAATTGCTGCTGTGTTCATAAGATTCTGATGCGTCCTTAACTATAAAGTGGTTTGAAATGATCTACTTTTGAACAAAACTCACGACCAGTCGCTCTGGAAAAATTAATGAAGTTGCTTGGTGCTTGTATTAAGACACAACTGTCGTGTGCAGTACATCGTCTCCCCTTTAAGGCAAGTAGGAAGCTTCTGTGTCATTTGTAAAATATGGTCGGAGGAAAGCATGCCCGGTGAATGGAACCTCCGCATTGTTTGCCCGATCTATAAAAAACGAAACCCTTTGAACTGCTCCAACTAAAGAGGCATCAGTCTCCTAAGTATTGCATATGAAATCTTATCTGCCGTACTTTGTTAACGCCTAAGGCCTTTCGTCTACAACCTGGTCGGTCCATACCTGTATGGCTTTAGGCCAGGCAAAACGAACATCGAGCAAATATACACACTACGACAGATTTTGGAGAAAACCCAGGAGCAACAATTCGATACCCACCACGTTTTCATCGATTTCATAGATTTACATCGATTTTAAGACCGCGTATGATAGCATCTATAGAGACGAGCTATACAGACCAAAGTCTAGTGTTGCCCTCCTCACCAAACTGGTCCGTTTGTGTAGGATGACAATGAAGAATGCACGCTAAGAAACCTAACCGAGACCTTTGATGTCAAAAAAGGATTTAGACAAGGCGCCGCGCTGTTATGTGACTTTTTCAACATCGTTCTTAAAAGAAAAACTCGAACGTCAACACCAGAGGAACAACCTTTCAGAAGTCCAACCAACTACTCGCATATGCGGACGATATTGACATTATCGGAAGAACGCAGAATGATGTCAATGGCACTTTTGTGGATATTGCCATGGAGGCCGCGAAGATGGGTTTAAGCGTTAAACTAGAGTAAGGCCCAGTATATGCGGACTTGAGGCAACTTTGAGGTAGTTGAAAACTTTGTCTACCTAGGATATCAATTCAGACAATGACACCAGCGATGAAATCAAACGAAAAATAACTTTTGCCAATCGCTGCTTCTTCGGACTAAGAAAGCAATTGGTAAACAAAGTCCTCTCTCGAACAACCAAGATAACGCTTGACAACCCCTTTATCGTCCCAGTCCTTCTATATGGCGCGGAGGCATGAACTTTGTCAAAAGCGGATGAAGCTGCTCTTGGTTGCTTCGAGATAAAAATTCTTCGTGTGATTTTCGGTCCCGTCTGCCTAGATACTATAATGACGAACTATACGGGCTGTTCAGCGACATCGACTTAGCCATAAGAGTGAAGGCCCAGCAATTGAGTTTTCAGTTGGCTAGGTCATGTAGAGCGGATGACAACCAAAACCAAAACCCTTAGTGACGGCATAGTAGAGGAAGACCGCGATTCAGGTAGCACACGCAAGTAGAAAGAAACCTCAACCAACTGTGCGTGCAAAACTAGAGGCAACTAGCTGAACATCGAGCTGGATGGAGTTGCTTGATGGTTGAGGCCCAGGTCCACCCCGAACTGTAGCGCCATCTCAAGTAAATAAGTAAGTAAGCAAGCTTCCGAACTACGGTACGAAAACGAAAGTAATTGTGATACTAGCTACATAGGAAATATATGACGACTGCATGCCAAATGTTAAAAGAAAATCAAAGAAATCATCGGAAACTTGAAAAAAATTATTGGTTCTTTTTCTTCTTTCCATGGCACTACAGTTCGAGGTGGACCTGGGCCTCACCCAACATGCCCTTCCAGCTGGCAGGATCTCTTGCCAGCTGCCTCTAATTGCACACTCCAAGTTGTGTGCGTCATATAAACCCTCTGTTGCGGTGTCCTAATGGCTCTGATTCGAAGTATTTTCGTGCCGGAGCAGTGGTGTCCATAAGCTCTATACGACCTAAACATCTTAAGCGCTGTATCCCAAGATGGTTGATTAGGCACAGGTCATCGTACAGACTATAAAGGTCGTTGTTGAAGCTTTTCCACATGATAGAACATTTCTCTTGAAAAGACTAAGGGCTTTCTGATCCATTTTCAGTGACGTCCAAGTTTCCGAGCCGTAACTGTGATGATGAAGCTGTATACAAAGCCGCCTTAGTCCTTCCGTGGAGGGCTCTATTATTCAATTGTCTCTTGAACGCATAGAAGGAGTGATTCTGAGTTTGATTTCGGTACTGCTGTTGTTGCCAGTATTTACGGCGGAGCCGACGTAGACGAATTCTTTGACTGCCTCGAAGTTTCCGCTGCCCAGTGGTACGCTTTGCCTGAGACGTCGTTGGTCTGTGTCCTTACTTAATGGCAGCATATACTTCGTTTTGCCCTCATTTATCGCCAGACTCATTTTAACCGCTTTCGCTTCAATGCCAACAGACGTCACATTAAATTTCGATGTGTTCATCAAGGCAATGACACGGCCTTGGCTGTCTTCTAAGGTATTGAGGTAGGGTCAACTAACTTTGGCTTGAAGATTCTTGGTTCTTGACGTTCTTTAATCGGTGAAAAGACGTCGTTGCATGGTAATGCTGAGTTTTGAGTCCGTAGTTTTGAGATAAGCTAGGGAAAGTATACATTTGAGTTGAGGCAGATAGTATTACTTAAGGTTTCGGCAAGAACAAATAGCTTACCTCCTTGAGCAACCTTAGGGTTTTGTTTGGAGGCCTTAACACTTCCTATCGTTTTCTATCGGTTGTTTCTTTGACCACAAATTTTTTGTTTGCAAATGGCTACTGTGTGAATGAGAGGGACAAAAACCTACTCCGACTATGAGCGGCCGTCTCTTCTCCACAACGAAGCTGCTTATGTATCTAGTACCAACTGCAACAAATTCCTTCTCATTCAACTATATGAGTGAAAAAACTGCGTCTTCTTTGTTTCATAAAAATTATTTCAGTTTAAGAAACACACATGATCGAGCTCAGATAATAAAGCTTCTCCAAATCAAAAGAGCGCATTAGCTGGACATTTCTAGATTGATTTCGATTTGATTTTAATGCATACTTTATTTTACTCTATTCATATTCTTACATACTAGACTGAAAACTAGCTTAACAATATAATCTACTGAGCTGAATTCTAATTTATTGACTCCAGTACTCTAAGCTAATCTAGGATTTATGTTTTGTGTCTGCCTTGAGTAACATGTGGGAACTTAAATATATCGCTTAATGTATCTAATGTCCTTTTTTTGCAATCCCTCCAAGAAAATTTAAAAAACGTGTTATTTATTAGCTCCTTTATATGTAGCTCACAGCTGATTCGACCCACCCCTTGTTTATAAATTCAAACTAGTATGGCTTCCAAACAAAAAAAGTTATCAACAAAATAAAGAAAGCAAAAAGGTTAATTGAGATTTAAACTTAAACAAAACAGCTTCATGCGGTCCCCCTTTTTTGATTTTTTTAATTTAAATGCCTAAAAACTACTGTCTATATGAGAACGCGGCATCGAACGTTGGTGTTGGTGAGACCACCAGTAAAAATGCCGTGTCTACTGTTAGGCGTAGTGAAAGATGATAGGGCCAACTTCCCTATCTTGTATCAGACCTTTTATCGTCCAAATAGAGAAAAGCTTCAGGCGCAATGAAGCCGCGAAAACGTACCCATTCATGATATATTTCATTTAGGTAATAAGCCCCAAAGATCAAACTGTTGGTTGAACCCATGCTCCGAGCAGTGTGACTTCGTATCAACTTGATAATAAAATTATCTATCCTTATAAGGTTTGCCTCGTTGTACAGAACCTCGTTAGGGTAGGATTCCTTGTACCTCTAATCGTTGAATTGTATCGAAGTCGCGTTGCAACAAGACATTTATTACCTTTTTCTTCGGACCTGATCTGTACGCGATTAGATCATCGGCGAACTCTATTATATATGGCATAGAACCTATGAGATCGCTAGTGAATATGGTGAACAAGATCGTCGAATCAATAGCCCCTCGTTGCAATCCATTTTTTATGTGGAACACTAATCGAAATTTCGTTGCCATTTTTCACAACAAACTTCCTACCTGTGACCATGTCATAGAACATATAAAGCAAAATTTATACCGAGTCTGACCGACTTAAAGAAGAGACCTTCTAACCAAACGGGGTCGAACGCCTTTTCGATGTCTATTAGGCATGCGTCTGTGAATTGGGCCTTGTTCTTATTCCATTGAATGTCGGAAACCAATTTAGACGCGGCATGAATTGTGTCGTGCCCCGCCCTGAAGCCGAATAGACCTTGCGTATGCACGGAAGAAGACTTATAGATCGGAGATGTCGGCATGGGGGTATCTTTGTCCCATTTCGGAATCGGCTGTACCGCAGCTGTTTTCCAATACTCAGTGTAGTATGCATTACTCAGCGTATTGTTGAACAGTGTTGTGTATACGTCCACCGCTTCAGAGGGCAGACGGCGCAGAGCAATATTCGGTATTCCATCGACTACCACTGACTTCTCATACTTTAGTGAGTTGAAGATACCCTTTAGTTAATCTTTCGAAGTAAGGATGAGGGACATTTTTAGATACACACGGTTGGTTAAAAATAAGTTTCCATTCAAAAACAGAATAAACTTAACAAAATAATCTTTTCGAATGTGTTTTTTATTAGTAAAAGCAAGCGCTTCCATTAAAAATGAAGTACAGAAGCTTTCAAGTAGCTGCCTCGGCTATCTTTGCAGTGAGGTATTATGTCACCTCAACCAAACTATCCCCAGGCTTTGGCTTTTGACAATTTCGTGCGGGATTCCCTAGGCTCAGATTGCTAACGTAGCCATCGAGATGAAAATATGTGTCTTGAGAAAAGATGATTTTTGCTGCCTTGGGCGCGTCCAGATGATGTGACTGGATCTGTGAATCACTTGATTCAAAATCACATTCATAGCACTGATGAAACCAAGGTCCATTTAGTGGCGGAATGGCGGCTATCAGACCCAGGTTTTGAGGGAACCTGACTGGTACTGACAGCTAGACCAAAGGCTATGTTCTGGTGCCACGGGAGGTCAGGAGGCCCTGGAACTTCGGTTATAGCCTGAACGTGCGGTAGGCCCCCTTGTGGGAGTATCGTGGTGGCTATGGCTTAATGCCTATATCGCGGGCAGAGCCGTGGTAAGTATACCGTGCTTACTGGTCTGAATCAGGCTGTTCATCCTTCTAATTCAGGCCAGGCGGTTAGGGGACTTTTCCGTCTCAGTGTGGAGTTGAATTCTCAACCGGGTGCTGCGACCCATAGAGCTGCAGAGGTTTTAGAAAGGCCTTTCTCCATACCAAGGTGAAGTGATTATCCCTCATGCATGATTTCATTTGGTACGTGGGTAACTAAGACGAGAGAGAAGAGTTGATTTTCTTGAATTACGACTCACAATTTTGGCGATAGCAACCACATACTTACCAATGTGCGCTGTACGATGACAGGAACCATGAGTGGTGTCCACTCTCGAACTTATTCGACAAACTTGAGCACAGCATTTACATTTTCAAACAAAACCCACTGTTTTTGGGCTACACAGCAATTACTTTAGAAATGAGTTTTCAATATTTTCCAACTCTTTCAAGCGTAAAGCGAATCATTTCATTCCGTAATGCTATGAAACTGATTTTCTGCCTAGAAAGAAACAAGTGCCAGGAAATTCTGTGAGGCGTGGTTGTAGCAAAGCAAATTTACCGCCTTCTTTATGCAATAAGTCCTTCGAAAGAGAAACTCAGGTCAATATTGCCATTTCCTTCAAAGACATCAAAGTCTTTCAGCACTAAAAGAAATTTCCTTCTCCTTCATCAGACAAAAATCTGTGCGCAGCCCCAAACAGAACGCGAATTATTTACTCTTGTCTTTATTAAACGTTTTCCATCACAAAACGATCCGCTTGCCAAATTACCTCCCATAAATTTCGACCCACGAATGATGTGAATAATCCACCCCCACCATCAGCACCACACACACACCTGAGAAGCACACCAAAGAAAGACCTCTCGCCGGCTAACCCATCCAAGCCAAAGCTGCTTTATTGTTATTGAAACTAAACAAGAATAAATAAAACCGAACCCCAATAAGTCAATCCTCACCGGCTTAGCACAAATATCAAATCGAATGCAAATACCGTGAGGGAGTAATAGTGAAGGCCTAAGCCACGCGCTTGGGCTCCAATACAGTTGAGTGTTCTTCGAAGGTCGTATGCCCCCCCCCCCCCCCCCCACGGCACCGCAGAGGGTAGATTGATCACATTCGATTGACATGCCCAACCGTCGGCAGAATGAACCCCCCGCTGCGGCCTGGCCAGTCAACCATTTCATTAAAGGAAATTCGCAAATTTACATCATTCTCCAAAGGTAAGGTTACGAAAAGATTTATACACATCTCTTAGGGTGTAAACACCCGGACTTCAATCATTGTGTGGCACATTGAATTCTTGAATTCCCCCCATCCCCGTCCGCAAACGCCCCTAAGCCCACTGCGTCTATATTCAAAGAGCGTTCCTGTGTTTGCGGACGATATGAAATATTTCAGCTCCTGTTTAATACGAAAATTCTCTCGGAGGTAACTCATCTGCAAATCCTTTTCCATTTCTTTGCCAAGATGATAAATTTTCAAACCACTTTACCCTTTTTATCGAATAAAATATTTGCTTAGCGTACGTATGGAATTATTTCAATCCCTTCCCCCACCCCTGACGGGCAATGGAATCTGCATGACACACATCTCCTCGAAGCTCAAACTAACCATTTTCGAACCGAACCAAGCAAGAAAAGAAGAAGAAAAACCGAATGAGTCCGGAAAAGACTTTTCATTTCGGATTCAATTCGCACACACATAGGACCCGGGACTTCTTTAAGCCTAATAAAATGTTTTGAATCAAAAATTTGGCCGATTACATACGCAAACAGGGTTTCGATCTGCCCCCCCCCCCCCCCCCACCCCCCTTCCCAGTTGCCTACGTGTGTGACCGTTGCGGGTTCAAGTTAATTTATTTGCACAGTCGGGACCATGGCCTAAGCGCCAGCAATCGGCCCTCGCAACTTATCCGAGTGACAGGTGTACTTGAGCATTTAAAAATTGGATTAATGGCCTGTCCGTGAGTGATAAATTCGCATCCGTTATTTATTGCCCAAAAGGGTATTGCGTCCATCCTCGGTGTCACCGAAACGATCTATTGTCAGAAGCTGACGTGTGCCCTGTGAAATGGACCGTAGACCTCCGGTCAGGGAATGTTTGATTGATCAGAGAAAATTTCCCCTTTCCACGCGGGGATTGTGGCCATCTGTAACGGGATGTGTGCTTTCAATCAAGGTATTCCCAAATTACTCACAGCGACTAGTACGAGTATGGTGGAAGAACGATGGTGAGTGAAATCGCATGTAGGTGAGAGCTGAGGAGTCACTTCCCTTTCCTTAATCGTGGTTGGGTAAGCGTTTCAAGCGCTAATGTACCTACTGGTCCCGAAGGAATGGTGTTGCGTCGGCTACTGCCTATGAAAAATCACGTTGTATCCAAAATTGGAAAACAGACTTTGGGGCGTCGAGAGTAGGATACATTGTGCTTGTCCACTATGGCTTGAAGTCACTATAGACTAGAGTCTACAAGAACATATCGCCTTGTCGGAGATTATGAAATCAACAAAAAGCTGTGTAAAACCGAAGGACACCGTCTTTCAGTACACTGAAGATGACAGGGACGAAGCTTAGCTCACCATTTAAGAGAAGGTCCTGAAGGTGGTCTACTCAAAATTGAAGGCATTCATGGCTTAAAGGAAAACGGCAACACCTCTTTCAACGAACTGAAATCAAGTTCTAGACTTTTTAAGTTTTATAACTATTTAAGTTCTACAACCGAAACCAAGAGCTTGAAAATAAACAAGACTTAAGATTCAATTGTTAGGTTGGGTAAGGTTGGAGCAGCTAAAACCAGACCCAGTCCACATTTGGTTTTGTGACCACGCGTGGATAGCCTTAAAGTTAGCTCAAAACCAATGCTAGATGGTTAGTTAGGTGTCCCATGTTATGATTTCGTCTAGATTCCCCTAGGTATTCTTCTTCTTCTTCTTGTGGCGCTACAGTCCGGGGTGGACCTGGGCCTCAACCAACATGCCTCTCCAGCCACCAAGTTGGTTGAGGTCCTTCTCCACTTGTGTGCACCACCTTATCCTGGGCCGTCCTCTGTTGCGTTGTCTTAATGGCTCAGATTTCAAGACTTTTCGGGCCGGAGCAGTGGTGTCCATACGCTCTACATGGCCTAGCCATCTTAAACGTTAAATCCGAAGACGCTTGACTAGGCGCATGCCGCTGTACAGCCCACACAGTTCGTGGTTGAATCTTCTCCTCCAGACGCCATCAACGCAAACAGGACCAAAAATCGCGCGCAGAACTTTTCTCTCGAAGAGACCAAGGGCAACCTCCTCCGCTTTTAGTAGTGTCCAAGTTTCCGCGTCATAAAGTAGGACTGGGATGATCAAGGTGTTATATAAAGCAAGCTTAGTCTTTCGAGAGAGGGCTTTATTACTCAATTGCCTCTTGAGCCCAAAGAAACAGCGATTAGCAAGAGTGATTCCTATTCTTCTGACATCAGTGGCAGCTTCTTTGATGGCTTTTTGACAACGTTTTTATTCTTCTTCTATTGTCAGTGCAGGCGGCGTCGAACTTTGGGAGAGTTTCAGGAAGACTCGATCGGCAAAGATCCCAGCGACCTGTTGCGATTGTAGCTTTCCGACGTCAAACCGTTTGGCCCCTAGGTATTCCTGCCTGCTTTTTGGAAGCTTTGGAGTCACAAAGGTGGTGCTTACGAGGGGCGCTCAATATATTCTCGGTATCAGGGTAAAGCTGTGGTTGTATATATAAATTGAGTTATTTATCAAGTAATACTAATATTTCAGTGCATTCATGTAGAATTTCATATAAATGTGATAATGAATTCGCTTTTTATCTCTAGTTAAACAGAATCATAATGGCAACCGAGACAATGATGATGAAAATTGAGCATCGCGCTGTAATTAAATTTCTCACTAAGCAAGGAAAAATTCAAGAAACTATTCATGAAGAGAGGCCCACAGCGCCTCAGAAAAAAGTGAGAATAGCATGCTGTAGAGAGCTTTTGGAGATATGTAGTAAGAACTGTTACTGTTACTGGGGACGAAACATGAGTTCACCACTATGACCCTGAAAGCAAACAAGAGTCCATGCGGTGGCATGAAAAAGAAACAGACCCACCCGAAGAAGTTCAAAGTCACTCCGTCTGCCGGGAAGCTCATGGCCACAGATTTTTAGGACTCAAAGAGAATCTTGCTCATTGAGTACAAAAAAAAGGTGAAACCGCCAAGGCTGCTGCGCGAGATTGTGGTTTCGAAGGAATCCAACACCCACCCTATAGTCCAGACCTTGCCCCTAGTGATGCTTAGCTTAGGCGATGAAACTGGGCAATTGAGAGTATATGGTTGAGGGACTAAAATTTCTTAATAGAATCAATAATTCACTCAGACAGAGCACACCAAGGACTTATCGAAACAGACTTCACGAAACAGATTTGTGATGGCCGTTATCTTCTGAGATTCACAAAGTGTGATCAAAACCGACTGCCTGCAGAAGGAAGAAACCGTCACAGTGATCTATAATTTCTAAGAAAAGAGCCGATCCGACAAAGAATTGCAACAAAATGACCCCAGTTGGCGAGGATAAAGTGGATAGAATAAAGAGCTCGTCTCCCCTATCGTCACGGGGGAACTGGTCGAATTGAGCTTCGCCAGACTTGATGACGTTATTCGATTTCTTTTTCGGAAATCATTTGATTCATTTGTTGTCACCATGCAGTACTGTGGGTTCAAATGACAACGAGGTGAAGAGGCGACATATTTTTGCAATTAATATCTGCCTTTTGAAACAGAGAAAACATATCTACTTGTAGTTTGATTAGTGGCTGAATTTCGTGTACGGTGTTAATGTCACAGAAGTGGGAACTAGACTAGCGCGACAGGCTGTCTTGACGGCTTATATCACGGGGTTCATTTTTCCAAGAGTCAAGACGCCTTACTTAACCAAGAACCAAATTGAATTCATGCTTGAGGGAAAATCACTCTATCTTGGTAGGAACGGAGGCATTTCTAAAACCTCTGCAGCTCTGTACGTTGCAGCACACGGTTGAGAATGAAACTTCCACACTGTGCCGAGAAAGTCCTCAAACCGCCTGACCTGAATCAGTAGGATGAACAACCCAATTCAGACCAGTCAGCACAGTACACATACCTTGGCCATGTCCCCGATATTGGGATTCAACCAAAAGTCAATGCGATACTCCCACAAGGTGGCCTACCGCACGGTCAGGCTGAAACCGAAGTTTCAGAGGCTCCTGACCTCCCGTTTCACCAGACTATAGCCACTGTCCGCAGAAATGTTAAACGCACCTAGATATGAAATGTTAAACGCACCTAGATATGATATCGGCGCATACACCAGCTCCATATCTATGGTTGAAGAAAAGCATGCCCGATGATTGGAATCAGTCTCATCAAGAAAGGAGACCACTTTAACTACGCCAACTATCGAGGGAACGCTATTCTAAACAACGCCATCATTATCCTCTCTGCAGTATTGAGTGAACGCCAGTCACAGTTTGTCAAGAACTAGGTCGTTACCAGTTTGGTTTGAAGCCAGGGAAGTCCACGATAGATCTGATCTTCACCTTACAGATCCTGGAAAAGACCCAATAAGTGCAAATCGACACTCACCTATTCGCCACCTATTCGTCGATTTCAAGGCCGCATATGACAGTGTGCATTAAGATGAGCTATACAGTGCAATGTCTAGTTTTGTCATTCCTACCAAACTCGTCAGATTGTGTAGAATGACGATGGCGAACTCTGGCTGCTCCGTCAATGTCGGCGACGAACTCACACAAACCTTCAACGTTAAGAAAGGTTTTAGACAAGGCGACACACTATCATGTCACTTTTTTAACATCATCCTTGAGAAGATCGTGCGTAACTCACAAGTCAACACGAGAGGCACGATCTTGCAAAGTCCGACCAACTGCTAGCTTACCCCGACAGCATTAACGTGATGGGACGAACACAGCGAGTGTTCGAGACATTTGCTGGCATTGAAGCGGAGGCGGCAAAATGGGTCTGGCGATAAATGATGGCAAGAGGAAGCATATACTGTCATTAAGGAAGGACACATAACATCGACACCTCGGACAGAGCGAACCACTAGACAGCAGAAACTTCGAGGTAGTCAAGGACTTCGTCCACCTCGGCTCCGCGGGATTTTCTCATCAGTTACGATATCAAACCCAAATTATTCTGGCCTATCGCTGCTTCTTCGGGCTCAAGGGGCAGTTGAGTAAAATAGCCCGCATTCGAAGAACTAAACTGGTTTTAACAGGGTGATCATCTTAGTCCTCCTTTCTGGCGCGTAAACTTGGACGCTACTAAAAGCGATTGAGAAAGCCCTGAGTCTTTTCGAGAGAAAAGTTTTGCATCTGGAGGAGAGGATTCAAAAATGAACTATATAGGTCGTACGGAAGTTTGCGCCAGCTCAAGTGTCTTCGATTACAACGCCTTAAAAAAAGCTAAGCCATGTAGAGCGTAAGCAAGCCACTACTCCGGTCCAAAAAGTTTTCGAATCCGAGCCATTGAAACAATGCAAATGGAGACAGTCTAGATTGAGATGATGCATACAAGTGGAGAAGGACCTCAACCAATTGAAGTGTGCAACTGGACACAGCTGACGGGAGATCGTATCAACTGGAGAACTAGCATGTTGGTTGAGGCCCAGGACCACCCCTTACTGTACTCGTAAATTTAGCGTGAGGGACTAAAAATAACATGAACATAATAGTAGACCCACAAAATGCACCAATGCACAGCGTCATTGGAAAGCAAAATTGAAGCCAAGGAAACTCTACAGATTGCAAAACTGTTAAAAAAATCCTTTATAGTCTCCTATAACTCTCTTTCCGTTTTCCTGCCTTCACCTATTCGCATCCTTAAGGTCATAAGATCTTATAAAGCAACGGTAACTGAATCGCCCGTTCTCACAGCCTGCTTAAAACTCTTCCCACAAAAGCCGCAAGATTAAAGCAGGATTTAATTTCATTGCGGTCAACCTTCATAATTGAGTGGCATTCCATTTGTACGCTCCAGCCACTTAAAATCACGAGAAATCACCTTCACCCCACTTCAGCATCCTTTGACAGGCGAAGTATACCCATTCACATGTCGCTGGTGTTTCATTAGCAGACTTAGCTCGCTTCCTGGGCATAACCGCTCGGTCAACAGTTGAGTGGTGATGTGTCCTTTTCATTCACAAAGAGCCCCCACTCAGCGACGTAAACGTCCCGCGTCAAGAGGTGGTCTGGCTTTCAGTTTAAATCAATACTCTCTTCATAATCAGTTCACGATGAATCTAACGCTAATTTGCTGGCTTTATTCAATTGAGAAAAAGAGTGGAAAAGCAGCAAAGTGTATTCACAAGAGCAGCGCCGAGGGATACGCATTTCGATTGGCGCGATTGAGAAGATTGAAGTCCCGACATAGTCGTGTGCTCTTGAAATGTAAATGAAGGGTCCTTGTCGTTCGAAGGGTTCCTTGCCTCTGTGTGATGTTGATGATGATGAAATAATACTGAGTCCTCGGCTTTATTGGTTTATTTAATTTTCATTGTCGGCGGCGCTCCAGTCACAGCCAGCGAGAGCACTCTGCGGCCTGGGTAACCTAATAAATATTCATCCCGTTCACCGTTCGAAAATTTTTCGGATGACAGCGCTCAAACCCAAAGGAGGGTGTCAGGGTGTATCTTTTATCTCGTTTTTTCTTCCTTTGCTTTTGATGCCTGCATCGTCCCCACTTTGGCGCGAAAACACTCGAGCGTATGCGTACTATTTCCCTAAAAGTCACCCTTCGTTTACTGTCAACAGCGTCCGAATCAATATTTCTATTGCCAGCCCTAGCTCCCGCAGATGAGGGATGAGGGATGATAATTAACAGGCTTTTGTCCGTCATACATGCCGCAGGCACCCTCTCTTCGCGTCCGTCCAATCTATAAATAGCAATCGATAACGATGGGGATGCCAAATTTGAGGGCCGCACTCTGTTTGACCGCCAGTTCGGCGCTCAAAGGGCGTTGGTGACGAGACAATAACCTGATTCGTCTCCTTTTTAATACTTACAGCACCGCCGACTTCATCGCAAGCGAAGTATATTACACCCGCAGCAGACGATATACAAGCGAGCATGCGACGGGGTGAGGAGATGCCTTATTTTTCGATAAGGGCGTCATTTGTCCTCTGCGCACTGTGATGTTAATTTGTTTTTTTTTTTCGAAGAATTAATTAAAAATAAAAACGATCAGGGTCGGTTCAATAGATTGCCTGTTATTGGTGATGTGAGCGGTGGCAAATATGAAACAATTTATTAAAAATTCGGGCAGCAGACCGTGGGAAGGTAAGGTGGTCAATGCAAGTTACACACAATGCCACACTTAAGCAGCCACCATATTCATCATATTTGACCCCATGCAACATGAAAGGACCATGAAAGGACGGCGCTTTGCGGCGATTGACGAGATACAAACTAAATCGCTTAGAGAGCTCTAGGGCATGCCAAAAAGTGAACATCAGAACTGCTTCAGAACTAAAAATAACGCTAGGGAACAGCTTTCAGGGGGCAAAATAGAAGTTGATAAATAAAACCATATTTTTGGGGAAAATTCCCCTAATTTAAAAAACAAGACCTAGAACGTCAACACTAAAATCGAAATCGTCCTGAAATGCAGAGAAGCAACGACACTTGTAAAGGTTGTCCCAACAAGAACGAAAGATTTAAATTTGGCGTCATTCGAATTGTCATTGTTTGACATTTGTACAATTAATATTGTTTGTTAGTAGAAGGTATAAGGTTAATAAAAATGGAGCGCTACACGAATGAACAACGCATTCTCATTGTGAAATTATTTTACCAAAATGGTGAAAGTCTTGCGGCTACAGCTCGCAAATTGCGATCCAAAAGAGTCAACTGCAAAGCGATTAATGGAAAAATTTACTGAAACTGGGTCTGTAACTGATGTAAAGACAACAACGCGCCTTCGACTAGGTCGATCGACCGAAAATATCGCAGTGATGATGTCGTTCAAACTCCATCCAATTCAATTCGAGACTGGGCTCCAAATCCACTATGCAGCAAATTTTGACGAAAGATTTGCATCTTCATGCATACAAAGTTCAATTGACTCAGGAACTGAAGCCAACTGACCATGCACAGCGAAGGGAGTTCGTTAATTGGGTATTGGAGAGACAACATGAAAATTCTGATTTTGCCGATGAAATCTTGATGGCTTCGTCAATAGGCAGAATTGTCGCATTTGGGGCAAGGAAAGTACTCGAGTGATTCACCGGAAGCAAATGCATCCTCAACGTGTCACTGTGTGGTGTGGATTTTGGGCTGGAGGAATCATTAGACCTTTTCTTTATGAAAATGAGTCACATCAAGCGCAAACAGTGAATGGTGTTCGGTATCGTGAAATGAAAACCAATTTTTTCATGCCTAGAGTTAAAGAAAAGAATGTGGAGGAGATGTGGTTTCAATAAGACGGCGCCTCATCTCATACAGCCAGAGAAACAATTCAATTGCTGCATCAGTCATTTCCCGGTCGTGTTATTTCGCGTTTTGGAGACCAGAATTGGCCGCCTGGATCGTGCGATTTAGCACCATTGGGGGTGCTAAATCGCACGATCTGGGGTTTTTTGAAGTCGATGGTTTACACGAAATAGCCGACGACGTCTCAAGCCTTAAAAGGGGAAATTGCACGCTGCATTAATGAAATACTGCAGAATTTATCCAAAACGGTCATTGAAAATTTCATTAAAAGATCGCGTTTGTGCCAGCAAAGTCACGGCTGAAATAAACTTCTCCCTCAAATTCCTTCTGGTTTATCTAGTTTGTTTACGTAAGGGATTTCATGATCATTTAAACTTTAATATCAGTTTCGGATTGTTTCTCTTTCGAGGTAGTGAAGGCCAGCCTCCTCCCCATCTTCATCTCCGCAGCCCCTACAAATTTGATTGGTTGGGGTGCCTAGCCTTCTTCAATGGTTTTCCATTAGACGATCCCTAGTAAGCATGCCTCCAATTCAACGTACGCCACCTTTACCCAGCCTGATGAAGACTTTTCTCCGTCAGAGAGAAAATTTTCACCATAAATGCCTTCAAATAAAATACTACACGTTAGTATCTTTTTTTATTGCTTTTACGGCGGACCCGCCCCTTGTTTTGTTAATTCGTAAGCTCTTTCGTTACCCAGCGACTCAAAGAGACAGTTAAGTGTGGAAATCTGACATTTTATCGACGACATTTCTGGAGCCGTGACAAAGTGAGTAAGTGAGTCGACCCACACGCCCTAGTTCCAGATTCGTTTACGCGATCTTGCATTTTACCACGGCACCTCCACTTTCGAGATGCTGACAACACTCAAAGAGTACTAATTGGCTATGAAAGCTTCTCAAATCTAGCCATTCGGAGTCGGCAAAAAACTGTAGGTCCCTTACACTCGTGAGAGAACAATTGCACGCACAACGCGAGTAGTTGCTGAAAAAGCCCTGATACCTCGTGGACATTAGTGTCACTCAGTTATTATTATTACTTCCGAAGCCTAAATAAGATCTACAAGTATCTGTAAACAGCAGCTTCCATCCCGCCAGCCTTTAGACTTTTTGTCACTAAGGACATAATTACCAAAACAAGGGAAACGTGATTGCAAGCACGCCTCTGCAGCCGATAGTCCGCCTCAACGCTCAACAATGCATAATCAAATACACAAACTCAACAGCGCACAGCGCAGAACTTGTTAACTATCCCATCAACTCATTACTTAAGCAGCTCAGTTGGACACAATTGCAATAATGCTCTCATCAATTACCGCCTTCTCCCTACGCCCCGACCTGACGCCACCCCTTTCCGGTTCAAGGATCCACCGTCTGCAATTCATTCCACTCAACGATGACCCTAATGACCTTAATCAATTAATTCAAAGGAAGAGGAGGAAATCCTGTCTTCTGGAGCGGTGCTCAGTGTTCGCTGAAGAAAACCAAAAAAAAGCAAAAAAAAAAACAAAACAGAAAGAAAACACTAGAATACAACGAGCTATGTGATTAATCATTTAAGAGTTGAAAGGTTTGTTTAGAGTTTTCCTGCGTCTGCTTCTGGTGGTGGTTCCGTTTTGAAGAGCATGGTGCATGTGCAACGTGCAACACTTGAGTGCCACGAGCAACTATCCAAGTTGACTTCCGTTCTCCTCAAACTTGCAGCAACTTTAAGCGAAGATGAATGAGAATTATCTTTAATCTTCTCCCTTATGCTTATGTAGCCTTCTTCGTTTTGTCTTGACAGAGCAAACATAATTGTTGTTAAAGAACCCAAACTATGAGTTGTGGTGTAACTGGCTAGAGGCTACAGGGCACACCATCGCTTACTTAAGTTCTCTGTCCCTTGGACTTTCTTTCACACCTATCGACTGGCAAGATGATGCGCCAACTTGTAACATATTTTCTGAACCTTGTAATTTGAGTTTCTTCATAGTGTGTATTTTCCTCTACAGCAGGTGTCATGGTCCCTAAAAAAGGAGAAATTTGCGGCATCAATGCGCAGCCAAATTTTGAGGTACACTTGACCCAGTCTGACTTGACTTCACAATTAAAAACTTCGTTTTAGTTCTGCAAGGTAGGCCTCCGAGCCGGCCCTTCAGTTGACTCAATTTTCTGTCTGGAATTAACTTTTTCAAGCATGGAAACAAAATGCAATCAGACCGGCCCAAATCTGGATAATACGATGGATGGAGCGGCAATTCGAAGCCTAATTCAACCAATATGGTCGTCGACGGTGAATGTGTGAGCCGGTGCTTTCCTGGGGGAACAGAGTAGTTTCGAACGAAGTTGACAAAGAAGAACCCGTTATATCCCTCTGTTGACCATGTAGATCCCAGCAAAATCATGATCAACAGCCTCTCGAGCGACAAATTTTACGTTCGCCAAATAAAGTCCACTGTTTCGATTGTTTCTTGCTATCTGAAGTTTACCAGTGGATACATACTTAGTCCATGGCCTTCAAAGTATGCAGAAACTTCTTTGAATTGCACCTAAACTGAGGCAAGTATTGCTATGAAGTAGTCTCAGGATTGCACTTTTTGCCCGGAGCGAGCAAACCAAACACAAATTGCGCAGGCAGCTTTCTCATGCCGAATATTTCATGACGAAAACGAGTCACATGGTAGCTCTGTCTCTCACACCTTCAATTGGTGATGTGCTAAAACGGAATGGTGTCACATTATCTTCGATGATAGCTGTGGATAGCCATGATTCGGGGCATCTGGACTTTGAAGCCACTTTAACTAATTTTAGATGTCTGACATAAAAAGAAAACAATCACCATATACAGCATCCCAGGACGTTTCACCGACTGATATTGGTCTCTTTCCATTTTTGAAAATCAAATGACACGCCCGACTCAACACACAGTCAAAACCAGACTAAGAGTTTGATTCGGCTAAAACTGACAGTGGCATCCGCCTTGGCATCTGTTCGCGAGTTCGTTCCCGACCTTGGCGAAGCAGCGAGAGTTCTCCATCGTCATCCTACACAATTTGACGACTTTGGTAGGAATGCCAAAACTCGACATGGCACTGTATAGCTCGGCTCTATGCACACTGTCATATGCGGCGAATAGGTGGTGAGTGTCGATTTGTACTTCTTGGGTCTTTTCTAGTATCTGCCGTAGTGTGAAGATTTGGTCAATAGTGAACTTCCCTGGCCTGAAACCCCACTGATAAGGACCTATCAGGTTGTTGACAAACGGTTTCAGGCATTCACACAATACGGCAGAGGGGATCTTGTATGCGATGTTAAGGAGACCAATCCCTCGATAGTTGGCGCAGTGGAAGGGATCTCCTTTCTTGTGGACCAAACAGACAACGCTGAGATTCCACTCATCGGGCATTCTTTCCTCCGACCATATCTTACAGATGAGCTGGTGCACGTGCCCAACCAGGTCATCTCCAGCTGCATTAAACAGTTCGGCGGACAGTCCATCCATTTCAGCAGCTTTGCTCGACTTCAGTCTCGATGTTGCTATCTTGACCTCGTCTAAGTCAGGGAGACAGAATTCTTGTCTATCATCGTCCAGATTGAGAGGATAATTCTTGACCTATGCACGGACAAGGATAGAGTTGGCAGATCGCCATATTGAGTGCGATCAACGACGTTGCGTCGTGTGCATAGGCCCATGCCCCCAGCAGAATGAAGCATAACAGATTCCATTTAATTTAACAACATATTCACAGAATGTTTGTTGCAGCTGATCTATAGCATATTCCAAATTATTCAGCTATTCTGGCTGATACAAGGATGGTGCTGTCATCAGCGAATGGTTTCTTTTTTCACCTACCTTACTTGTTAGACAGAAAGTCTTGCGACTAACGTAATTATATAGTTTTTTGAATTTAAATCTAACTTTCTGACCGTTTGTAGGTACTGAAAGCTATTCTACTCTAAATAGGTTATGCCTTTCTGGGTCGTATTATACTTCTTTTCTATTCTTAAAATTCGGGATTCTGTTGTGTTTCCGATGAACATTTAAGTAAAAATCGGAACTAGACTTAAACGGGACTAAAATTTACTTATGCTGCAAATATCTACTACACCTACACCTACACCGCGAATGAGCTAGAATAGCGTGCTCATCTTGAGCTTATTCTTTAGTATACACTATGTATAGCCCACCCAATAAGACTCCTCTTTGGTACATCAGTGTATTTTTTTTTTTTTTCAAACGTGGTCTATCGTCTCCCACACTTTACATGGAACAGAGGCATTTCAATATATTCCTGAAAAGTGTTACTGGCGTGGCGTAGTGCTAAGTGCGTTCACCGCCGCGCAAAAAGTCTAGGTTCGATGCCAGGACGGGACCCCTCGCATTTTTTCACGGCACCACCTCTTTCGAGTTACTGACAATACTCAAAGAGTATCAATTGTCTTTGAAAAAGCTTCTCAAATCTGGCCGTTCGGAGTCGGCAAAAAACTGTAGGTCCCTTGTACTCGTGAGAGAATAGTTGTAAGCACAATATGAGTAGTTGGTGTAAAAGCTAGGCCCTGGTCCCTTGTGGGCTGTAGTGCCACTCAATTATTATTATTTAAGGTCTAACGATATCAGCAACACTTCCACTATCTTCAAAATTCTTTACAATTTTACCCATTAGTCGACTATGGCAACCATAATCGTCGCATAATGCGCAAAAGCTGGTCAAGGTTAAATCAACACTTTTGGAGTATGATTTAATAGTTATAACGCTAAGCGATTTCCGTAAATGGAATTTTTCAGCTAATATTGCGAGACTTAAAATGTTAGCTGAGTTTGGCAGGTATCAAATGCCACACGATATTAATTTGTAACCATAAAGTGAATGGTCATGAATTAAAACAAAAATATTTTGCTTAAATACAATACATTACAATACAACTATGTCTCATCTCTCTGATAATTTTTGAAAACCATCTCTAAAGAATAAGGCATCGACCCGGTCATTTAGATATTATTCAAATCCTTCCAATCCAAAATCCGAACCGGTGATCCCCCAAATCCTTTTGCGTAGGTCTAAAAAGGCAGTTGTCGGAAGGAGCAAGGTCTGAAGCACACTGCGATGGGATAAGACCTTCCATATCGCCGTTTCTAAATAGTTGTTGACCGCTTGAGTCACATGCGACTGAGCATTATCATCTTGCGAAAGCAACATTCGGACACTTCTGGTCGTTTCTGACTATTTTTTTCACGATGCACGGCTTAAACGTAGTCGATTACTTTTCCTGTCAATGGTTTCGCCTTGTTTTAGCAGCCGTGGATGTTCTTCTTTGGCGTCGGTGCAAACGATGATGCAGCGGGCCAGGCTTTGCATAGGCATCCCAAGAAAAAACTATTGTAGTTTATCCACTTTTCGTTTCCAGTCACGATCCTTTGCCGTATTTCAAGAAGCAGTTCCGAGTTGAAAGATCGTCCCTCGACATGAATCCGTTTCAACTCGTATGGCACCCAATTTCCATGCTTTTGAATAAATCCAAATTTCTTTTACTGAAGGGAAATTGTTTGCTGAGTTACTCCCAACAATTCTGGGAGTTCATTTTTGGCGCTAATCTCGATACAGTCAAGCCCACAATTGCTCATCTTCAAACTTTCTAAACTGACAAAGACAAAGAAGATTGAGTGGCACTATAGCCCACAACGAACCAAGGCCTTAGCTTCTAAAACAAACACTAGTGTTGTGCGTGCTACTGTCCTCTCACGAAAAGAAGGGACCTACAGTTGTTTGCCGACTCCGAACGGCGAGATTTGAGAAGCTTTTCATTGACAATTGGCACTCTTTGAGTGTTGTCAGCAACTCGAAAAGGGTAGTGCCGTGAAAAAGTGCGACATGTAGGAAATCGCTTCCAAGATCAGCCGCAACTTGCAAGAGGCGTCTATCTTGAACACAAGAGTCTGTTCCCGCAAAAGCTTTATTTGCTATCCAGCTCCAGAAATTAAATCCGCATCATTCTGATACTTTTGAATTGTTTTTTATAACCACGAAATGCCATTCAAATTCTATCCGATTCGATTCCCTACGCGAGTGTGGATCCAATGTCATCGATGACCGTCGATGCAACAGATACACAAACTGGTCACATATGTATCTTCCTCTGAAAACGTATTTGAATGCATGACAATGTCAACGAAAAAACTCAATTACTCACCTCGTTTCAGCGAGCCCGAGTCATAAAGTGAGCGTAGATTGGGTCTATCTGTTTTTTTTTTTTTTTCTTCTTTTTCTGTCGTAATGGTGTTCATGGCATTCGACCATTGGCATGCATAACGTCCAGAGAACCTTTTAGACCGCACCTCAATCAACTCCACCGTTGCGCCCCCCCCCCCCTTGATGGAAACAGGGTGAGGCAAAGCCACTGGCGATGTACTCGCATGACGGGACAATATTTCTGCCGGCCATTGTTATTGCAGTTAGCATCCATCCATTCTTGCCCACATCGTCGATATGGGTCAATTTGATCTGTGCATGTGCTTTCTGTAAACGTTCAGCAGAGCTGTAAGTGCTCCATGCACGGTCTGACTGTTGCACTGCTTGGCTACACTACCTTCGCATTTGCATGTGCTAATCACAAAGGACACATGGGCATGGGGGTAAGGAAATTTCACCACTTAGAGCACTTCAAGCAACAGAAGGGAGTGTCAAAGGAGCCGTAAATGTCGACTGTATGGTGAAGACTGTTGCTCTCTATTTCCATGAAGGAATGAAATAAGGAATTGAAGAGTAGTGTGTCCACTTATGTTCTTGGCAGAGTTCTTAAGTCGCTCGCATTGGTTAAGGAGCTAGTTACGAAACAGTGCACTGCTGACGGCAGTCTTTAATTATTTTTTCGTTCAGAGCATTTTTACATCGCTGCGTTTGAAATTCATCCACGAAATACAGTAAGTCACTGCTTGCAGTAAGCACGTTTTCAAGGGGACGGTTATTACTCGCATTTTTTCCTACCCTACGACGGAATTCCTAAGTTACTGCAGTCAGCAAGGGTTTCTCTTAACCGCGACTTCGCCAAGGAAATGTTTTTTTCATAAGTGGCAACATGGAAATAAAGGTTTACAGGGTTTCATAATTCATTCGGGCAGCAGCTATGAGGGACTAGAATTGATAAGTCTAGGACTGAATGGGTTTGAGAGACCATCAACTTTTCTTAGAAGTGCTTAAAATGAAGCAATGAAAATGATCTTCTTACTTACATAAGTCTGGCTTTCATTTAACTGTAAAATTGACATTAATCAAAAAATGTTGGCTTTATTCGGAGTTCAGGGTGTGTTCTGTGACAAGCTTATACTTTTCTTAAAAAATTTAATTTTAAAATAAATAAGAAAACGAAATGAAAATCGAATCAAATCTGCCCAGAAACCAAATTTGCAGGGAACTGCTATTTTGTGAAGGCCAACGCTTAGAAGATCCTAGGCATGGTACTTACTTACAAGCAATCCATGTAGAGTTATAGCCTTCGCTAATGATGCTTTCCATCTTTGAGAGTCTTAGGCACGCTATCTTCCAGGCAGCCAGATCTAGTTTCCCAGAGCCTGCGATCACTTCTCCTTTCAATCGGAGGTTCAGTTTTTCTCTTCTTCTTAAAGCCGGAAGCTGGGCTTTGAAAACCCTCTTAGCTGGAGCCTTGTTATCCCTGTGTTCGATTGGCAGAACCAGTGAAGTAGACAAGACTTGCGCATCCGCACTATATTCACATCTTTTAACAACTTGTGGAGTCTGCTGTTTTGTTTTCGCCCTCCTCAGAACTTAAGCCTGCAGAATTTTTCTCTCGAAAGTCCCATGAACGCATTCTGCCTTTTCGCTTTTCGTCGTGCTTTCGGCTCTATGTTTGGAAAGGCGTCTTGTGGAACACTATTTTCAAATTTTGCGTCAGGAGGTGTAATCCTACAGAACATACACATAGAGTGAGCATAGAGAAACCAAAACAGCATCATTTGTGTAGGACGGACCTCTGTTAAGATCTCGTTCACATTCGCCCCGAAATAGACAAAACTTCTTTACTTCCCAAGACCTACAGCCGATCGAGATGATGTACTCGTATAGCGAATGTACTTGTTGACACTTCTTGTCCTCATTAACCTTGCGACCAGCTCGTTCTGCCTGTTCCTCAGTCGTTGTCACTCTCTCGGAGCGTGCACCAAGGTCTACATCAACTTCGTAGCCCCTACTGATCTCTGCATCTCTGCTTTCCTACTAGGTATCAAATTGAAGAAATCCCATGAGAGCACATCCCAGTTCAGGTTTCAAATAGTTTCAAGGTCCTTGGACCGAAGTTGCAGGGCACATAGCGAATTTGTTAGTATCACGCAAACAACCAGATCAGTTCTCCCCGGGGATGTAGATACCGGTAATCGCGTTTTTTGTAATGAATTCTGTTGTATGCCACCTTTGAGGTGGTGGCCAATGAAAAGGTAATGAATCTACCAGTCGCCGATTTTCTTTTATTTCAATGTTCGACTTACAGCGGATATGCCGGGCCAATTGTGATGACATTCCATTAGGTGAGGTGCAAAACATCACACTGGACGGGAGAATCAGACATGATTTGTATGCATACGTTTGTATTATCACTGGAATCCTCCCTTAATTTGGTCGGCAGACTGAATTCGTTAAGACTTGCCTGGGTCCCGGGACGTCACGGGATCACAGGAAACGAGATTGCTGATGAACTAGCTAGGCAAGGTTCTAAAGAGGCATTCGTTGGGTCCGAACCCACCTTGGGACTACCCGCTTCCTTGGTGAGAGGCTTCCGTCGAAGGTTGGGTCTCCCAACATCGCAACCAGAGATGGGATGACTCTCCAGGATGAAGGCTGATCAAATGCATGCTCCCGAATGCCAGCAAGAAATCCTAGGCTTTTCTGTTGTCTCTAGAAAGAAAAGAGTGCAGGCAACTTGTCGGCGTACAAACGGGACACTTCGCCTTGGCTTAGCACTCAAGTCTGCTTGAGCTTTGTGAAGGCACCCTTCGCGATGCCTGTATTAAAGGTGAAAGCACTTCAGAGCACTTTCTCTTTCAATGTCCCGCCTTTGCTCGTATCAAGTGGCGGCTGCTTGGCGCTGATGTTGTGGGAGCTGAAAACTCTTCATCACAGAAGCGCCTGCTGTTCGTTCTTTGGAAACCAAAAAACTACAATAAATTAAAGTTTCTGCCAGGTGGTACATTGGACCAGTTTTTGGTCTGAGCGCTCGAGTGCAGTGTATTCCATGCTCAAAAAACAAAAATCCCTAGATTCGGTTCGGATACAGTCTACATTTAGATTTCGTTACAATGGTGGAACATTTTGGAGTTGAAGGAATGAGAATGACAAAGTAAATGCGATCTACGGTCGAATACAACTCTGAAGCAGTGAAGAAGGCTGTCAATCTGAGTTTCGTAAGGAAGTTGGTAAAGGGAATCGCCGCGAATAATACGAATACTTCCACCGATAAACGAGGTAAATAGTCCCAGTTCTCTTATATGATGCAGCAACTAATGAAATTATTAGTCGCTTCGAGGGGAAATGCTTCGACGTGAAGGAGAAGATTACTGATTTACTTATTGGCCCAACGACCCATGAAAGGTCTGAGCCTGAGTTATAGCTGCTTTTCATTTCGGCCAAGTTTTCAAGACCAAGCACTCTCGCGATCTCGATCACTTACTCTCTATACCGGAGGTTCGGTCCTCATCTCCCTCTCGACCCCGGAAGCTGGGATTCGAAGACTCTCTTAGGTGGATCGTTGTTGTCTATTCGATCGATGGCCCTAAGCCATTTAAGTCGTCGGTTCTTTGCCTTGCGGGCTACATCCACATCTTGGTACAGCACGTAGGGATCGAAGGTACCAACAATCTGTTCTGTCATTGGGCTTATCGTCTAAAACTAGACCCTGTTTATGAGTACGGGTGGTACAAGTGTCTTGTAGATATTGGTCCTTCGAGCCAGGAACATTAACCCTAGCTTTTTCGACAGTCCAATATAAATGCAGTTGCCACGGGTGATTGTGAGTCGAATCTCCATTACGGGGTCACCCATCGGTGTCAAAGATGGCTCACCCGTTGAACTAAGAAAACTAGGCCATATATTCAAACTGACGAGAAATTCTATTTGTTGCATTTCTACAGGCGCTCCAAATAAATCCGCCACCTGGAAGACAACACCTCAACATTATCCGTCATCAGCAGCATCCACAGGTCATCAGATTCCTTGGATCAAGTGCCAAATAGCTATAATTCATTGCACCAAATTTTCATGTCCCACTAGAGAAGAAAATGATTTAATTTAGAAAAACCTTAATTTCGACTTACATTACATCATCGTTCTTAATTTTAACTCCGTCTTACCCACAGACTGTTATGTCATATATATATGTCCTTTAGATTGAAGATGTATAGGCTTGCGTCAAAAGGAATAAAAAAAAATTTACCACAAAATGAAAATTTTCCTCAATGTAGCACTTAAGTGCGACAACAAATAACCAGAAGCCAGCTTTAGAATGAAATTCGAAAGGATACACTTATACCATATGCCGCACCCACCCGCACCCACATACAGTACATTAGAGGACCCATTCTGTCGCCTTTTTTATTTTTATTTTTCATTTATGCTTATTGTTCGGCCATTCACAGAAGTGCGGCCATACAGAAGAAATAATATTTTATAGTCTTCAGTGCGGGCAGCGTCTGCGGTAGGGGAAGGCGGCGGCGGTGGTTCCTCTTGGGTTAAGCGCTCAATAGAGCGGCGTACACAAAAGCGCACGCACGGAGAGCGTGGACTTGCGCTCAACGCTTACCGCTGAGGAACGAAGCACTTTGCGGCACAATCTGTTGAAATTTTATTTTAATGTTTCCGCACTTAAAAATCTTCCTCAAGAATCACTTCCTTCAGTCAGCAGCAGCGGCAGCAGCATCAACACCGGCATCACTGTCTCCCCACCCTTCGGTCACGGAATATATCCTTTTCTGTGCTAATGACTTTGATGCTCGGAATGGAAGAAGCACCACAGTCCGTGGCGGGTGGCGGTCCCTCGTTGCCACAGCCACCGCCACGTCCACGTCTACGAAGAGGACGAAAAGAAATAACGTCCTTCCACCGAAGACACACACAAGCCATGGTGGTGGTAGTGGTTGTTAATGGTACATAAGCCGCACAATGGTAAGCAAAACTTATACACCCACCCAGCCGTTCACACCACCAATACACATTGTATGCGTGCATGTGTTTGACAGGGAAGAGTAAACAGGATCCTTGTTAAGAATAGTTTCGGGAAAATTATTCATGCTTGATGGTAGTGGTTGGGCTTCACCTGCTGGTCGGGGGTGTGGGTGGGAGGAGGAGGCGAGAAGAATTTTGCAGGTTAAGCGATTTTAAAGTGATTACTGGGTGGGGGGGAGAGACTCGTACAAAGGGTTGTCACTGGGAATGTAAACGGGCGGACGTTCTGGTTAAGTGAGGAAAGTGAAAACCATGTGGTTATATCGTAGTAATTGAAATGTGTCAACACGAGTGGGTGCGCATAGCTATGAGTGGGCGGTTGGATTTTGGACTACAATTCTGTGGAATTATTACCCAGTAGTCTAGGTAAAAGGTAAAAGCGTATTCTCACGTTTCAAAAAAACATTTTTTAATTTTTTTTATATTTTGCTTCAGAGTATGTAAATTTTTTCGAGTAACAAAGCCAACAAACAACTGGGCAAGAAAATTGGGAGAGAAAATAGATCAACAGGCTGTATGGCGGCATGCGCCTAGTCAAGCTTCTACATATTCAACGCGTAAGATGGCTTTGGCATGTCGAGGGGATGGATAACACTGTTCCGGCCCAAAGATTATTTGATTTCGAGTGATCGATACAAGGAAAAGGAAAAGTATCTCGTTTGTGATAGCGCACACAAGTTGAAGAGGATATCAACCATGAAACGTTCGCTTACGGGGTCATAGCTTAAAGCTTTTTGAAAAAGTCTGCCTCGAACAAGGGGTCCCGATCAGAATCTGTGTCATCTGCGTCTGCTTCAATCGCTGCAGTAGATGTCGCAGTTCTGTATCCTCCTTTTGCCCAGTCCATTCAACACTTCAACACGCACTTCCTGATATCTGCTTCGTAGGGCCTCCGCAAGTTCTTCGACTGTCTGTTAAGCGACCTCACATTCAACGTGCAGAACCGAAAATCGTTACCCTCTAATTTGCTGGGGTCGTCCACAGTAGATCCGTCCATATCAGAAGCGTGTGGTCATCTCAGATCATACATTTTTTTACGTGGTGGGGGTTAACCTCGCGCACAACTCGCACACTGGGGGTTGTGCAGACAGACAAATGTGTCTGCTGTATACATTAACATATCTGGAGTTATGATAGCTATCTACGGAGCGCCACGAGGAGGCTGTATTTCAACCTGACCTTTGCACAAGCGAGGATAGTGTTGTCAAATGTCCATGTTGAGTGCGAGCAACGACATTGCCTCGTGTGCCCATGCAACCCCCACCCACTCGTCAAAGGACGGCAATTAATTATTTCCGGGTTTCGAGTCTGAACTAGCTGTCTTTATTTTACACTAAAGGTTGTTTTTTATGGCAATAGACCATCTATCCTGCTGGACAGTATACAAATTTCCATTAGCGAGAAAAATTAGAAAATTTGAATTCTCAAAATTCTGCTCTCAAGGGAGACCTTAAGAACAAATTACAAATTGGTTGTGTCCAAAATGTAGACAAATGGTCAGAGCAGACGTATATGCATTGCACATAAACAAGTCAGATCTAAATATCTAAGGCCCCTTCTTCCTGTGTTTGTGCTGCAATCCATTACTGACCTGAGACTCAACCTTGTCTAAGCAAGGGGGACTCTCGCCAACTGCCTTCATTTTCGCAGACCAAGTCCCTTAAGGTCCTTCTCAACTTGTGTGCACCATCTTAGGTACTGGCGTTGTCTGTTGCGCTGTTTCAATAGCTCGGGTTCGAAGACTCTTCAGGCTAGATATGTATTGTTCACATGCTCTGCCAGATTTAGCCATCCGCAGACACTTGCCGCCCTATAAAATTGGATCTTCACCTACCGATACCTTCAATGCAAATAGGATCAAAAACCGCACGTAAATCTTTCCCCTGAAAAGGCTAAGATTCAATTCTAATAAGGACCTATCAGATTGTTGAGAGAGGGTTTTAGGCATTCACTTAATACGGCATAGAGTAACTTGTAGACGATGGAGACTGATCCCTGGATGAAGACTGATCCCTGGATAGTTGGTAAAGTCGGATGCCTAGTTACTTAACCGTTTCCCAAATATTTGTCCTGGAAAGCATAGCTGAGTCAAGAATATGTTTTACGCTTTTTTTAGTAGACTTGAAGGCGAATAGAAGTAATTTTTTTTATAAATTGGACCAAATGGAAAGCTCGGAAAAGTATTGCAAAACGAAAGCAACGTATCTGCAGTTTTATATGGTGGAGCTCTTTCAAAGTGGATCAAAAAACATTTACACTTTTCTTTGACTATATAAATAACTTACTACCTGGGGGAAGTAAAGTTTGCCGAAACTATTCTTAAGTACCTCCTGCAAGAAATTGCTGCAACTGATGATTACATGACTACTGTAAATTTTAAAGCCTTATTCAGAAAAAATAAAAACAATTAAAATTGGTACTTTAGCGACTGTCGTATAGAAGTAGTCAAAGAATATAGAATAGAATAATATCTGCATATCTGTTTATATGCAGCGTCAAAATGAAAGCTCTTCTACCGAATTGGGTGAACGCCTGAAACCGTTCGTGAACAACCTGATTGGTCCTTATCAGTGTGGTTTCAGGCCAGGGAAGTCCACCATCGACCAAATCTTCACACTACGGCAGATCCTGGAAAAGACCCAAGAAATGCAAAGCGACACTCACCACCTATTCGTCGATTTCAAGGCCGCATATGACAGTGTGCATAGAGATGAGCTATACAGTGCCATGTCTAGTTTTGACATTCCTACCAAACTCGTCAGATTGTGTAGGATGACGATGGAGAACTCTCGCTGCTCCGTCAAGGTCGGTAACGAACTCACCGAGACCTTCAATGTTAAAAAAGGTTTTAGACAAGGCGACGCCCTATCATGTGACTTCTTTAACATCATTCTTGAGAAGATCCTGCGTAACTCGCAAGTTAACACCAGAGGCACGATCTTCCAAAAGTCAATTCAATTGCTAGCTTACGCCGACGACTTTGACGTTATTTGACGAACTCAGTGAGCCGTCAATGAGGCGTTTGCTGGCATTGAAGCGGAAGCGTCTAAAATGGGCCTGGCGGTTAATGAGGGCAAAACGAAGTACATGTTGTCATGAAGGAAGGACGCACAACTTCGACGTTTCGGACAAAGCGTTACACTAGGCAGGTAGTCAAGGACTTTATCTTCATCGACTCCGCCGTCAATAGGGAAACAACACCAGCAAAAAAATCAAACGCAGAATCACTCTTGCCAATCGGTGTTTCTTTGTGCTCTCGAAGGACTAAATTTGCTTTGTATAAAGCCTTTATCATCCCAGTCCTGCTTTATAGTGCGGAAACCTGCCCGTTACTAAAAGCGGATGAGGAAGCCCTTGGTCTGGTCGAGAGAAAAGTTTTGCGTGCGATTTTTGGTCCTGTTTGCGTTGATAGCATCTGGAGGAGAAGATTTAATGGCGAACTCTGCGGGTTGTACAGCGACATACGCCTAGTCCAGCGTCTTCGGATACAACGCTTAAGATGGCTAGGCCATGTAGAGCGCATGCACTCCACTGCTCCGGCCCGAAAAGTCTTTGAATCTAAACCATTGGGACGACGCAACAGAGGACGGCCCAAGCTGAGGTAGCGCACACAAGTGGTGAAGGACTTCAACAAACTTGCGCAACTGGCGGCAGTTGGGAAAAGATCGCGCTGGCTGGAGAGGCATGTTGGTTGAGACCCAAGTCCACCCGGACTGTAGCGACACAAGAAGATGAGGAATTCAAAATGAATACTCAGCTAAAAAAAAGTTAAAGAAATCGAAGACAAGAACCGTGCTACTGTTCTTTTCTTTCAGAAGAAGGGACCTTCAGTTTTTCGCCGACTCCGAACCGCGAGATTTGAGAAGCTTTTCATAGACCATTAATACTCTTTGAGTGTTGTCAACAGCTCGAAAGAAGTGGTGCCGGGAAAAAATGCGAGGTGTCCCGTACGCAATTGAACCTTGACCTTCTGCGTGACTGTCGACGCACTTACCCACTACGCCACGACGACCACGAGCATATCAGATGAACAACTACAAAAATAGCAGCAATACATACGATACAAAACCAAAGGGCATGGTATCAAATATTGGTGGGTCTAAGCTGTCGATATGGCCTTGATTTCGATCAAAGAATTTGAAAGAAATAGGTAAAAGAATTTGCATTTCATTTTGTGTGAAAAAAGGAATTTAGTGCTCAAAAAGACTTGAAATGTTGATAGTGGCATACGGCGAAAGTTGAGAAGATGTGAATGACGACGCTCGCCCTGGATGCCAGAGCACATTAACAACCGATGAAAATGAAAGTGAGGCAAATTATCACGGAGAATCATCAAATCGAATATTGGTGAAGATGTCAGCATCAGAGTTGCAAAAGAATCAGTCAATTAGTACTACAGTCAACGCAGTCACAGTTAATTAACTTATATTTTGAATCCAAGTTAGAGTACTGTAATAAGTACTTAACTGGAAAATCGTTAGTCAGCAGTTAATACTAAATTTTTAACTTATCAGTCAATAGAAGTAGTTAATTAACTGCAGTACTTTTAACTGGGGGCAGTGCTTTTAATCACTTGAAAGTTAGGAGAAGGTTTTGGTTTAGTCAGTAAGTCTTTTAACTGCAGTTAATGACTTTTAGTCACTTAAGTTAATCGAAGAAGTGGGAGGAAACTTGGATCAAGTTGAAACATGCCCGATTGCATATGGGGTGGATCGTATCAATGGGACTTAGGCTAACGCGCGCGTGTGTGTATGTATGTATGTGCATGTGTGTGTGTACGTGTATATGTGTGTGTTTTTCCGTGTGTTTGCGATGCATGCAAAATTAGATGACTTCCATTCAGCATTGACATCGGTGTGAGGTGTGCATGTGCATCAGTTGATACTGATGCTATTAATTTTAAGGTGCATACATATAGTCTGTCTCAAATGATCGTCGTCGATCAGATTATACCCAGATGGTTACTATATAATGTAGACAGTATTTCTCCACAGAATCTCAACATGCTGCAATAATTCAACCGTATGCAAAAACACAAAAAAGAGGCAGCCGGTCTAACTGTAACTTGTTTATGCAATTTTGGCGTAAACAACTTGATTTGCTTCCGCATTAGTTTTCTAAGAACTCGCGTCTGGGTACTACGCTTAAGTGCATAATCTTCGATTAAAATATATTTCTTTGAAAAGTGTAAGTTCTGTCATTATATTATTATATTAATATATGTTTTTTATTATTATATTAATATATACCATTGTCTCGAATTGAATAAGACAACTCTTACGCTTTTTAAAGGTACATTCGTGCAGATAACAAACATTCGTAGAAAAGGATTGTAAACGTCTGGCGAAGTTTAAAGTGAAGTGTAAAAGTGTTACTTTCGTTTAAGTTGTAGTAATGGATCATTCCAATGAAGCTAGTTCATTCATAAGCAAAGTGGTAAAGAAAGGATCAAAACGTCCTCATTGTTCTGTTGTAAAACAAAAAAAGAAGAAGAATCGATTCTACTTCATCGGATGTTTCAAATGAGAGTAGCATCTCCAATGTAGACTGCGATGAAAATTTAGAAAAAATGTTCGTTTGTGATCAAGCATTTACGATTTTAAAAGAGGTAAGTTTATGACCAGTCTTTAGTCTAGATTAAGTCATAATTAATCAGTGATAAACAATGTGAATTAAAAGGGAATGTAGTATGAATGCAGACATATATATAATTTTCAATAGGCGTTAAGACAAGACCTGTGAAATCGAAGTGCAAATACCAGTACTAGTACCATTACTCTTACTTTACCAGTCAAAAAGAAATATACGAAAAATGACACTGATACTTGTGATTCAGTTTAAATATACATCGTTAGCTTACAGGTCTGGTTAAAACTAAAGTCAGAACAACGCAATAAAAACAGTATAACGTTCTAAAGATAACTCTTGATTTTTTGCTATATGTTTGTTCATATATATGTATATACCTTCTTCCATACAAACTTATATACCTACGCACACTCAAACACATGTCTGTATCTAAAAATATGTATGTATTCCTATTTGAAGAAAGTTTGAATGTTTTGCTGTTTATTTGATCGTTTTCACGTTTATTCCGGCTGTCTAGTATATGTATTTTCATTTAATCTTCGTTTTGCTTCTTAAAGTTGACTGACACGGATTTTAATCTGAGGTCAAGGGGTGTATTGGTCCAGTGTGATTCCTGTCAAGCAACACTTAAAGGCTCCAGGACTATTACATCAAACTTTAAGCGGCATGTAAAGGCAAAACACAGAGAAGTTTTTGATAATTTTCAAAAAAGTTTTGAAGGAAAAAACGTCAAATCAACAAGCCTTTCTAAAAATGATATATTTCAAAAACTGGTGGTAGAAGTTATTGCAGAAAATGCTCTACCCATTTCATTCATTGAGAGCAATTCCTTCAAGAAACTTTTACAATTTGCTAATCCGCAATTAAAAGTAATGAGCCGTCCAACTGCAGTGAAAGTAATCGATCAGTTGAACACTTCGATGACACATAAAATCACGGACATCATAAGCAAAAATGAATATTTTTGTACAACAGCAGATATATGGTCCACCAAACATCGAAGTTTCTTCGGATATACCTGCTACTGGTTGGACGAGTCTTTTAAAAGACAGTCAGTAGCACTGGCATGTAGACGTTTTAATGGAATGCATACATTCGACAGAATCAATGATTTGATTCATGAAATTCATGCAAAATTTAATCGGAACTGCAAAACGTCTTTGCCACTGTGACTGATAATGGATCTAATTTCATTAAAGCTTTTAAGGAATTTGGGTTATCGACTTTAGTAGAAAATAATGAAGACATCGATGATGAGATTTCGGAGCTAATGTGCAACAATGAAGTGTTGGAAAACTTGCTTCCCAATGTTAAATGTGCAACGCATACATTGAGCTTACTCGCTTCATCAGAATGTAAGTATCGCTTCCATATTTCAAAGTTATAAATAAAAAAAAACATTGATTATTTTAAAGATATTGCAAAAATGTTCCAACTTATGGCACAAAGTCAACAGGCCGAAGAGTTCTGAAGAAATTGTGAATACACTAGGAACACAATTAAAATATCCGTCAGTCACAAGATAGAATTCGTTCGATTCCATTGACGATATTATTAAAAACAAGTCGAGGATCAATGAACTCTGCCAAAAGTTGAATGTTCAAACATTTTTGGGTGTAGATTTTGAGTACCTTGAAGAATTTTTAATAATAATTGAAACAGATTACCGACGCACTGGACTTCTTGCAAACAGAAAAAGGAATGCTCTTTGGGTTTCTAATACCAACGCTCGCAACAGTCCGCGTAAAGCTGCGAAAGATTCAAGTGGGCAACTGTTTGAAAATAATTCCAGCTGAAGTAACGTCGCCCATCCATAAAGTTAAAATAGATTTCCGCCCTTAACCAGTCCTTTCCGGAGACCAAAAAGTATGAAATTATTTCACTGGTACGGAAAAAAATAAGAGCTTTCTCCAATCAAATTCAGCCCCTCTTACACTTAAGTCAACCGGAAGATGATTTTTTTGACTTCCTCATAACGGGTGAGGCTTTTGGTTTGTGTTTCAATTTAAAATAGTTTTACTTATCATATTCACAGATGACTTTGAACACGAATCATGCACCCGTGGACTTGAAGAGGATGATAATTTTGGCATATACCTAGCACAGGAATCAGCATCAGTGGAGTCGCTATGTAAATTCCCCAATTTGCAAAAAGGTTCAATAAGGTATAATATACCAGTGTCATCATCAGCGGCAGTGGAGCGCAGACTTACTGACTAAATCAGAACCTTCTCCAGTACTTTTAACTTTCAAGTGACTAAAAGTACTTCACCCAGTTAAAAGTACTGCAGTTAATTAACTGCTTCTATTGACTGATAAGTTAAAAATTTAGTATTAACTGCTGACTAACAATTTTTTAGTTAAGTACTCTTATAAATTAAACGACTAAAGAGAATTAGTCTTCTTAGTCAATTAACTGCAGTACTGAAAGTACTTAACTTTTTACAACTCTGGTCAGCATATAGTTGGTAAATGCCATACTCTTTTTTCAGAAAATTTGGGCATGAAGCGTATGACAACGAAGTTTGTTCCGAAATTGCTGAATTTTGACGAAGTTTTCTGGCCAAAGACAACCATGCCTAAGCCATCATATTCACCAAATTTGGCCCCCTGCAACTACTTCCTCTTCCCATGATTGAAGAAACCTGCTTCGAGGATTGGAAAAAAGCTGGCGCAAGTGTTTTATATCTGACGGGGACTACTTTGAAGGGGAAAAAATTGAAATTGATAAATAAATAAAAATATTTTGAAAAATAGAAAATTCAGCTTATTTTTTGAACAGACTCTGTTAAGTCTAAACATGAGGGTCAGAAACTATTTCGGAGATATCTACTCAATCGAAGAAATCAGTGTGATGTTTAGACTGCGGGGTGAACTATTGAACCTGAGCTTTGTTCCACATAGAAATAATCCTCCAATCCTTTACAGCATATGCAATCTACCAGTAAGGAGAGATATCCTATATCTCATCAACAAGTGTCCAATCCTGAAAGAGACAAAGCGACATTTTCTTTTGGAACCTTGAGGATGGGGATATAATAACTATATAGAACAAGACAAAACTGCATTGAAATGCAGGGAAAGTATTTTTAGAAAAAACTTTTAAACTTGTATAACATCTAAACTAAATTTAAATCCCACTGACAAATATTCAGCAACTCAGCAGAGTTAACACAAAAATATTCTTCATCATGCATCACCAAGTTTTCCTTATTTTTTGAATGCATTTCTCAAAAGCAAAATTTTTGATGAAGAAATCCGCACTTCCATCTATTCCCAACCTTTTCTTGAATTGAAACAGTTACCAGGTAAATCGTGAACAACATGAATGCAACTAATATGAACTCAATCAAGTGCTTATGTCCGTTGCAAAATAAGATCCTCCATTTCCCGATATTGAAGCAAACTGCTTGCACCTGTGTTGCACGAAACAAACAGGTAAGCATGCACTCTAGGTTACAAAACACGTTTCAAAATATAATACACCGGGTGAAAGAGACCAGAGTGAAAAGGAGTAAAATCGATGGCAAGGAGAAGGAAAAGGATTTGTGGAAAATTCGATGCACACGTCCCGCACTACGGGAAATGAAAATAGAAACTTCATAAATAATTTAAAGAATATGCAATGTCACGCAAGGTGTGCAGGGGAAGCCACATGAGAGTGGTCTTCCTTGAAGAGATTATTTAGCATTCAATGAACGTCATGTCTCAGTCAACCAGTACCAGGAATGGGAAACCCGGAATGCGTTCTTAATTTATTTCATGAATTGCATCGACATGATAGATGATGAGTTCGCAGAAGAGGAGACATCGTCTGCTGTCCTGTGAAATCAACAAGTTCAAGGAAACTCAAGTACCTTACGAGGTAAGACAGTCAAAAGCAAAGGACATGTCTCATTGAATGGAAATTGAATTCCACGAAACACACATTACGTGAAGTATTCAACTCGAAAAGGGTTTGAACCTTCCATCGTTTGTTTGTGATTTTTTCTCTGTAATGCGTTTCGAGTTCAGGTTCATTTTGAATACGACAACGCACTCAGCAAATTACATTGAATCTTCAATCAACATTCAACAATCTACCTGAGGGCATCGAAAATCTCAAACTCTCCGTGGGTTCACGTACAGCTTTTCAAGCATAATTCTCATCAGATGCTGTTCAGCAGTCCATTGCAGACAACCAAACCCTTGTCAAAGATAACAGGACAGCAGTCATTGCTTTTCAATTCAATAACAGCAAATTGTTTTCCGCAGGACACAGCAACGTGAAAAACGAGAAAAACGAAACGAAAACACATCCACCTATCTGCCAAACGTTCCAATTACGTCCATCGCAAGAGCTTTTCCCGACATTTTATCTTTCCAAAGTGTCATGTATCTCACCGTCGACCCACTTCAGTGGAGTTTGCCAGCTACCACCCAGCGGCGGTGTGCTGTGTGCTTCAGATTTATGCTTCAGATACACACACATAAAGTTCAATTGTTTGGCAACAGGGCTCGCGCACGGCGCGGCGAGGCGAGGCGCGTCGCGTCGCCCTCACCTTAATTAGCTCCAGACCCGCTGAACCTAGGTCGAGCTGCTGTTGTTTTTGCTCGTGGGACCGTGTAACAGTGTGACCGTGTGACTCTTTAACTGCGTGGCTGTGTGACTGCGATACCGTGCGGCTGGGGTGTTTACCTCAGCGGTGGCATGTTACATTTTCCAAAATCAATAAACTTTTTTCTCTACGCTGCCACTCACCGACGCTGCCGCCGCCACCGCCGCCACCGCGCCATTCTGCGAAGGGTTTTTCTGCGGAATTATTTGTAATTGTATTGTTTTCTGAATTATTAATGCGTCCTGTGAAAAACCGCTGAAAGTCCTTTACAAGGACCCAGCGCGGACGTAGTAGGGAGTATCGCCGCCATCAGGAAACGATGGAAAATTCGTCAGCAGTGAAAATGGTTTTTGGCACCCCTAGTGTGCGACACTGATGGTGGGCCGTTTTGCATGGGCCCAAGCCATTGACAAGCTTGTAATGAGAGCTCGGTTTGGGGTTTGGATGTAAAATTAAAACTGTTTGACCACTTTAATACCATTAACGGCGCTTAAAGGAGTTAGTTTACTCCGCAAGTACACGAAACAGAGCGAATTGATTAACTGGTAATGTCTGTGCGTCAGGAGCGCTGGTTTAACGGCGCGGCGCGCTGTGTGGGGTGGGAACAGTTGGCAATTTTAATTTGCAATCGTGTGTTAACCACCTCTGAGAGTACTATTATTTATTTTGTGCTGAACGTGTCCGCGGTTGATGGATGACGCCCGATGGAAACGATTTTTTAAATAACAGGTACACAGTCCGTGAGGAAAGAAATTAAGAATTCCGTTTACCAACAAGCAAAATAGAAAATCGAAGGTAAATGTAAATACAGTGAAATTACGATTTTTTTTTTGGATCTCTGCCCCTTATGGGCAGAAGCTTCCAATTCTTCTGAAGAGGTGTTCCTTTACGTTGGAAAAACCACTGCGTAAGCTTTTCCATTTGTCCTACTCTTTCGGACTATTTCCGAGAAAGGGTGAAACAGCATTTGTCTAGCCTGTTCCCAAAAAAGGAGAAAATCACCCACTTCCTACCGACCCATAGCACTTACGTCCCTTCTTTCTTAGGTCATGGAAACGTTGATAAACCATCAGCTTATAGCATACCCTGCAACGCGAAGCTTTTATATGGGGGAGTAGGGCTTCCGTAGAAATAGGTCCACTGCAGAAGTGATGCCATATCGCCATCACTCGCCGAAGAGTGAAAATAATCCTTTTATAATGGAGGAGAAAGCAAATGTGGATTTTGTCAGCGTCTGGCTCCAGCCACTCTTGTCAAAAATATAACATAGTCCCTTATTCTATTGGCGGCACAAATTCGGTCCTTTTTTCAAAGATGGCGCCACCTGAAAGTTGTGGCTGATCATGGAAGCAATTACTTACTCCATTGGAAAAGTATGACAGTTGTCATTAGTGTGCATCAGCGTATCTTTTAGACAACAACATTGTGTTTTGCCTTTTCAATAATGTCTGCATTTGCGGGAAATTTTGATTTTATTTTTCAATTGAAAGAACAGTGCAGCTTAAGCTCAGAGTGGTTTCGAGGGTTTAAAAGTGGCGATTTTAGCTTCGAGGACAAAGAGTATCTTGGCCGGCCCAGAAAATTAAAAGATGAGGAATTTGAAGCTTCATTGGATGAAGATTTGTGCCAAACGCAAAGTGAACTCACAGAATCGTAGGGAATGACTCAGTAAGTAATTTTCGTTCGGTTAAAAATTCGAGTTGAAGCTGGGAGATGTCTAAAGACGATTCTTCACCTCGGAAGACATCGATGAAAGTGATTTTTTCACCGAATCGTGACTAGAGATGAAATGTGGATATACTTCGATAACCCCAAGAAGAAAAAAATTCTTTGCAAAGCCTGGTGAACAAGGCTAAATCGACGCCAAAGAAAACCATCCACAGTTAAAGGACCAGTCGGGTGTGGTGTACTATGGCACAGGATAATGAGAAACTTTATCGACTACAACTACTTCACCTGAGCCGTGTATTGCATGAAAAACGGTAAGAAATAACCGAAAGGCATGACAAGGTGATTTTGTAACATGATAATGGTCGACCTCACTTGGTTGTTGCGATTAAAAATTACCTGGAAATGCAGAAAAGTGTCACTTTGATCGCCGTATTACAATAGATTCAAAACTTCAGGGGTCCATGTCTTTTCAAAAAAATCGAAGAATGGCTCAATAATTGGATCAATACCAGAGAGGAATTATTTTTTAGAAAATGGTAAACGATAACTACCCAAAAGATGGGAAAGAGTAGTGGCTTTCGATGGACAACACTTTGTGCTATATATTTATTATTTTTCTAATAAAAAAATTGTTGAACACAAAAAAAAAATAAAATCAAATTAATTCTTACTCCGAATATGAGTTAGAAGTTACCTTCTGAACCATTCAATTAAAGTTGTTATGGATGATTTCAAGTCTTATATCAAGCATCTTAATGCTGGTATTCCAGAGGGATCTTTTCGGTCTCCGATGCCTTTTCTTTTTTTATAGACCACTGTGCAAAATAATAGCACCAAACTCATAAATATGAAGTAAATAAAAGTCAATAGAATTGTGAAGAGTTTTGTTTTTAGTTTTGTTATTGGGTAACTACTTGGTCGTTCAACCTTTATTTTTAAGTACAGTGTCACAACGTCGTACCATGGAATCCATTAAGGCCTGACACCGCTGAACAGGGATATTCTTCCACGCAATCTGCACAACATCCCAAAGCTGTTTTGTAGTTTTGGGTTTTGCTACATATACAGATTTCTTTACATCTGTCCAAAGGTTTTCAATTGGATTCAGGTCCGGAGACTGAGGCGGCCACTCCATAACTTGAACTCCATTGCCAGTTTGTTCGTATGTTTCTCTGCGTAAGGTAGCATGGTTTCTTTCATTATGCAGTCTTCATCGGTTTTATCAAAAAAATGGTACCAGGACCATAATAGGAAATGCAATCCATACGTTGTTGCCGCCGTGACGTAGTGCTAAGTACGTCAACCGCCGCGCAGAAAGTCTAGGTTTGATTCCCGGACGGGACACCTCACATTTTTTACGGCACCGCCTCTTTCGAGTTGCTGACAACACTCAAAGAGTATCAATTGTCTATGAAGATCTTCTCAAATCTTGCCGTTCGGAGTCCGCAAAAAAGTGTAGGTTCCTTCTACTCGTGAGAGAACAGTAGCACGCACAACACGAGTAGTTGTTGTAGAAGCTAGGCCCTGATCCTTTGTGGGCTGTAGTACCACTCATTTATTATTATCCCCATATGTTTAATTTTGCTCCGCCGTACTTTTCAGTCTTAATAGTACACTCCGATTGAAACTCTTGGGTTTTTCGGCTGCGAACAAATGTCTTGGTCCAAGGACTATCAAAAAAAATTATTTTCGATTCGTCCGTCCATAATATATTTTCCCAGTTCAGGTGTTCTTTTGCAAATTTGGGTTCCTTTTAGTATGTTGATTTTTGACAGTCGTGGTACTGTTATGAGACTTCTGGCAGCCTATTGTTGAAGTCGTCACGGGTAAATTTAGCTCCTCTTTTATTTCCCTACGGTTCAAAAACTGGTTACGTTTGACTTATCTTACTATTTTTCGATCATTGGCGGGGATTATTTTTGGTTTTCTTCTTTGTTCTTTCTTTTGAACGTATTTTTTGGCATTTACAATCATTTTATTTGAACACCCAACAATTTTACTTATAAACTTGTAAGTTTCACCCTCAAAAAACATTTTTTTTTTATTGAGGCACGTTTCTCGGAAGTACAATGCACACTACCACCCATTTTACTTTGCTAACAACGCTAACAACGTCTATTAGATATTATTTTACTTTAAAGCCAAACAGAGTTCGAAACACTGGTGTACACTTCGAAAACGCTCTGCAGAATGACGTGGTGCTATAATTTTGCACAATTTAAATTCGGTTGCATTTCCGGTAACGGGCCATTTTTTAATGACAAGATGCCTTTTTTATTACTTTCATGGGTCTTATGAGTGATATAATAAAGATGTCTTATGAAATAGTTCACCCCCTCTGATTTGGCTACAATATATAAGGCTTGTGTACAGCACTCCTATTTGGTCTCATACTCCAAAGACGCCTCTCCACCTACTCGTACTTTATAGAAATGAGTGTAAGACTCCTGGGAAACAATAACAGTCTATCCAGCCTTTTTTATTTTAATTTTTTAATTTATTTATTTTATTTATTTTA